>OX388314.1:3077618-3477494 GCA_947579605.1 Athripsodes cinereus | reverse complement strand
GCTGAAGACCAATTATCCTTCCACCTTTTAAGTGGCTTTCCATTCAATCTCCGCCCTAGCAGAGTCTCGTTTGCGGTGATGTGGGCTAATCTATCACTACTCATGCGGTCCACATGGTCCTTCCAGAGTCGTTTTACCTTTCTGCTCCACCGAACGATATCTTCAGTTT
The DNA here is from genome assembly GCA_947579605.1 of Athripsodes cinereus. Classification (NCBI taxonomy): domain Eukaryota; kingdom Metazoa; phylum Arthropoda; class Insecta; order Trichoptera; family Leptoceridae; genus Athripsodes; species Athripsodes cinereus. The sequence goes on along the minus strand of OX388314.1, from coordinate 3,477,325 downwards.
TGCATTTTTTCCTAATTTCGGTGTTTCTGACTTTGTCTCTGAGGGTTTTGCCCGTGATTGCACGTAAAGTTTTCATTTAAGATGTTAGAAAGAGTTCTGTTAGTATCTGCTCGCGTTTCGACACCGTATGCTATTATCGGCCTAACCCAGGTTTTGTAAATGCGTACCTTACTATCTATGAGCATATGTTTATACAGCAAGCACCATGAACAGAAAATGATTTCGCAATAAAGTTTGAGCTATGAGCTGGTATCGCCTTAAGATGTTTATAAAATATATTATACAGAATCGAGATATGAATACTGGTAATATCTTATCCAATAGTTGCCATGTTGGAAATTAATAATTTGTACTGTGAACTCACTGATTAATAGGTAAGCATAATATACATTCTATAGTAATGAGGAAGCTGCAGAAAGCTTCAGAAATCTTGTCGGGAATTGAGTATAATTAACTAATCATCAAGCGATTTTCATACGAATATCTATATTTTAATACAACTAATCTATCTATCACTACTCATGCGGTCCACATGGTCCCTCCAGAACCGTCTTCTCTTTCTGCTCCACCGAACGATATCTTCAGTTTCGTAGATTTTTCTTTTTTCCTGTGTACCTTTTTCTGTACTTTATATTTATGTTGTCATTGTCTGTTTTGTGCTTGTAATAAATAAATAAATAAACTAGCTTCAATTTACTTTTGTTTGATTCTTGAATGATCTTGAAAGCCGGCTCGCAAATTGATAAAGTCAGCAATGTAATAACTATATATCTCGTTTTATTTATAAATTTTTATTTTGTAATCAATGTATCGGGAAAAATAAAATAAAAAATATAAACTCATAAAATTATGATTGTGTTTGTTTGTGTGTCTATTTTGTGATTGAAAATCAGTTCAAGGTTAGTATAATGAAATCTTAACAAAGCCGCATCAGATGGTGACGCATAATCTGTTCTCAATCTGACATCCCAGGAGTGGCTATAAAATGCAGAATATCAAAGCTACTATAAAATATGTATTATATGAGTATTATAAACAAATAATTATAAATGCCATGATGGCACAATATATTATTATGTCTGTGTGTATTTTAATAAAATGTTATATTAAAACTATATGGTTTGGATTCCTTTACTCCGGTGGTCTGCGTTGAATTGAAAACTAATGTGAAAGTATCATCGAACTAATCAACGATAAAAATAGGAATATCACTTGATTTTTAATATAAAAAAATATTTTGTTGATTAATTTTCCGTGAAGTATTCGGCAACGAATTGGTCTCCTTGCCATTGTAAAAGATAGAAATTCGTAAAACAATATTTTAAGACATTTAAAATCTTCAGAACAAAGATGAGGAATAATTACCCATCCTGATAAGGACGACTTGCATTGTTATTGCACGCGGCTGGTCTGCTGGCTACCCCACTTGTGGCATAGTTTTTTTATTAGGCTGCCTACTTAAATTTTAATACGGTACCATTGAACCACGAAATAGTAAATATTCTAAACATTTGTTGCTGACTGGTCGAACTAGCAGCCGATAAAGTATTGAACTTAATTGTTCCGGCGCCATTTAGACGGGAGATCGCGATCTATTTGAGATCTGAAAAATGAGATCCCAAAAAGATGGTTGCTTCTAAGGTTTGCATAAAGCGTCTCTCGATTGGTGGACCTTAAATCGTGACAGTGAGAATGGTGGAATTGGTGAACGTTGTCCATGGACACCGAAAGTGATCACTTAAGCCAGCCTAGAGCCAATTCGTAAGCGTTGGGACACTCTTCTCACCTCTTCCGATTAGATTTTACACAATGTTGCATTGTGTAGACATGGTTCTCCGATCGAGGTTTCTGACACGAAAATCATTTTGAAAAATACAAAATTTATGAATATTTTGTGAAATTTCGTTTTTTAGAAGAAACTCTTTATCATTCTTTCATCATACATTCACTCTACATATTTGTGCAAACCATCGTTACTTATTTACAAGCATTCTATCCACAGCACAATTTTTGCATCTGCTCATTCTTCTCATCTCTTTATTCCTCACTCTATCATACAACGTTTCGAGTCATAACACTTATTTTTTACGAAGAAACGAAATCACAGAGTAATAACTGTAGCTAGTTTGAAAATATAAACACATTTCGATTGCGACGGCTTGAATTATTTTATTGCATCACATGAAAATACGAATAAATTAAATGAAAATTACTTTATAAACATTTGAAAAAGTTTATTTTTGATTAGTCTGAGGAAAGTCATTAAGACCAACTGCATTGAAATAAACGAATGCATAATGTTGTAAATGTTTATGTGTACGAGTAACGCTTTGATTATGCGTCTTAGTTTGTATTAGATTCGGAAATACTTTGAAGTTTTCTTGGAAAGCTTTGAACAAATTCTATATTTGAATAAAAATTCATAAAGCGATATCGTATGAACATACTATGTACATTCTTTGATTGTGGCTTTTGTATTTAAATTGATTTTTCACATCCACATACGATTTAGATTTGTACTTATGTTTATCATCATGCCATTTTCCACATTTGGGGTAGCCAGTAGACTCACTGCATGGAATAAATATTTATTTAGCTACCCCACTTGTGGGATATACCGCGATGATAAAGAAGTAGGTAGTAGAAGTAATTGCTTAAAATAAAAGAAAAACACCGTAGTCTGGCTCTTATGGTGCTTTTATGACAAAGTGCAAATGTTCTGTAGATTTTTAAAATGTAGTTGTTAATTAACCGGTTCGCTGGCTACCCCACTCGTGGGAGATACCGAAACGAAATGATAGAATAATCAAGTCATTACTTTATGTAGGTACACTTTAGTGGCAATAAAGTCTATATTGGTATATATTGATTATATGGAGGTTATTATTAATGCAGTATATAGTATCTGTAGCAATTTCACGGGAGACTGACCTGTCTCGACACGGCTTAGCGATAGTGACACTCTTTAATAAATGACATACCTATGTTCAGGATCCTGTATTATATCTAATGCTGTATTAATATTCATCGATATACATGGTGTAACGTCATAACTTTGAAATACCTAACAAGAATTAACAAAATCTATTTTACTTAATATTTTTGTTGTAGTAGAACATGAATTTCAATATATTTGGCTGCAAATTCTCATCGATCTAACAACATCACACATTTTTAACTTCTTAAGATTTTTTTACTTTTTAATTTTAATTTTTTTGACATCTATTGTAAAGAACTTGTTATATCTGACACTCCACTAGTTTTGTTCAAAATATTTCATACTGACTATTTAATAGTAATTATCAAAATTGACATTGTATAAAATCTACAAAAATTTGCATCATTTAAACCATTTATACTTATTGTTCATTGGTGATTTCTTGTTTTATTGTCTATTTATTATGTTTTATGTGTCCACATTTTGTAATACTGTTTGTGTACCTACATTATAAAAAAATTAGGTAATAAAAATAAAAATATAACACTGTATAACTTTCACTATTTAATATTTTGCTTAAAAGCTTTTCGGACATACGTCCATCTTCAGTAATAAATATCTTATAACTTATATCTTATAACAGTTATAAGATATTTATTACAAAAGATGGACGTATGTCCGAAAAGCTTTTAAGCAAAATATTAAATAGTGAAAGTTATACAGTGTTATATTTTTAGTTTTATTACCTAAATTTTAAAAATGAGCTTTCATAGTGTTACCTCTTCAAAAATAGAAAAGTTATTATAAAAAATATTTTTTTCAAAATTAATATTTATTTACTTATATCATTATAATAATAGGTTGTTTGATTAATAAACAAAGTAAATAAATTTTGAATTGAAGAATTTTGGCGATAAGTAAATAAAAAAAAAACACAATAATGTTGAGAGAGTAACAATTATGACATTTATATATTTAATGTATTTATTTCTTACTTGGTTTAGCTTTGTTATGCGTGAATGTTTTTCTTTAAAAAAAAACTGCATCGTATTATGAAAAATGTATTGTTTCTTTTTTTTTTTTTTTTTTACACGGCGGCAGAATTGCCATCCACACTTCTCAGCATTATACAACCAGATAAGTCTCCATATGATCAGTCATGGTCACACAAAAACTTAACAGTCTAATGCCGGGAAAAATTCACCTATCCAGATATACAGGATATCAAAGGATTAGGCTCAAAACGCGGGTTCAAAATACCAGCATTGTGCCTGAAATATCTGTGTTCAAAAACTTTTTTACAATATTACAAGTGTTTATTATAATAGATTTTTGAATTTTAATGTACAAATTAACCGGTAAATCAAATTTTTGTAAATTATTTATTAAAGATTTCGGAGTTACCCCTGTAGCTGACATGACTAAAGGTATTATATAAACGGACCTAGAATGTCAAATATTTTTTATTTCTCATGCTAGTTCTGTATATTTACGTATTTTTTCTGCGACGGTTGTTTGTATATTATGTGTATTTGGGACAGCGATGTCTATTAGGTACGTTATTTTAATACGTTTATCATGTAATACTAAATCGGGTCTATTATGATGTATTTGTCTATCTGTTATTATTGTTTTATCAAAATAGAAATTTATATTTTTATTAAATAAAGCGTGTACCTACTTAAAAATAATAAGTTGTTTTTATATTGTTACATTTTTGATTGCAAGTGCACATTTCAATTATTTAACTTATTTAAATTACTTAGCACACGACGAAAAATAAATTTTCATTTTTTAAAAAAAAAAAAAAGATATATCTTGGTTTTTGTTATAAACCCAAATACAACCTTATACACCTTTCACAGTAAGCTACTAAAAGCTTGTGTCGTGAAAGGGGAGTTTGCCGGCACCTGGTATCGAACCACGGACCCCATGTTCACGAGGCCGAGACTCTACCTCCAGGCTACCGACGAACTCAATACAGAGAATCGTCATATTATTATTTAATTTTTTTTCCACCTCGGGAAAAGAATTACCCTGTATTCCCAAAATAATCTCTTTTATTACATTCCTGAACTCATCTACCGAATATTATTACATAGTTACCTACTATATAACAGAATCTCTTTCGGATTTAGTTTGCATATAAAAGAATGGACGAGAGTCGATGAATATTACTTTTCTGGCTAAATTTGGGACTGAATTCCGTCACCCTCTATATTCACGAACTATATACATCAGTGGCGCCTCTTCCATATAAGCCGAAAAACTGGGCTTAACGTGAGGTTTCAAAGTTAAAAAATTATAAAATTACTTGCAGTTTTCAATCCAATAATTTGTATCATTGGTTTAGAACAAATGTATGAAATTGAATGAAGCCATTGTTGGATTGAAATAAAAATATTATGCTTTCGTTTTCCATTACACTATTTAAAATATAGATGGTTACTCAATCAAACATCATATCAATGACATTCTGTTGCATGAATATTCAAGGACGAACTCGGGGAGGAAGGCTGGAACATACAAATAGAAAAAAAACTGCCTACAGTCTACTGCCCTCCGTACGCATTCAAATTCATTTTTTTTCATATAAATCTTCTTCTTTTTTTTTCATATAAATCTTCGGTCATACGATGTAAGGTAAATAATATATAATTATCTATATTTTTATTGAATGGTTTGTATGACAATATTAGCGGCGCGAACTGAATGGTTGCACTTTGTTAAATGATTGAATTGGTTACAACAGATGTTAGAAAATTGCAATGTTTTTGTTGAAATAAGTTTATACTTATTACTGTTTGTGTTTATCATTGATAGATATCCTATATTTATTTTATTTTGTGTTATTCTGTGTCTATTTTATCTGTATATTTTGAACTGATGTCTGTTGATCTATATTGTTAAAGTCTTTGCCGTTTATGAGATGAAATAAATAAATAAATATTGTAAATCAAACAAATTTTAATAATTATTGTGTTTTAAGTCCATTTATAGACATTTTTTTTCCCAAAACCATAATAATTTATGTCAGTTCATTGAATTTTTAAGTTACAATTTTTCCATTTTGTCAATAAAAAAACGGATATTTAATTACATAAAATAACTATTTGTATAATTACCTTATGGTCCTGAAAGATTAACCTAATTTTTTAAACGAATTATATAATTGACATCCGATATTGTAACACGTTGTAAAATACAATTAATCTTTGTACCATATTATCAATGTTATAGTGTGGATTATTTAATACGGAAATTAAATGAAATTTTATAAGTTAATTCCTTCGTTGGTATTGAGGTACAGTGATACCTGTGTAATACGCAACGTGATTACAAGTAGCATTTCAATCGAAGTTCTTAAATACACAGTTCAGATTTGGTGAGCTGACAATGTTAAATGTACATAAATAAAACATTTCAAAATTATAACGTAAATTATAGAATTTTACGTTTGGAAAAAAAAATACTTAATATCTTAGAACTATTATTACTGAGGATGGGCGAATGTCCGATATGCTTCTAATTTTAATATATCAATCAAGTGAAAATAAACAGTGTTTTTAATTTATGTTATTTTAAAATCTAAATTAAAATTAACTTTCTTTAATTAACTCTCTTTGAAAATCGAAAAGTTAAAAATTATATTACATCATTAATTCAGCGATGAAGTTTGCTACTCAACCTGACTGTCTCAATTAATTGTTGTCATGGACAGGACAGGTTGCATGTTTATAACATGCATCTGTTGGGCCGGTCTGTTGGCTGTGGAACAATAGTAGTAGAAGTAGTAATCAATTTCCCACAAATGAAGTGGTAAGTTGACAGCATGAAAGAAATACCCCTACTCTAGATATATCTTAAAGATGGAGGGCATCCTGGCCAAAAATAGGTAGCCAATGATGCTTTCTGGCTAACTGGTTAAAAATCGGTTTTGAAATAAACCTTAAAATATGAAAAAAAATGCTGTCAAAATAAAAAAAAAATAGCTCGTGTTGTTGCTCGAATTTGAACTGAAATTTCTTGATAGAAGGGCGATGATATTATTTATTTTATTATCAGCGAAATAAAACTTAGTAACAACAATTATTATAACAAACTATGCGTACTGTTAAGGATATGGAATAAGTATGATATTTCTACCAACTAATCCGCACGCCGCTCATCTGAAACCTGATACTGATATCATTATTTAACACTTCATGATACGCGTGAATGATAATTCAATAAAATATCTTTTTTTATACTAAATAAATAAAGAGATAATACCTATTGATTGTGTCGGTGCACACGTAGTAGAATTCTATAATAATGCAATTTGAAACAAGTGTTCCTTTCTACTATTGTTTGTTAATTCGCAGAGAGACGTAGTAGAAAGGAACACTTGTTTCAAATTGCATTTAGATAATACTTAGTTCTTTTTATTGAAATTGCAGTCTCCCGTTATTCTCGTAGAGTCCATGGTAGAAAATAAGACTCTTAATCTTATTTTTAAATTTTCGAGCATTTCGTAAAAGGTCGGTGGTGTAAAAAATAATAAATAAAAAATACTACTACCTACAACTATTATCATACCATCACGACAAACCCCATTAGTGGAGTAGCCAGCAGGCCAGCTGCATGTTATAAACGTACAAGTCATACTTTCAGGATAAGTGGCTGCCTTCAGCGCTGAGTTAAAGATTTAAAAGTCTTTATTTTGTCGAACTCCTGCCTTTTGTAGGAAACGTTTAATCTTACGGAAAAGAATGGGAGTCTAATTCTTTGCTTAGTGCTCCACGAAGAAGATATTTAACATCTTAAATTTAGCTGTGTGGCCTGTGTGGCCACCTATGCTGAATTTACTATTTATTTATTAATTGGCACATAGCGGAAATATTGCATGTTTATTTATTGCAGTTAATTTTCAGGCTTGTTGTTTACAATTATTATTGTCATCTTAAAAATGTTTCCCTGCACTGAGACCTTAACAGCTTTTTTCCGAGGTGATCCAAGCATAAAAAACTGTAAAATTCAAAAAAGAAACAACAGAATCAAAGTAGAGTCTATCCTGGCGATAAAATCGTTGTAGGTATGTTATGGACATAATAATATATGACATATGTAATATGTATGTTATATGCCATGTTGGTAAAGATCATCATCATCATCTCTGTCGGTCCCTCAATCCTGAGGATCATGACCATCATGCCTCGTTCTGTAAACTATCTGTCTCCATGTTGAGCGATCCTCCGTCATGTGTAAGGCCCCGTGAAGTGAGCTCTGTGTGGCCTCCTTAATTTGGTCGTCCATCTTATTGGCACTCCTCCCTTCTACAACCCTAGTCAAAATTACTTTTTCCAGGTTGTCATGTTCTCTTCTTGCAATGTGCCCGAAATATCGCAAGCGCGAATAGATAGAATAAAAAATTAATATGAAATTATTGGCGAAACTCCATGCGTATCATAGTATTTTAATTATGTGTCGTATTTTATATAATGCCGCTTTGTTATCCCCTAAAATCAAACGTCATGTTGTTATATCCGATTAAGTGACACGATAGTTTACCCGATATCATCGTTAAGCTTATTTAAGCTTATTTTATTTAGAATTAGGGATGAAAAATACATTTTTCCTTACAGAGAAAATAGTTTGTTTAAAATACTTGCCAAGTTTATTATGTAAAACCACCTCACATAACACATGAAACTATTATAAAAAGCATGGAAAAGACAACTTCATATTATTTCACATAATATTCTTAATTATTTGCTTTCGGTTCCTCAATTATTATGAAGATCGTAGCTATCATGCCTCATTTCATTAAATATTTCTCCTCTTAAGAAGCGATTATCTTAATGCTTTGATTCAATTTGTATACTTTTTTCAATGTATTTTGTATGATTAATAATGAGCGGATGCAAGAAGAGTGTCGTGGACAGAATGCGCGTGAATAAGCTACGGTGGTTTGGACATGTTGAACGAATGAACGAGGTAAGAATGACAAAGGGGATATACTTGTCTGAAAGAAAGGGTGTGAGGAAATGTGGGCATCCGAGAACTACGTGGTTTGATCACGTGGATCAAATTCTCAAGGACGGCCGTGTGTTGAGTAAGAGGAGCCGACGTGCGTGCATGAGACATTCTATGAATGTGAAGGAAGCGAAAAAAGTGTGTAAGGATAGATCTATTTGGCGTTCCGTTCTCTCTGCCTACCCCACTTGGGACATGGCGTGAGGGTATAGTTTAGTAGTATAGATTGATAATTCATAAGCCGTTAATGTAATTAATTAAAATAAATGAAAGAAATTTATTAATTATGAATTTGAAGCTAGTAAAAACGCTTGTGAATAAATACCATCGGATATTAACCTACTCTTGGTAATCTTGATGTCTATGGTTTCATTTGGTATCAAGCTAGTACAAACAGTGTGTGGTTTTTATATAAACCTTGTTTTAGTTTCACTTTGTCAGTGACATTTAATCCTAAAGCTTAATTTATAAACAACATTTCCAGATTTCCACTTTATATACGTAAAATAAACGATTTTGTGGTAGAAAACAAATTTCATGTTGAACAACAAAACACATCTACAACCGAGAGAGAGAGAGAGAGTTTTGTAATAATCATAATAGATAAATCTGTTATTATTATTATTAATGCGATTATCTGGAGACAAATCACTAGACGTCCATCCGCAACGACTTTGTAGTGAGAAGTGAGATCAAACCGGAAATTTGCGTTGAAAATAGTTATTAATTTAGTTAGCTGTTGAGTTAATGTTGCCATTACAAAATAAATGTCTAAATATATTTTAATTTTTAAGCTTGCAATTATATTTATAATATCTATTATCATGTTGAAATCAGAAAAACTTAAATTTGATTTGACTTTTGGCAACCCAATTTGTGAGAATTTTGATAGACACGTATTGACAGGTCAATGATAAGTAATTTGTCCATATAGCAGATGATTGCTGGTCTTTTTAAGATGAAAAGTGTGAAGAAAAGAGAATGTTGACGTTGAACAAACAAAAATAAGTGGTTGTAATAGGTGAGGAATATGTAAGCCCTCCCTAAGAAAAAACTTGTGTGCGAATGGCAATAAATAGGTGCTAATATTTTTTTAACATACACACACACACACACACATATATATATATATATATATATATATATATGTATGTTAAACAATTTTTTTGTATTTAACTGGATTTTCACAACTGCATGAGTGTAGATATTAAGAATATTACTCAACAGGCAGCTCATCCGCACAACCAACAGACCGTGCAAACTCCCTAAAGTATGAAACAGGAAAGGTGTCCCGATGCTTACGAATCGGCTAAGGCTGGTTTTATATATATAAAAAGACAATTTGAAAAGCGCCGTTGACTCAAAACATGACCTCAAGGGCACCGTATACCGTGTCTATCAGCCGAGAAATAGGTGATGAAAAAGAAGAAGGTAGTTAATTTTGTTTTCAGAAATGAGATGAAGCCTTATTAAATTTCTTAATAAATGTTTTTTGAATCTTGACACAGCATTTTTGTTATGATTGTAAAAAGACGCGATATAATAATTTTATTATCTTCATGAGAACCATTAAAAATTATATCAAATAAATAAAAAAGTTTAGGTGTAGGTAGCTATTTTAAATTTAGATTAATAATAATTTTATTTTATTCAGAATGTTTTAGACGTCACAATGAATCTATTCAGAACGCTTTATTTTTGTTGAAATAATATTTATGAATCTTTATTATTCATTATTTTGAAAAAATGTTGAGAATAATGATAAAATTCTCACTCATAATAAACGAAACATGAAAACAAATTTGAAAGCTTAGGTGTTGTACCAATTGTATGTATTTTGCTTTACATTCGTCGTTCACGATCGTTAAAATTGTTTTGTAACGGAATTCACAACGGTGTGCTTTTTTTTGAAAATAAAAAGTCTTTACTTTCCCATTTTCATTATTTGGTATAGATCGCGCTTTTGCGATAAACTCGCTCTCTGTATATTGATTGTATTTAATTTGAATGCATTTCTCTATAAAATTGTGTGTTTTATTATCCATCCTACAAAAATATGCGATTTCCCATAAGTAGAATAACAAGTAGATTACTACTTCTATACCATCAAGGCATATCCCACAAGTGGGGTAGCCAGCGAACCAACTGCAGTTGATTAACACGTAGATTGTCCCCTTCGAACCAATAAAAAATATAACACTTGCCTTTGCTGGACACTCGAAAATTATAGGAAAAGAGTGGAATATTAACTCATTGTCATGGTGTTCCATGGAACAGACAATACAAAGTTACAAGATTTTAAGAAAAAGTCTCAAAATCAGATTACAAGAATTAAATTATGATTGAATGTAAGAAATTTCATGAAAAACTAATTTGTATATTAATTAATTATAAGGTGCAATAATTTTTTTTTTTAAATATATCTGGATTTTTGTTATAAATCCAAATACAACCTTATACGCCTGTCACAGTAAGCTACTAAAAGCATGTGTCATGAAAGGGGAGTTTTGCCGGCATATGGTATCGAACCAAGGACCCCGTGTTTACGAGGCCAAGACTCTACCTCCAGGCTACCGACGAACTTGTTGTTAAATAATATGCAAATTCACCGAACATCTAAACCATACACACTTCATCAAATTCGTATAGATATCTCGCTAGCACTCACAGATAAATTTATCATTCACGCTATTTTAATATTGTTATTTTAGTGTTCTATAAAATAATGTTGACTTTTATCTAATAATTTACTTTTCTTTTGTTTCAGGTAAGCTTTTGACATTTCGTGCTTTGAAAATGGATCAGGATCAAATTTGACGTTTCTGGAATACTACATTAAGATCGTCCATTCAGGAGGGTGTCTCTCGATGCTGAAGGATGTTGGATGATTCCTCTCTTTTGACATAGTTTACGATCATTCGAACTTTTTCAAGACGCCGGCGCCGGTGAAAATAAAGAATGTTTCTCTGACGCTGCGAATCAGCAGTCAGCTTTTTTCTCATCTCAGGATCTGCAACGAAGAAGGCCAATCTAAATAGTGCTACTAATATACCATCGCGGCACATCTCTTAAGTGAGTTAGCCTGCAAGTTTTAAACATGCAAGCTGTTCTCATCATGGCAATAAAATAAAAAGATATTTAGGACGAGTTGAAAACCTCATTTCTCAATTTAAGTCAGAATGAGTGGCATACCTCATCACTTAGTTGAAGATATTAAATGCCTGTTTTATGATGTTCTATGAACACTTGCCTTTTATAGGACACTTGAAAACTTACGGAAGAGGAACACTTAATACTGCTACTACTACTTCTACTATATCATTGCAGCATACCCCACAAGCAGATCACCTGCATGTACATAATAAACATAAATAAATAAATCATCTCCGGGCCAGCAAAAAATTGAGATATGAGTGTCAAAATTCATCTCTGAATTTAATATGTAAAATGTCTTTATTTGTCGATCATCTGGCTTTTACAAGGCACTCGAAAACTTACGAAAAATACTGTAAAACTAATTCTTCAACATGATTAACAAATTGTCATATTTGCATGACGACAAACATAATCGACAATGAATGTGGTGTCGGTATATATGAATAGGTCGCGAGAACAATCTCCATTTGTTTGATAAAGTAGCGATTTCTCTAAAAGCGGTGACAGCGTCAGATATCTACGAGTATGTATGTAGGTTTGTAGGTACATGACTATGTGACTGTGTATCGTCTGTCTTTGTTACTGTTACTTTTATTGTGTAAAATCACAGGCGATGCTTCATGCAGATTACGTTTCAGGGATGAATTAATCGCAGAATAACACAATATATTAATGCCCCTATATTTCTGAGAACAATGGGAATTATTTCTGAGCTCAACTATTTTTGAAATTATGAATCTGTTGGAATGTATTCTACCATTATATTAATAACTTTCTGAGCTCTGTGTTCTCAAAACCCCAACGCTCAGCAAAAACATCCACAAACATGCTAGACGAGATCAATAGAGCAAACAAGTCCTGCTTCTATAACAGGGTTTTTGGCTTCGCTGGACTCGTCATCTGGAACCGATTCCCTGAGGACCTTCGTAAAAACCAATTAAAAACAACGTTCAAGAGCAAGTTGAAGACATTGCTCTTTCAACTTTGTTTCCCGCGCATTTGAGATGGATGCTCCATTAAACGGCACCGAATAAACCATCCAACATATATACATACAATATGTTTCGTCCAATTATTAGAACTACTAAGTGCAATTGCCAAATTTAATGTCAAACTTTTTGTACAGACTATTAATGCAATGCTAATTTTCTCAGGGAGCACGTTCCAAAAATAATAATAATAACTGCTTCACCCCATGATATTTATACGCTAACGGTAACTTTCCTACTTTTGCTTAAGCATTGGGTATATTTTATACCTGACTCGGCCATAAAAACATCCACATAGACATATTATATAATTTTATTCGCAAAATTTTACATCTGAGGCATACTTACTTTTCCTGCTGTCTTCTATGCAAATTTGATTCCCAAAGTCGGACATGAATTGAGTAAGAGCACGTGCAATTATGAGCAATTGTATGAATTTAGAAGCAGCGAAAGAAGTACGTAGGGATAGATCTATATGGCGTTCCACCGTCTCTGCCTACCCCACTTGGGCCGCGGCGTGAGGGTATAGATAAATAGATAGATAAATTATAAGGTTACTTTGATAGTATCTTTGGATAGATACTTTTAAAATCCATGCAAATATCAGTTCTAATGATAATTACTACCAGCAATTTGAATAATTAGAAAGTACATCTCGAGTTTTTGCTTTCTCAAGACTTTACTTTGTCTACAATAATAATTTATCACTCGCTGAAATTTCAACGCTGAAAGAAGCAAAATGCGGGGATGTTTTGCAGGAGTCTTCTATTTTATTGTATCCTTAATGTCCCCCATAACTCACGTTTAGCAGAAATGATAATAATATATTTTATTCACCTTGTCACTGGTAACTTTTGAAATATCCAACCCATTTCTTGTTCTGTTCATCTGACTCTCTTTTTACCCTGTAAAGCCATATTCTAAAATGTTTAAGTTTTTTTAAAAGAGCGGTATCCTCCATATACCTCATGCCGTACCTGGAGATATGCATATATTTAACGGCACACAAAATAAAAACATGATTTAATGTTTCAATTAAGTTAGAAATGCATTCCCGAAGGATCACTCTGGAGTCTAGATCTCAAAAAAAATATTTTCTATATTTTTGCTTAAATTTTTATTCATGTGAAAAGTTATTATGCATTTAAACGTACCCTCCTTACTTTTTTATTAACAAACATTCTATAAATAATGTCAATTCATTCCACAATTATAATGTATTTTTTCTCCATCAATAATATGGAAACCGTCGTTTATAGGCTCGGTTTTGTTAAATCTAATTTAAAAGCTTGTTTGATGGATGGCGATGACTACTATATTCTATGCGAAGTTAAGCAACAAAATATTTAACAGTATTATAAATTCACTTTTTATTTTACTTAATAAAATATTTCATTCATTCAACTAAAATAAAGTGTGACAGAAAATTCAAAATATGAAAAAAATATGTATTTGAGTAGGTATACAGAATTATGTATTACTGACTCAATATGGGCAACGACATAATACCAAAGTGAGCGACCACTGAACACAGTTTGTGCGACAAATACATCAAATAAAAAAAGCAATATTTTATTAAATATTATATTATATAATACGTATAATATATGATTATAATTATTTAAACGACCTGCATTTTATTTAAGAATAGGTATGTGATTACAAAACTAAAAATATTGTAAAAAAGAAGGTGGTTGGCAGTCGGATAGTATTTTCGATCAGAAAATTGCAGGTGCAAAAATGCACCCCGCTGACATCCTTATTCGCAATACAAGCTTAAATTTTTATATGGGAATATATTTATTATAAAAATAAAAGCAAATTATCCCAAAAGAACAAATATTAAGAAGAGGGTGCCTTTAAATAAATAAAACACACGTATTAAAATAATTCGGATAGTCTAAAATAAAAAAAAATTAACGCATTTCTCTTTACATATATAATATTGTTCTGTCAAACATTCGAAATAAGTATGTTGTCGCTCAGTTAGTATTTTCGCCGCCCGTGAAGTATTTTCAGTCTCTCAGCTAGTACAAAATTCACCGATTTTAGTAGCTCGGTTCGAATTTTTATCACTCAATATTATTCGTTAGCATAGCTTTATTCTCATAGATTGTAGTGGAGTCAGTTTATTGTTAGTCAACCATTTGTTTGTTTGGTCGTCCCTTTAGAAATTCAACTAATAAAAATTCTAATTAAAGATTTTGCCGATATTTCAATCTTAACACAGTAGGAATTAACAATTAGCTTGCTGAGCTCAATAGGGAAACTGTATGGTAGAATTTTGATTGAGAGAGTACGAAAGATAACTGAGTGTAAGATATGGGATGCGCAAGGAGCTTTTTTGAATGGCAGAGGGTGCACCGATCAGATCTTCTCCCTGCGAATGGTTATAGAGAAGTTTCTGGGTAAACACCAGAGGCTTTTTTGTGCGTTCGTGGATCTGGAGAAAGCATATGATCGAGTGGACCGGGAAAGGTTGTGGCGCGTGTTGTCGGAGTATGGGGTGAGCAGCCGGTTGATCCGCGCAATATCTTCACTTTACGTGGGAAGCTCCGCTTGCGTGAGGGTAAATAACACTCTCTCGGAGTGGTTTGTCCTCACCAAAGGAGTGAAGCAAGGTTGTGTCATGTCTCCGTGGCTGTTCAACCTATTCTTCGACTACTGTATGCGACCTGTGAGAGAGATGGATGTTGGTGTTGAGCTGAATGGGTTTCGGGTGAATGCATTGATGTACGCAGATGATTTGGTGTTAATGGCTGAGAGTGAAAGGGACTTACAAGAGATTGTTACGTGTGTGTATGATAGTTGCAATTTGAATGGTTTGAAAATGAACGTTATGAAGACGAAAGTTCTTGTTTTTGAAAGAGAGAATGAAAAAACGATTTGCGAGATTAAAGTTGGTGACGAATGTTTGGAGCAAGTAAGTGAGTATGTATATTTGGGAAGTATGTTTACGAGGGATGGAAGATGCGATAGGGACATTGAAAGAAGGAAAGTGGCCGGTGCTAGAGTAAACGGTGCACTTCGACCCATTGTCAGCAATGACAATGTGTCGAACATGGCTAAAATGCTGGTGCACAATACCATTCTGGTACCGTCACTTACGTATGCAAGCGAGACATGGTCGTGGTTGAAGAAGGATGAAAGTGGAATAAATGCAGTAGAGATGCGATCGTTGAGAAGAATGGTTGGTAAAACGCTGCGTGATAGAGTGAAGAATGAGGATATTAGAAGAATGAGCGGATGCAAGAAGACTGTTGTGGACAGAATGCGTGTAAATAAATTGAGATGGTTTGGTCATGTGGAACGAATGAAAGAGGAAAGAATGACAAAGAGGATATACTTATCTGAAAGAAAGGGTGTGAGGAAACGCGGGCGTCCGAGAACCACGTGGCTTGATCACGTGGATCAAATTCTCAAGGACGGCCGCGTGTTGAGTAAGAGGAACCGACGTGCGTGTATGAGGAACTGTATGAATGTGGAGGAAGCGAAGGAAGTGTGTAAAGATAGATCTGTTTGGCGTTCCGTTCTCTCTGCCTACCCCACTTGGGACACGGCGTGAGGGTATAGTATAGTATAGTATAGTATAGTATAACACAGTAGGATGTCCAAAATTATTGAGTCTTTTATTTTTCTCCATTCATATTGATAGACAAAGAAAATAAATTATTTTTTTACAATAGGTAGTACCTATACCCATGTAAAAACATGTTCTTTAATAAACTTAATAATATTATGAGAGTCGTCTATGGATGGCCAGAGGAGCAATACAAATAATAATTTCACACTCAATAAAATTATCATCAAAATTCTAATCAAATAGATGACTCGGATCTTTTGAATTGAATTGAATAAAAATACATAATAAGTAAATAAATAATATACATATTATGAAGACTATTGAATAAATAAAATACATTTATGTTTTGTATACATGTATGTAAATGCTACCTGATTTTGTTTTATTCAATTCGCTTCTAGGTTTTTGAATTAATAATTTTGTAGATTAACCTCCTGGAGTCTTTGACAAAGAATAGTTGTCCAGAACTTTTAAACTACTAATATATTTAAAAAAAAAACTGGTAATTTCCGTAATCGTTCCACTCAACACCTATGTAACATTAATTCTTTAAGGTGAGGAGGTTATTGGAATTGAGGCATTCTTAAAACAAAATATAATCACACACTTTCTGTAAATTTTCAAGTGTTGTGTGAAAGGTAAGTGCTCGTAAAACCTCACGTATAAGACAATTTAGATGTTTCTACTTACAATTCAGTGATGAGGTATTTAAAACCCAACCTGAATCTCTTATTTTATATTGGCAGGGAGAGGGCAATCTGCATGTTTATTTCTTGCAATAAGTCTCCTGGGGACCCCACTTGTGGGATATGCCATGACGGTATAATATTTAATTGTTTTTTTTAAACGATATATCTGGGTTTTGTTTATTATAAACCCAAATACAACCTTATATACCTTTCATAGTAAGCTATTAAAAGCTTGTGTCGTGAGAGTGGAGTTTGCCGGCACCTGGCATCGAACCACGGACCCCTATTATTTTACTACTACTACTACTATAACATCACGGCATATCCCACAAGTGGAGTAGCCAGTAGATCAGCTGCGTATTATAATAAACATACAAGCTGTCCTCTCCGTGTCAATATGCAATGAAGACATTCAGGATTCCGTGTGAGTGTGAAAGGTGTATAAGGTTGTATTTGGGTTTATAACGAAACCCAGATATGTCTTTTGAAAAAAAAAAAAATACGTGGCAAATCTTTCCCTGAATTTGAGATATTATAAAATGTCTTAATTTTTTCGAACACCTGCCTTTTACAAGACACTCGAAAATTTACGGAGAAGTGTGGGAGACCAATTCTTTACCGGGTGTTCTACGTAATCGATTTTTCGTATTACAAAACAATCTATCAAATATTTTCAATCCACTTATAACATGTTTGCTTGTTAATACATCCCTAATAGCTCATTTTGTCACAAAACCAAAGTATTTATTATTTAAGTTATATTTTATATTGGTTTCCCAAGTTTTCGAGTGTCCTCTAAAAGGCAGATTTTTATTAAACATCACAAAAAAGACATTTATTATCTTCAGTAGGTACATCGCTGAGGTATGTCACCGATTTTAATATATTATTTTACATTATCACGTAAAGGATAATCTGTATGTTTACACGTAGTGAGTCAATGAGCAACTCCACCTACGAGAATGTGGTGATGGCATGGATTGAAAATAGTTCTAAAATTTTCTTTCTAAAATCATGTTCATTACATGGGTCTGTCGTAATTGTTCATATTGACCACTAGAAAACCTCTGCGCTCTTCGGTACTGGCTGTGAATAGATCCACTGAATCCAATAGAGCCGGTAAGTCTTACTTCTATGAGAGAGCCTTTGGTGTTGTTGGGCCGGTTATGTGGAATCGCCTACCGGTGCCATTGAGAGATAGTCAGACTGTCACCAGCTTCAGAAGCAAATTGAAAACTGAACTCTTCACCGGCGCCCTTGAGATGGGATTGTTAAACGGCGTCAAATCATCATCATCATCATCATTTACTGAAGTATATTTTAAGACGATCCTACTAGATCTATGTGAATTGTCCTCAGGTAGATGTTTTTTTTGGGTAAGAATTTTTTTTTCATATTTCTCGGTAAAAGCTTACAGTGAAATAATTGGAAAAATGAAATAAGCTTTGAAATATTTTCTTGTTTATTCATGTAAGGTTGCAAAAGAATTTTGGGTTCAATGTTGAAAGCATTCACTAATTAGCTACGATTGATGTGAAGTATTGAGAAATTATTTTCTGTAGGAGGTACTAATAATATTGATCTACGTAAGTGTCAAATTTGATAAATGATCTTGAAAAGCTTGAAGCGGAAGTTATTTAAGTGGCCATCTTTACATATAAAAGTTAATAACCAAACAAAGGAACTTCGTTTATAGGTTCATGATACCCTCAAAGCTAAAATAAAGTTCATTCTAAAATCCTACAACATATTTTCACAAGTTTCTAGGTAAGGTTTTCTTTGTAGGTATTTTTTAGTCAATATATTTGTGTTATTTGGTGAAGGTATGCCTATTCAAGATATCAAAGTAATTTTCCTATAAAAATGTTTTATTCCTATAATTTGTCCCTACTCACTTACTAACTTACTTACTTACTGCTAGCCCTTTTCTCTCTACTGCTGGATATAGGCCTCTTCAAAACTTTTCCACACTTTCCTATCTTGAGCAACACAATACCACTCTTTTCCTTTCATCTGGACAATATCGTCAACCCATCTTTTTGGGGTCTTCCTACGCTTCTTTTTTCCTCCCATGGCCTCCGTTCAAGAATTCTGCAAGTCTACCTGCCATCCTTTCGTTTTACCACATGACCAGCCCATTGCAATTTGAGCTTGGAGACTTTATCAACATTGTCAAATTTGTCCTTATTCAATTAAATTTTCTAAAGTTTTGAATTTAACAAAAGTACATAGATGATTTCACATTATCGATAAATACTAATAACAATACCTAAAACTATTGATTTCAAAATAATTATTAAATACCACAGTAAACATGTAAATCTCCGATAGGAAATGTAATAATTACTTCAAAATTAATATAACATTTTACCTATCTCTATAAATACTTATGTATTTCAATTGAACGTAATTCATTGTTCATTAAATATTACCTAAATTTTGTAGTCCACCATTGTGCTCATGATATTATAGCATTTTAATATAATTTTGGTTGAATTTTGATAATAATCGGAATTAGAAAACGACAAATATTACTATTGTTTGACTAACGAATTCATTATAGGGTCGCGCAATTACATTAACTTAAATAAATAAATATTCTATATTTTCGAGTTTAACTTTGTGGAAATACATTATAAAAGATAATATTTAAATTAAATCAAACACTGTTTAATTCCACTATGAGATTGTTTTAATTATAACGTTTTCAACTACAATGTAGTCATCATCAGTAATAACACAATACTAAATCTAAAATTAAAGGACATACAACAATATTAAAAATCTAAGGAGTGGTCACAATTGGCAGGGTGTGTTTGGAGGGTGGGTGAAAAGTTCAGGGGTGGGTTCAGGAGCAGAAGTAGTGGTGAGGTTATTTGTGGGTGTTGAATATTTACTAAATTTTAATGGTTATTAATTTCTAATGTTTCCAAGATGTCCAGTTTTTTGCCTTTAGAACATTTTTGCAGCAATTCCACACCGCTGAGGTCAAAATCATGGCCCGTATCTCTAGCATGGTCCGCCATTTCTGAATTGATACCAAAGTTCTTTTTAGCTCTAAGGTGCTCAGTTACTCGAGTATGAACTCTTCTGTCGGACTGACCAATGTAGGCTGAGTCACAGTCTTTACAATTTTATTTGATGTGAAGTATTGAGAGATGTGGAAAATGGACCAGTATATAGAATCTTGCGCCAGGGTTTATCTTGATTTTTTTTTAAATAAATATTTATTTTTATGTGCTATAGTGCGAGTAGGATTTTAAAATGTTTTTTAGACCCAAGTTCTGGAATGGATTGCCTCTTGAGCTTAGGCAGGCTGCGGATGTTAAGACATTTAGAAGGGACCTAAAATCTTTAATTTTATTTAGTATTATTGAAAATTGTATAATGTTTTACATTGTTGACGTGGATACATAATTATTTTATCCAAAATACAATATAATAATATATTATGTAACTTCTGACGTGGATATCTTTATGTATCCGAGATTTTATTTAATCTATTTATTTACATAGTTATAGATATTAATTATATAGTGACTTGGATGTAATATCCTAGAATCCATGAATTGTACAGTATCCTTGAGGTGCTTGGCACGTAGAGGATACTTTAATGTCGTCCAATAATAAATAAGTAAAATGAAGCCCATATCACTCACAAACAAGTGGATGGTCCTATAAAAAGTAAATATTATGAAATAGAATGTGTATAAGGTTTTTTTATCGAGTACTAAAAGAGTAATTTTTATGTGTTCTTCAATGCAAACCTTTAAGCTTACCGGCAAATCAATAACGTCCATTACTTTCACGTCGTTTCTTTTAAGAATCCGATAAAATTCTATGCGTCTTTTTTTCTTCAAAGAATGTGTAATCCAATCATAATAAAATTATTCCAATCACTTGGTACATTTTTTGGCTGTGCTCGATATAACCATCTCAATCTATCTATAATATAATGGCAACTTTCACAAATAGGGTAGTTTTAAAAATAATAAAATATATTTAATGTCTCCTTCGTAATGTTTTACGAATACCAACCCTTCTTCTTCTTCTTCCTGTGCCATGTCAGGTTCCCTCGACGTTGGCGATCACTCCGGCGAAGACCTCCCTGTCCTGTGCTGATCTGAACAGGTCATCCACCATTCTCATTCCGGTCCACTCTCTAATGTTGCGCAGCCAGGACATCTGTTTTCTGCCAACTCCTCTTCTTCCTTCTATCTTGCTATCCAATAATTATAAGTCGTAAGAGACTGTATTTTTCTCCACGCAGCGCGTGACCCAAATATGAGACCTTCCTCATTTTGACAATTGACAACAGCTCTCACTTAGCTCCGGCTCTCCTAAGTATTTCAATGTTACTGACCTTTTCGGTCCAAGGTATACCAACCCTTGACATGATAATTATTATTTGGTGAAACACCCGGCCAAGAATCATTGGTTTCCCAATTTCTTCAGTAAGTTTTCGAGTGTCCTGTAAAAGGCAGATGTTCGAAAAAATAAAAAAAAATTTACTTCTCTATGTGTTTGCCGCCGATCCTGAGTAAATTTTTTTTTTGTTAACGTGGAGAGAACAGTTTGCATGTTTATTGCATGCGACTAGTCTGCGGGTTGCTTGTGAGATATGCCGTGATGGAATAGAAGAAGTAGTAGTAATTATGTGAAAATCCTTCCCTCTTGAGAGGGACAAAGAAGATGTTTATTTTACTTAAAAAACTCCCATGTAACGATTTTGTGGCATTGTGACCCACTCGTGAGGACAAAAAACATGTCTTGGAAGACCGAATCAATAGAAGTCCCCCGACTTCTAAGGTATTTCGGTATAGAAGCGAGTCTTCAAATATAAAATTATGTATCATATTTTTTTTAATAAAACGATATTCCTCAGAAATTGTCTCATTAATATTTGAGAAAAATAAGAATTGAATCGTCAACAGATATCAACAAACACGCATATTTTCTGAACCCTGTTACATTAAATTTAATAATCAAATTCAATAATTCTGTGAAATTATTATCAATGATTCCGAGTCGCAGTTGTAATGATATAGAACGGAGTAGGCAGAATATTATATTGGTAGATAAATAATAGGCACACAGTACTAGGTAATAATTATTTGAAATCAATATAGGTACAAATATGTAGATAATAATGTTAATAATTTGTTTCTCTTTGTGGATTATTGTGGCTTGCGATGTGTTTGTATGATTATGAATTAAATATAAGTATTTCATGAATCTGTTTGTCATGGCTTAATATCCTACATTTGCTGGTAACCCTACAAAGGGTCCATCCACCATATCCATTAGCATCGGTATAAGCTAGAAGCAGTCAGTATGTTTGTATATTGGATGATTTATTCGGCGCCGTTTGATGGAGCATCTATCTCAAGGGTGCGGGAAACTATGTTGGAAGAGAGATATCTTCAACTTGGTCCTGAACATTGTTATCGATTGTTTTTCACGTAGGTCCTTGGGGAGTCGGTTCCAGATGACGGTTACTACGACGCCAAAAGCCCTAGCATTTAAGCAGGACTTGTTTGATCTATTGATTTTGTCCAGCATGTTAGTGGATGTCTTAACTGAGCGTAGAGGTTTACTTGCAGGTATTTTGAGAACACAGAGCTCAGAAAATGACTGAGGTGCCATATTGTTCAAAGCCTTGTAGATTATAAGGTACAGTGTGTATTGGACCCGTTCACTTACTCTTAACCAGTGCAACTTTTCCAGCAAAATTGTGACTTGACAACCTTTCTCCTCGCGGAAAATAAGCCTTGTAGCGCTAATGAATGTCATTATTGTAGGCGATTCAGTTGAATTTTCGGCAGTCCAACATATAGTATGTTGCAGTAGTGTAAAAAAACGCAGAAATTCATGTTTTCGTGCAATCAGGAGTGAGGTTTTTATTTATTTATTTTATTCTTCACTGTACATTGTTTACAATAATACAAATTAAAACATTTATCATAGAAAATATCAGTTATACAATTCAATGTACAGAGGGCGAGTTTGTCGCTAAAATGCGATGCCTTCCAACTAACCCGGTTATTAAAATATTTTGTATCCACGTCAAGAATTTGAAACATAATAGTTACAAGGTTTTTAGGTCCCTTCTGAATGTCTCAAGATCCGCAGCATGCCTAAGCTCAGTCGCAATCCAGTAAAGTTGTGGATCATTAAAACACATTGTTTGGTGATGTTGACAATAAATTATCTACATAAACAAAGAGTATTTATGCGTTTACATCTAGAACTGATATTGCTTTTAATTCTGTACAATTTGATAGTGTGAGTATTTATAGTCGCTAGCTAGATAATGTTATCGTTGTATCCTTTGTATAACTTTGTGATCCATAATTGTTATATTTATTTATTTATTCATTCTTTATTGTTTATTGATCACAATATATACATCATTTAAGAAATATGCATTCAAATTAGATATTATCCCACTGAATGGGCGAATTTATCGCAAAAGTGTGATTTCTTCCAACTAAACCGATCATATTATTATATTGTACATAATTTTGACAGTTTTTCTGTCTGCCTTTAAACTAATGATATACGTGATGAAATCACGAATTCGAACCACAATCCTTCTGATTTTGCTTATTCAATACTTATACATAGGCCACTTATCATCCCCTTTCACGACACAAGCTTTTAGTAGCTTACTGTGAAAGGTGTATAAGGTTGTATTTGGGTTTATAACAAAAACGCAGATAGGTATACCTTTTTTTTAAAAAAAAACCCTGCCAAAGAATTAGTCTTCCACTTTTTTTAAGTTTTCGAGTGTCCTGAAATGGCAGGTGTTGGAAAAAATAAATATATTTTTCATATTTAATTCTGTGGAGCTCAGTCACAAACTATTCAACATCTAATGGAGGAATGTTCAGGAAGAAGGTACAAGGGAGACTGGATGGACATCCATAGATCAACTCCAGAGGCGGTGCAGTGGCTTTCTGAACGAGAACATAGGATCTGATTTGGAATGATTATTAATACAAGCCGAAGCCAATCAAAAAAGTAAAGTAAGTAGATATATAAAGTTCTGATGAGGTTGGTCACCCATCCTGAATGTCTTAATTTCTTGTTGACATGGAGAGGACAGTTAGCATAATTAAGACATAGAGCTGGTCTGCTGGCTATCCCCCATTGTGGAATATGCCGTATTGGTACCTATAGTAGACGATACAATGCGTTCATAAACAAAATAATAACGAATCATGAACCTTTTGCATTGAAATTCAAAATTACCATCAGACCACTGACCATTCTCATTGATTTATACAAAATGTTTGTAGAGGATAAAAATCTCTCTCAATTTAAATCAATTAGTATAAGAATCTTTTATTCTATTTCTATACAGCCTTAATCCTTTACTAATCACATCATGATCGGTCAAATGCGTACCGACACATGTCTTCAACATCTCATGTAGACATAATACTACTTACCTTATACTTGTATCTGTCAAAATGATCATTGAATAAAAGTTATTCCAGCTTTTATGTCTTGCTAAGTGACAAACAAAACTCACAAACAAAGACTAACTTTTTTTCTGATTAGATATTTGACTAACATTATTCCTGGTTGTAAATTGTTTTAGTACATGCTATCTGATGATAGAACAATATACCAAAAATATCTATCTTAATATCCATACCCTCACGCGGTGTTACAGGTGGGGTAGGCAAAGCCATTTAGATCTATCATAATAAACTTATTTCGCTTCCTCCACATTCATCCATTTTTTCACACGCTGATTTCTCATACTCAACGGGCGGTTGTCTTTGAGTATTTGATACACGCGACCAAACCAAATAGTTTTTGGACGTCCGCACTTTATCACATCCTTTCTTTCGAAAAAAATATTAATGAAATATATAAAATCCGATTAAATACTGAGTAAGTGCATAATATGAAATGTTCTTTTGTGAATAAAGTTCTGATTTAATCAGGGATAAATTTACTCTCATATAACCCATGGTTAGTAAGCCAGGTCTAGATAATATTATGAGTAGGTATAGATGTATAGGTATATGTATTATTATATTTAGTTCCTAATATGATGACTGTCTTGCTAGATCATTATACACACATTTAAGTATAGGTTTTAAAGTAATTAGTTTGTACCTACATACAACTAATCATTCTCAACTGCCACCCACGTCAGAACCTAGGCAGGTAATAATATAAAGGTATGTAAGTATCATAGAAAGGTACGTCCTTAATATTCATTGTGTGAATTTTAAAGGTTATTTCAGACTTGGCGATAAATAAATTTTGCTCGTATTTGACTCTGTTTATTCGAATGGGAAGAGAAAGAATGGGAGTTGTGTGTGTTTATCTTGATTTTTTGCCCCTCTAAAGTTGTGAGAAAATTGCGGTGCATTTACACCGCATTACCATTTTAAAGACTTCCACCGACAGCCGGATAACACAGAAGTCGGAGGACTTCGCAATTATCTGATCTTTTTTTATTTTATTTATCTTTACATTAATATAACAACAAAACCTTCAGAACAAGGGGTCCGTGGTTCGATCCCAGGTGCCGGCAAACTCCCCTTTCACGGCACAAGCTTTTAGCTTAGTGTGAAAGGTGTATAAGGTTGTATTTGGGTTTATAACAAACCCAGATATATCTTTTTAAAAAAAAAAAAAAAAAAAAAAAAAAAAAAAAAAAAAAAAAAAAAAAAAAAAAAAAAAAAAAAAAAAAAAAAAAAAAAACTGAAGACTCTAAAATTTAACTATATACTAAACTTTATATTTTGAAACACACAATATAATGACAATTATAGAAAATGGAATTTACTGGCACACTAGACTTAAAAATATAATGATAAACATTCGTTTTCACAGGTGGGTTCTAGTACACAGATCAGGGGCTAGCAGATCGAAATCGCGTCATGGGAAACTTTTATATTATAATAACTTCTTTGATACTCAATTCAACAGAAATAAGAAGAGAAATTAGGAAGCACCCAGACCTCCACATTGTCCTTTAATGATTCTCTCAGGAGGTTGAATTGCAATCAAAGACACACTAAACGTGACAATAGACTTACTTACTTACAGCTATTACTGTCTACTGCTGAACATAAGCCTCCCCCATATGTCTCCAGGCATCTCTGTCCTGAGCTTTCTGCAACCAGTCACCAGCGATTCTTCTAATGTCGTCTGAACAATATGTTGGAGGACTTCCTCTACTCCTTTTATCTTTACGAGGTCTTCACTCCACTACTCTTTTTGTCCATCTTTGATCTTTAGACAAAAGACAATAAATAAACAATAATAACCAAAGAGAGACCAAAACAAATAACAACAAGCATAATTTGCATAATTAGAACACAAATTCTAAGAAGTAGAATTGACAGCACTATCGCAGCAATTGTAATTATTAACGCGAGATCGCTACCATGTGACGTGTTCGATGATGCGTAACGTTCTGTCTGTACCAATACTCTCTTGTACTTTTCCTGAGAAACCTGTTGCATTGCATCTAACTGATAATGTTTTTAATATGTCAGAACATTAGTCATATTATTATTACGATATTGCATAGGTGAATGAATACACTGTCAGTTAGTATGTGCGCATACATCAACTAGGACACTTAGACCAGTGGAGTGTCTAAAGATTTGATTAAAAAATGCAATGATATCTTGTTTTCTTGTTTTTTTTTTATTCTCTCTTGTTAACATCCAGTAAGAATATTAACAAAAATACACAATCAAATCAATTACAATAAGAAAACCAGTAAAGTTTGGAAACATTAATTGGTATTATGCATATGCACGTGATATTATTAACGGTAAAAAGTTATGTAAGTATACTCGTATGATAAAAACTTTGGTATAATTTAACATGATGATCATATAATATGTAACTTTTATAAAAGTATATAAACATGATTTGATTTTAATAATGATAAAAAAAGAAAAAACAAAAATTATAACTTTTCTCCATATAACTAGGTACATAATGCACACACTAACCCCATTTATGTACTAAGCGCGCTCAATATTCTTTAATTTGATTGATCGGACGAGAACCGATACTTTCCACTATCATCATATACCGGGATTATTTCTCCATATTTAAATCACGAAGTATTTCTGTGCGTACTAAAATATGTAAGCATTTCATTTATGTGTGCTGAATTTTGGTACTAATGGTGCGCGATGAGCGAGACAAAAAGATAACAACCGCAAGCCACGTAAGCAACCATACGTACAAGTAAGACAAAGTGTTCTTACTTATTTCTTGCCTATAAGTACAGCATCGTACTCTTAGATACAGCTGCATTTAAATAATGTTCTAATGCGCGCGCCAAATTTTAAATCCCTGAATCGTTAATGGATAAATACTTTTATCATTTTGAATCTGAAAAAAAATAGGTATAGCGCAGGTTTTGGGCTTGTTTAGAAGACACGCTACTGATTTAGACATCTTGACCATGTCACAACAGTGTTTCCGCAAGAGAAATTATTAATAATATATTGCAATAATCTCATAATTATAATCTCTAAGAAATCTATGCACAGACGACGATAATAATTGTAATCAGGTAAGTCGACCGATTGATGGTAAAGAACCGGGGTCGATTCCACCCACTGCCAACGTACTCTACATTCACAAAAATACGTTGAAAATACTTCAAAATATTTACAAAAATCAAGCTGATGAATGGAAACATAGATTTTATTTCACTGTGGTAGTATTGCAACAACATAATTCTATTTATCTATATTTACCTATGCCCTCACGCCGGATCCCAAGTGGGGCAGGCAGAAAGAACGGAATGCCATTTAGATCTATCTTTACATACCTACTTCTTTCGCTTCTTCTACATTCATACAATATCTCAAGCACGCACGTATATTTCTCGTACCTAACACACGCCCATCCACGAGAATTTGATCCACGTAATCAAAGTCACATGGTTCTTAGATGTTCGTGCTCTTTCATATAGATTTATTCTTTTTTTATCTTTTCTTCATCCATTCGTTCCACATGTCCAAATTAACTAATATACACGCATTCTATCCACAACACTCTTTATGCATCCGCTCATATTCATATTGTCACCCCTCACTCTATCACGCAACGTTTTACAAACCATTCTCCTCCACACTTATTCCACTATATTGCTGCATTAATTCCACAACACCATTCTAAAACCATAATAACTATAAAGGTAATACCTCCTTAGGTACAACTTGAAGGATTAATAAGTTGACCATTATGAACACCATAGGATTATTATTAAGATTAGTCCTGGTTGTGTGGTTCTATATTATTATTGTGAGGCCTATGTATGTATATAATATGAAGGCACCTATACATATACGATATTTGTGGTCTAGTTAATGCCTGTTATGGGTGTTTAATGATTCTTTAGTACTTAACGTATCGCGGTTGGTTCATTGGCGTATCTTTTATATGAGCTCAAAGTGGTCATATTGTATTAAAAATATATTCTTGTTATTACTTCAGAAAAAATCTCTCTCCTCATTTCGTTCATCATTTGTACAACATGTTTTGTTTTGACTATTATTTATTTTTATTTTCTTTGACTAGTTTTTTTATGATATGTGTTTTCGCTATACCTATCCCTGTTTAAGTGACTAGGTTGCTGCTCTCTGACTCCCGCAGTCTGTTGGCTTCCATCATAGTATCTGTGGAGACTAATCGACAGTTTAAGGTCAGTGGTCTCTGTAGATGCTTGGGGGGATCATCTGCGTATTCAGGGGTCTGACAGGGGTAGCTCAGGATACAACAAATGTATCCCTGTAAAGGGGCACAACATTATTCATGTTTTCTGTGTTTATTGTATTTTTAAGATGTTCATATTGAGCCTGTTGGTGCATGTCAGATTAATAAGTCATAGCTGAGAGTCATAATGTTCTGATAAATAATATTATCTTACCCCATCCTTTTCTGCTCTCCATTATTATATTTTCCTGACTGAGGGAGCCTAGCCACGGTCTGTATTATGTGGTCTTTCTGTAAAACTGTCTCTAGGTCTCTGATCCATGATAATCAAACACACGTGTGTGTACCTATTTTTTTATATTTTAAATTAAATTACTTAAATATTTTGACAAACCTACAAGAAAAATTAACTAGTTTTTTTGATAGTAAATATACGTATAATCTATATTCCTTCAGGGCATTGAAGTTAGTTCACACTGGCTATCCCAGTGAACTATTTGCATTAAAAAAAAAAACAAAAGTACTTTCTGTGCCATTAGTTAACTTGAATTAAAGAATATGTGACACATCTTACACCTCAAATTCAAATTCAAATTCAAATATTTTTATTTTAATAAAATTAACAGTTTAATAATATTACATACACACATTATTACTAAAAAACACATTTATTAGATACATATTTGACCCTCAAAATTGAGCAGTGCTCGTGCTTTGAGGGTTCAAACATATTTCATATAATTAACATAAAACAATAGCGCTCTCTTATGTCTATTTATTATTTCTTTATATTTATTTATCATCCATAGAAGGCATGAGTCTTTAACACGTTAATAAAATTCATATAATAAAAAACAACAACAAATATCGCAAACAGAAGAGAAAATAATTGAAAAGAAAAAAAGTACGTATTGCATGAATATTAAGTAATTGTCACAGCATTTCAAAGGTTAATAGGTAATTGAAATGTAATTGATTGTAAGGTACAGATTGAAAATAACAAAAAAGGAAAAATATTTTTTTTTATGTTCCGCCACTGGTTCGGATCTAGTATTTAACCAATCCAGTAAATGGCCACTTGCAGTGGGTAGGTAGGACATTGGTGTTACTGTTCATATTATTATTATTATGAGTTGAATAGGTGAAGGGATTTACTGTTAAATCTTTTATATGAGATGCCTCATTAGATCATAATGATAATAATAATAATAATATTTTGATGGTTGGAGTATTCTATCATTAAGCCATGACATGGCATAATCGAGGTGCTTAGAATCAGAGCGGTTTAAGTTTTTTATTTATATGTCATCACACATATCCCACAAATGGGGTAGTAAGCAGACTAATAAAAATGCAGATTGTCTTCTCTGTGCCCGTTAAACTTGCAAATATTCAGAATGGGTTGCATGCCTCATCGCTGAATTGTAGAAGTAAACTTTTATTTATTTATTCTTCTTTACTGTACAGTTAATAAAGCAAATTTACAGAAAAATACATTTAAATATATACCTACAATCATACAATCTATTCACCTTGTCGGTGTTTATGTAGTAGAATTCCATAACGACATTAAAAAACAAATAATGTTTTCGCGAAAACGAAAGACGTCTCCCTCCAGAATAAATCACAAAGTAGAAGAAAACATTAGCTCTTTTTATTAAGATAATCAAAAAAATCAATATACCTAAATATTTCTTCCAATCAACCCAATTTCGTGAAACTTTTTAATAAAAAACTTTAAGGAAGGCATGGAGGAAGTACAAAAGAGAAGAATAGGTAGAAAAAGGTACTAGGATACAATTGTCAAATTTTGAGTGATCAAATGGTCCTTGACAGCCTCACGCTTGAAAGCATGAAGAGTGTGGAGCAACCTTATTCTGGAAGGCAAATTATTCAAACAACTAGCACCATGAAGAGAAAATGAGTTCGTTAAAAAGTTTGATCTATGAGCAGAGGCCTGAGTCAATAACACACTTTCACGTCACGTTCCCGTTCCGTTAACGTTCGAGTATAGACGAAGTTGCAAGCAAGTGTCAATTTCGTTGCTAAGATACACAATAGTCAATAGTTACGAAAATTAACACTTTGGCGCAACATCGTCTGCACCCGAACGCTAACGGAGCGGGAACGTGACGCGAAAGTGTGTTATTGACTCAGGCCCCTGGTATGGTATTTGTCTTAGACCTAGAGTTTTCCGAACATTTCCGAACGGGGTCCGTGGTTCGATACCAGGTGCCGGCATTTAATTAGCAAATTTGTTTAACAACTAGGTACATTTCGTAGTATCTTAATCCAGTTTTCGGCACCTGGCTGCATAAAAATATAATAATTATTATATTTGACTTTTTCTATACCTACTCCAAGCAATATAAAAATGATTAATATATTTTTTCTTTCTCAATGTAATGAAAATATTAGAACTGTCATACATAGAGCTGTTCTAAGGTCTAACACAAGGCTCATTAATTTGTTCCTTTTATTTGACGTATAGCGTATAGCACACAACAAATGCATCTTTTGTCTAGTTTTCAAACATGGTGAATATACTAGAGAAGCGCTTTTCAAACTCTCTTGGACAGTTTGTAGGACTAGATGACCCTCTTTCACAATACACAGATCTTTTGGCAAAAAGTTTCCATCACAGATTTTTTGACAACGAAAATTCGTGAAATGTATGTCGATTCTATGATTTACTGTTTTTTGTCAGCAATATCATTTTTTTAAGCAATTAAGGGTGGTACTCTTTCATAAAATACTGTTTTTTTGACAACGACAACAAAATATGGTGGGTAAAATTTTATTCAATTGGTCTACTATGGTTTTGAATAGAAAAAACTTGTTTCTACACTGTGTTTCCTAGAGAAACATTGAAGAGTGAAAAAAGAAGTATGCTTCTGAAAGACTTAAATCTTCCTCCTATTGAAAAATATTATGCTTTTGGTGAAAATGTTGAATAGGTAATGAAATTTTGATTTGATTCTTTATATGTGCAAACGTTACTACAAAAAATCATTTTTTTTGCTAATTATTTTTTCTTTTACTTATGGCAGATGTCTCCAACCTTTTAATCGCTGCTGACCGGTCAACGTTCAATACTTTTACCTCGGCTCGTTAAGGGGGGGGGGGGGAGGCGTTTGATTGTTCACATTGAGAAATTGAAAGTGAGGATCTATTTTTGTCCTGATTCACAGGATTTGATTTCAATTACATTCTAATCTTCAACCCTCTTTGAACCAAAATACCTGAAATTGGAATATTTCATAATCACCTTTGTTTCTTTAATAATGTTTTCTCAGAATCTTGAATCTGGTATTGTTAGTTGAATTTGAAAACGCTTAGGCTATTTTTTTACGTTTCAGCTTCCAGGATTTGATAATTTCCTTACCTGTTTTCAGATTTTCAAAAAGGTATAGAAGTTTGACATATTTAAAGATCTCCTCGAATTTGTTAAGGAATATTCACCAAGAAAAGACTGGCCTTCATGTTCCATCCTTGACCCACTACCAGTGATCGAAGGTTGCAGACCACTGCCTCATGGGATCAGATTTACCTTATTTGAAAAACTCTATAAACATGTCTACTTAATTAAAGTTTTAATAAACCGCAAAATAAAACCGCAAAGGATTATAAAATGCAGTACCAACTAAAAATAATATTTCCTTGCATAGTTGTTACACATACAGGATGCGCTTATCTTGTACTATGTGTACCTACCTAATAATAATGTTATTTTTGTATTACATGGTATTGCAAAACCACAACATCTCTTTGAGTACGTTTCGTTTTACTAATTTGACATGAGCATAAAATGCTAAGTCACTTATACTGACAAACAGCAAAACGTTGTATCTCGAAAAATATAGCATTGATGAAATAAATTTGAGGAACAACAATCACCACTATTTATAAAATAAATTAAAATATCTATCAAAATAAATTTGACTACTTACTTAATTATAGTGACCTAGGTTTCGACATGCGATGTCTTTTTCAAACTTAATACCGAGAAAATATTCAACAATCACCAAGTTCCATCTTGTGGTTAGTAAGGTGCATTCAATTTATATTTAGAGAGTGGTTCTATGTAATAAAAAACCTGATGTATTCTATTCTGAAAAAATAAATAATAAATTATAACATGATAAACTAACCTTCTTTATAAATAAAATATTTAATGCGAATGCATTAATCTATAAAACTGTATATTATATTGTGATAAATGAACAGTAAAAAATGATTTAACAAATAAACAAATAAATTTTATGAATTATTGTATATCATTGACGAGCAGAGCAAAAAATATGGTTATAATAACAATTGCTTTGAAATAAAGAATATCTTTTTACTCCGAGTGGGTTGTAAGTATGTAGTTAAAATAATTAAATTGTACATAAAAGCGTATGAAAAATATTATCTACAATATTTTTGATGTTGTTGGCATTCACTATGTAAAAATTATGCGACATGGTTTAATAATGAGTTTTTGACTATGTATATATTTGTACCGTTTTTGACACGTTTGTTTCATTGACACAATAAGTTTTTAATCTGCTCGTCAATGATACTAACGTATCGAAACAGGTCGCAGACCTATTAAAAAATAATAAGTGATAATTCTAAATACATGGTAAAAAACTCATTATTTAATCATATTATTATTTCGCTACACGTAGTAAAATCGTAATGATTGTAAAGTAATTCATTCAGGATATTCATTTCGTATGGGGGAAATCTTCCTAAAATTCATTGCGAAAAATATAACATAACTACTTTAAAAAATATTTTATTAAATTTTGTTACAACATTTTACAGTCGTACGGTTGACTGTTACATTACATATAGGTAAATAAGTAAAGAGAGCTTCATTCACCGCTAATATTGTTAGGTACAGAGAGTTTCTACTACAACATTGTACAATGTTTAGTGTAGTACGTAAAATCTGCACAAAATTATGATAAAAGTAAACTAAGCCGGCTTATCACAGTTTCTCAAACTTTTAATCCAATAAAACTTTAAAATATTTAGTGGGAAAATAAAACAAATAGATATATTTTTTCGATATAGAATAATTCAAAATTCATGAAGTTATCGGATTCCCCATTCAATTTTTTTTCATTCACCACTGGATTTCTCAAAAGTGGAGTAGTGAGTGGATACACTGTAAGTAATAAGCATACAAGTTTTTTTCTCCGTGTCTCAAAGTTAAGTCGTTCAGGAAGGGTGAAGTTTAACTATTGATGATGTTAATTTGCTAGTGTAGAAAATAATAAGAATTGGATAAATGGAAGTCCTAGGCTTCTGCACTTTTCGGGTGGTCGGTGACGGTGAGTCGTGAAGATCAGGATCTCAACAAGTAATGTAATGAATAAAATTATCAATTATTTTATTTTTAATACCAACATTGTATTGAAGTATTTTTTTGTAGTTTAAATTACTTAAATTAGTTAAATGATATAAAACAAAAGTAAAATTGAATTTGTGAAATAATAAAATATAGAGGAACAATTTGGATTTGTGCTTTTTCCAATCTTTTCTTAAAGGCAAAGAAAAAATGTTAGAAAAGCTCTTGAATATAAAATGTATTTAAAATTGCGCTTGGCTTTCAGCATTAATCTCTAACAATATAAAAGTTATATTATGCTTTAACATAAAGCATCCATACATTTTAAACCTTCATCACCATAGTTCATCTCGTTGATTATTGTGTAAACCAGCCTTTGCATTTCACATTATGTCTCGTCTACAATGACAAGAATAAAACGTTTATGTAACCTTATGAAGTACAATCCGCATTAGTTCATAATAGAAAGCATACTTTTTATTATGTAGTTAGGCAGAACCCACCACCATGTGGGACTAATAATTGCCCAAGGAGAAGATTAAGATAGGAGAAGATTAAGATACTTTTTATTGTAGCTTCTTTAGTTATAAATCATTGTT
Organism: Athripsodes cinereus; assembly: GCA_947579605.1. NCBI lineage: Eukaryota > Metazoa > Arthropoda > Insecta > Trichoptera > Leptoceridae > Athripsodes > Athripsodes cinereus. The sequence continues at coordinate 3,442,300 of OX388314.1, read as the reverse complement.
ACTGATAATGGACGACGGACGTATGTCCGAAAAGCTTCTAACAAGAATATATTAATCAAGTGAAAGTAAACAGTGTTTTTATTTTGCATAATTTTATAATCTAAACTTTTTATTATGTAAAACATATTTGATATCAATAAAACACTGTTTTACTTTTCACTATTGATTTATTAATACTCAAGCGCTTTCGTCAAGATAACTTGACATTTTCAAGAGAACTAATTACAAGAAAATTTTTCTTTAAGTCACATGCAACAACAACATTTTTTATATGTAGGTACCTAAAAACAGAAAAGAAGGGGTAAGGAAGTAGGAGTAGTTAAGACAATAGTGGATGAACAATTGGTTTCAACAATGGCGATGGATGGGGTATTTGAATATTTACAATATTTTTAATATTACTATGTATTTCCAATGTTTCCAAAGCAATTAATTTTATATACCGGTTTTCTGAATGTAGGACCCTTACAAAAAAATTTCAATTTTTTTTCTTGTAATTAGTTCTCTTCTTGAAAATGTCAAGCTAACTTGACGAAAGCGCTTGAGTATTAATAAATCAATAGTGAAAAGTAAAACAGTGTTTTATTGATATCAAATATGTTTACAATGTCTTTTCACAATGTGAACACACAAACTCTAGATCATTTTTATTATGTAGTAGTTATTCCTTGATTTGCTTTATTAATTAACCATGATCAATGTTGGGGACACTGAAAACACTTCTTCAAGTTATGAAGTATGCTGAACAAAAACAAATATGAAACTTCATTGGGATTTCCAGTTAAGGTGTACCTACCTAGAAGTAGGTGGGGTCATATTGGTTTCAAGCGTAGAGATATTTTTTTTGTTGATTGGGAAATATCACAAACTCCAATCGCGAAAATGACAAAGTAATTTGTGATTGTCTTTAGTACAGTTCTTCCATTGGTATTCCAAGTTCGAACCATATAGAGTAAATATAACAATAAAATCTCTAACAATAAAGTGAGGAAAATGGTAAAACAAAGGCCTACAATGGTCATATCCTCCAGTTGATTGACTGCATACAATAAAAATGCAGGTTGTCCTCTCTTTGCTACTAAAAAATAAAACATTCAAGATGGATGGCATGCTTCATCGCTGAATTCGCTTTCACGTCCATTTTGGTGTATAAAAGTTGTGAAATATTGAAGTTGAATATAAAAAGAAATTCAGCGATTAGGCTTGCCATATATCTTTTGTCATATTTGTACCAAAACAATCAAAACAAAATATTTTATATGATCTGTTCAAAACTTTGGCAGTTGAAATTTTATATTTTTACCTCGTACATTGATAAGCAGTGAGAAGCTTGTTTCTCCTCTGCGTTATTATGAGGAGGTAAAAGGCGATTCGTTATTAATCATTGTGCAATCGTAAAAAAATTTCAAGCGAATAAACGTACATATTTTATACTCATACATAATAAATGACGTGAAAAAGCAAGGAAATTTTACTGCATCATAAAAAATTAAATGGTCGGTAATGCGGATTTTTCTATAATCTTCTTAGGGAGCTTTTAATCCAACCTCGCTACAGATTAGTCAGGCGCGGTCCTCAATCATAAAAGCTGGCCAGATGCTTTTTACGTACCTTTATTACGAGTAATATTATAATAACCTATAAAATATGTAGGTAACCAAAGCTCATAAAGCAGTTAAAACATTGAAAAGATTCGAGAATGCCAGAAGTCGTAGAAGAGATTAGCTTTTCGTTATTCTATATTTCCTTTTACATTAATCACCTCTTTTTAATTAGATAGGTACCTTTTTTAGAAATTGTGTTGGTATTTACAAAATACTTTTTTAAATCCCTTTTCTTTATAACTATTTCAGTGCCATTATCCGTATAGTCTTTAGTAAATAATAGGTCACCCTCACTTTTAAAAGAGTCTAGAGTCTCTTGTAAAACAGGTGTTCGTAAAATGACACATAGGTACCTATATTATAAGATATTCAACCCTCCAATTTATTTGTATGTGTGCCATAAATAAGGGACTATATGAAATGGTAGGCCCCACTGTTGTCAAATGTGATATTTCAAAGAAAAAGTAATATTCACGAAATTGTTGCCATATGAAGAATTATTTTTTGGTCACCGCGTTTAATTATTTTTAATAATAGAATACAGATTTTATTTTTGCCGGTTTTTTTTTCATTTTTGCAAATAAAAAAAGAAAGAAAATATTTCGCAAAAAAATTCAAATAATATTATTGTAGCAACAATTTTCCTTCATGGAAAACTATATTTGACAGATATCTGACATTGAGGCCTACCATCTCAATGAGTTCCTGAATTAAATAATAAATTCGTCGAGTTCGAGTTTGTCGGTAGCCTGTATGTAAATTCCCGACCTCGTGCACAAGATGTGCGCGGTTCGATCCCAGGTGCCGGTTATCCATCTTTTCACCACACAAGTTTTTAGCATACTGTGAAGGAAGTGTATGGATGTATTGTGTCATAGGATTGTGAAGCTGAATGAAGTGGGGGAGATGGCCAAAATGAAGTAAAGAATGTTGAAGTGCTAAGACAAAGTTTAAAACTGATTCAGTCTGCCTTGGTACGGGCTCATGCCCAGTTAGGTAGATTTTTTGACATGTTATGTTTTAAATAGGTACTGTCAAATAAATAAATAAATTAGGGCTTAAATCTGAAACCAGGTACTTTTTTTAAAAAATAAAAGAAAATCATCAATTTTTTATGGTACAAAAGCACAATTTTTTGGGAGATTATAATAAAGTAAAAATTAGATTGAAATATTATATAAAGAAGTGAAAAGTTGGTGCAGAATAATTCTGACTAATTTTGGTGCCGGTATTTCCAAGAAAGGGTCAGAAGAATGGAAAAATATCATATTAAGTGCAGACACGAGTACTTTTAGCCTCTGTGGGTAATTTTATCGTGATTTCATTATCATGTTATTATTAAAGTATCATTAAAAGTTATAAAGTGATGTTATTTATTTAACGTTTTTATTAGTAATAAAATACTACATTATTATTGTACATACGATGCTATTAAAGAAACCTCATAAATGCACAGGAGCAGAAATTACATATTTTTCAGGTGAAGTCGTAAATATGTAAAGCCCCGATCACACATTCGCGAACTTGATTCACATTGACGATTGTGTGGGTGCCTTCTTCGTATATCTTTGCCTGTTGTTACTTTGTATCGGGCATATTCAAGATATTGCCGATTTTTCTAGACACATCAAAGGGATGCATACTTCTTGATGTTGAAATAACCTCTTTTCCTGGATTTAATCATGTAGTCTAAATACTCCTTTTTTATCCGTTTGGGTGACAATTTATTTTTCTTTTGACTCTCCTCAGTCCATCATAGGATGCATACATCTATCTCTTTCTTTTTCTGCATCTTTCTCTGAGATTAATTGAATCAAGCGTTTCTTTCTACTTTAGATTAAACAATGCAAGGGAGACGTTTTTTGATGTCTCTCTTCCGTTGCTGTTACGTTTACACTGTCGATTACCCTCACTCCAATGTCCACTACGTCGGATTCTATCGAATGTGTGGCCCAGCATAAACACACTTTATACAGGTATTAAGCTTTGATGAAAATAATTTTTAGTATAAGAATTAGCACTACGATGTTATGAATGTTATGATAGTGTTTTATTTTATTTATTTATTTTCTCGAAGGGAACAAACAGTCAACACAACAAGTATTACAACAATTAAAATTAAATGAAATATAGACCACAAGAGTCCCCCTATATTACCACAGTTTAAAAAATTCAAAGCAACTAAGACATACACACAAAACCAACAACAAAAACAATGAAATATAATAATAAGATTTTATTAGATGACCTAATAATAAACAAGTATACCGTGGAGCACCGGGCAAAGAAAAGGTGTCCCACATTTTTTCGTAAATTTTCGAGTATCTTTGGTTTGTGTTTAAAAAATACTTTGTTTATATTTTCGGCATTAACTATATAACAATTTCTAGACATTTTGATATGATTTTAGATTCAATATGTATTCGGTGGAGCGTCCACCATTAACGAGCGTTTATCTAAAAACTTTTTAACTTTAAAAAAAGCTCACAAAATATAACATTTAATATATATAGTCATCTACAATCATATCAATATGTTAAAAAATACATTTATGATTCAGCGATGAGGTATGTGACCTATCTTACATAAGCTTTCTTTCATTTATCCAATTGAATGCTTACAAATATTTATATCAGTCCAGTTAGTTATTTCAGTCCGCGAAAGAACTTATATGGAAATTTGACGACCAGTTTGTGGAGCGCAAGTAAAGCTCATGCTTTTGAGTCACTGAGCTTCGAGTTCGATTCTCAGGCAGAACAATAATTAAAGACAGCCTTTTCAAAACGTTCTGGGTGTTATATGCGTATATGTGGGTTGGAGATTATAATATACAAAAATTAAAGATATCCTTTTTCAAAATGTTCTGAGTCTGGGTGTTACATGCGTGTTGGAGATTATATATAACATACAAAAATTAAAGATATCCTTTTTCAAAATGTTCTGAGTCTGGGTGTTACATGCGTGTTGGAGATTATATATAACATACAAAAATTAAAGATATCCTTTTTCAAAATGTTCTGAGTCTGGGTGTTACATGCGTGCTGGAGATTATATGTGTAGGTATTGCCGCATCATTGCCTACAACACATTTTCAACATCATTTTGTGTAGATTCATACCTTTCTCATTGAATCAGCTTGTTCTGTGTGAATTGTTCATACATTATGTGTTATGGTTATTATTTGTGAAAATTTATTCATGTATTCGTAGTACAAAACTATCATCGCCGCTGTCGTCGATGCTAAATATTCTCACTATAGAAATATTATTATCGTACTATTTACATATAATAATAATAATCTAGGTATGTAAGTAAAATCATTTAGCTAATGTGGAAATAATAAAGCTCTTTGCAAAGGATCTAGGATAATGACGAATAGCATTGTATTAGTCTGTTAGCATATCATTTATTGCAAAGAGTTTAGTTTAAATCGTGGGTTTTCTATTTTTTTTTCCTTTTCAGCAGCCAGGTCAAATTTATGAAATTTGATTTTGAAATTTCCTACTGGGCCACCATTCTATACCATATATGGATCATTGAATAATTGAACTTTGAAACCCGAAGTTTTTATTAAATAAACAACTTAAAAAAATTACCGGTAAATTTATACATGAAAATTCAAAAGTCTATTATAATAAATACATGTACAAAGTTTTTGAACACAAAAAAATCTCACCATATAATGTTATCCAAGTATTTTTTTTTATTTCTGATATAGTATTTTTTACTTATATTCATGAATCTGAGTTCTATAATCATTAATATTAGTCAGTTGTCCATTCTTCTCAAAGGATCTCTAATTAGGCTATATTTTGTTAATAGCCTATTCTCTGAAAAGAGTCGCAATATCTCCTCTATTATCCTGCAACAGACACAAAATATCACCACGATAATAATATTCCGTCGGCCCTTACAGATTGCATGTTGTGAATATGAGCGGCTGATTAACATACGAACACATATCTCTAGTACAATGTAAAATGACTGTACCTATTATCTCTTAGGTCTGAATATTATTATTAAACTAGGATGTTTGTTTGATTTTGAAAAATACTTCTTTATCATTTAAAGAAATGAAACTAGCTTAAAATTGTTAAATTTGTGTTATTTTCTAGACATCAGAGGAGCATTACGGCGATAAACTCGTCTTCTCTACATTATTAATATAAAAATATACGCTTTTTTTATTGAAATTAAAGCTACATGCAATAGGTGTGCTTTTTGACTGGATGCAATCTCTTTTTGGGATTATCTGTAAACATGATAATGCATTATAACTAAGTACCTACAATATTATTTTGATGTCAATAACTTTTTTTTTTATTTAATGAAATAGTACATTGAATAAGAAAAATATACATCTTAGGATAATGAGTCACGCCAAAACTAAATTATGATTATTTTTATGTTAAATTTAAATTTTCATTTCTTAGAAGCTTTTAGATTTTGCATTTTTGTCGCTTACCGTATGATATAAAAGTGGTAGTGCACACAGTCTTATGTTCCTACATACATTAAAAGTTTTTTAAATTTATAATTATATTTATATAAAATAAAATTATATATTAAATAAAAGTAGTCAAAGGATATAATTTTATATTGTTTAGGTCATTGAAATTATGTACATCCTCTGATTTTTTATGAAAAAAAAAATCTCTTTATTTTATTTTTTTATTTATATTTTATTTTATTAACTCTTTCAAGGAACAGACAGTCAATACAGTAAATATTGCAAGAATCAATGTTACACACAATATAGACCACAAGAGTCCCCCTATATTACCACAGCATATAATTCAAAGCAACTAAAAACAAGGATGCTAAAATAAACAATCAGAATAATTATAATCAATACAATAAAATATAAAATAATAATATAACCATTTATAAATAATAAGTTAATGATGAACTTGTCTACTCTTGAACATGTCTACAAATTTGGACAAGAACGTTTAAGTATTAATTATAATATTGAATATGTAACAGTGGTTCATAGATTTTAGTAATTATTTTCTAAATCGACGAATTTTGAAGCGTAAAACATGTATAAAATAAATAAAATAAAATTTATTGTACAATTCAATTTAGTACAATAGTCAGGTTTATTGCCTTCAGGCATCTCACAACCAACCAGTATTTTGATACTTTTAAATCAATTTTTCGAATACCGGACAAAATATGCTAGTATTATAATAATATGAGTCAGGAATATGATATGGGCAAATGACGTTCATACAAATACTGGAGAACACATACATACTGTCATAATAAATATATATACACATACTATTATATTATATATAATACAAAATGATAGCAGATATAGGTACGTATATAACATTAACTATGCCATTCCTACTTCCTCAATGCATTTGTATGAGAGGAGCATTAGAAAATTCATGTCTAGGAAATGAAGAAAGCAAGACTTTGCATTTATGCAATTTTGTATAGAGATACATAGATACTTCAGTATAGTTAAAATTTAAAGGTTGATATTTACATAATTGAAGTATGTTTAATTTTAATATTGTATTTTTTAGTGATTATAATACTCGTATTAAGGCGTATGTATTTCAAATACTAACTCTAAGTTACATTATTTTCCCTTATCTTCGTTGAATATGACCTATCGTCCACCCGGATACCGCAGAAGTCTGATGACTTCCATTTATCCTCAATTATTCAGTTAATAAAATCTTGTCCACATCGAAGGTGCTATAATGGGCAGCCTGAAAAGCTGACTGGCCAAAATACCTCCGTGCGTGGTATATTTTGACTACATTCAGCTTCGATGTACCTCCAGCTGAGAGAAGCAAACACAGTAATAATACAGTGATATATTTACAAAAATAAATAAAATAAATGGAATTCTTTCTGATCTTGAGTATTTTTCAGTACTGGTTAAAGGCTTCCCTCTTAGACTTCCAAAACTAACTAATGGACATATTTTTTCCTAATTCAAGCCTGCTACTCTCAACATCATTGAACAATCTTGTCTGAAGCGAATGGCAAAAACCCGAAACAAAAAAATAACTATTGAGAACCGTGTACATCATTGTCTCATAACGAGTATTCTCGCCTTGTAACTAAAATAAAATATTGTTGAAGGGTGTTTGTGTTCACACTGTGAAAATTCATATTCAATAATTTACAAATAATTAAAACACTGTTATATTTTCACTATATTTATTTAAACTCTAACGTTTTCCTCCATCCAATGGGCATTCTCAAGAGTTCGGAATCAGTATAATGTCCTTTACAAAAATTGAAGGTGGTCACAGAGAGGGGGGAGGGGTGGGTGCAGGGATTGACGTAGAAGAGTGAAGTGGGCGAAAACGTTAGAGTTTAAATAAATATAGTGAAAATATAACAGTGTTTTAATTATTTGTAAATTATAAAATAAAATAGTTTTTTTTTGTGAATATACGAAGAAACATGCATTATTTGTTCTGTATTTTTAAATACAACGCTTTATTGGCTACCATTTTTATTAGGAAATTCCCTATTGAACAGATAGATTATAGCATAATTCTCAGCAAACTTCTGAATGCTTCCGTATAAATAACTATGCACGTTCGTCCGAAATGTTTAATAATAACTTATAGTATTTCATTTAGGTTTGTATAGTAGGTAGGTTTATAACTTAGTGTGAAGGAAAGTCTATTATTAAACCTTAAAGCTTAGGAAGATGTACTCATTATTATTATTAATAATAATAATAACCGCATAAAGCTTAGTAGTTCATGAAGTTATAACCTCACATAACATTACTTAATTGCTTTCATAAATCAATATTGCATAATATGATTATTATGTAACTGGACTTAATATTCTAATAAATCTACTTATGAACTGGAGAAGCTTATGAAAGACTCGATCTATATTTGATTTTATTACCTACTAAAAGTTAACATAACAGATAGAAGAACTTTATTCACCGTGTTTACCACGGAAAGAAAAGGAGGTTTGCCACCTATTCTGATTGTCTAAATATTTCGTTTGCACTGGGAGGACAGCTTGTATGATAGCACCGCTGAATTTGAAATATTAATTTTTTTTTAGACTCCTGCTTTGATACTTAAAAACTTACGGAAAATAACTAACTTCGCCGGTTGTTTTACAAGAATATTTCATTCATAATATTTAAGGATTACCTGTATTTTACACTAAAAAATTATGGAGTTACAAATAAAACATATTCTCTTTCGAGGATTTCATGAATGTAGTAGGTATAAGTATTATAAGACTTATTTAATAAATGGGGTAGCCACTCGACAAACCGCAAATAATATACACATTATGTAGGTTATCCTCTCAGTACCAAAAATTAAGGCATTCAATATGAGTACCATACCTAATAACCGAATAGTAGAGTTCCATGACGCTGTATCTGAAGTAGGGTAAGCTCTCTGCAGAGAGAACGGAACACCACAAATTCTAACCATTCATATTTCTTTCGCTTCCTCTGAACTCATACAATTTCATACGCAAGTCGATTTCTTGAAACTTTGATCCACATTATTAAGCCACGTAATTCCCAGACTTCCCCATTTATTCCAGATTTCTAAACCACCTAAAAAACATACATACCTACACATATATTCTCAACACTCCTCTTGCAATTTTAGATGTCAAATATGATATAATGCGGGGAATCATAATTTTCTTTCAATAGAAGGATATTAATATATGTACTTAGTACCAAAACTCACATTATTGACTAGTGAAGATAGTGAACACGATAAACTTAATATGTGCTAATTATAGCTGTTACAAAATAATAATTAACACGTTTGAAAATAGCAACAGCTGATTTAGAACAGATATCGTATTATAGAAACAATAATAATAGCAAATAGCAGTTGGTGGTAGGTACATAGCGTATCTGTTATTTTATTATTGCGAAAACAGCAATTAACCGAATAACACGCTGAAACGTGATATCAGCTATTAAAATAATAATTATTAGATATTAGGTATGAAACAAAGCAAAGTCGTTTGGCCGAATAACGGATAATCGGATATCCGATCATTGTAGTGATTTGTTCAGTTTAGAGAGAGACAGAGTAACACTTCGCTGGTGTCTTTTTGATGGTATAATTAGATTTATAATGCCACTGATTTTTCATTAATTTCTTTGTTAGTTGGCAATTATTAGTCCCACAGGGGAGGTCTTTCTTCTTCGTTTTTCAACGCTATTTGGTTGTTTTATTTCTTAGCATGAAATGGAAGACCTGTGTAGTTCTCTGGCAGCGCTGACTACTCCACTTCTTGAAGATGCTGATGATATAAATGATGAAATTATGTAAGTAAAGAGTCAGAAGTTTTATAGATATAAAAATATCAATTTACAAACAGAAGTAGATGTTTTTTCGATACAAAGCGAATCTTCTTTTATCAGTGCCGTATCAGGTCCCCCGACATCGGTGATCACTCTGGAGAATGCCTCCCTGTCTCGCGCTGTGCGGAACAGTTATCCCAAAATAAAAATAAAACAAAACAAAGTGAAGAAGTACCTTATAATTCTAAAGTAGAGAGGTTGTAACTGAGATACAGAAGATTTTTTTAGATTAGGTCAGAGTCCCCGGTAGAGAGTACCTACTTTCCATTTCTTTTCTGTAAGTTTTCGAGTGTCATATGAAAGAACGTGTTCGAAAAAATCTCAAGTTTAAAACAAAAAAATTTGAGATTGGCACGTAGATGGAAATCTGCAGTTTTTTACATACAGTAATTCCGCTGGCTATCCCACGTGTGGATTATGCCGTGACGTTATAACAAGATATTGGTAGAAATATTGTAATATGCGGTTAAATAGTTAATTATGTCTGAATAGACCGGATACGCTATCATCTCTAACATTTTATTAATATCGGTATATTCTTATAATAGCATTTGAGGAAATTTAACGCCTGTTATCTTATTCATTTGGATTGCGAAGTGATTTTGTAAATTGCTCAATAAATTAACATCCCAAGATAAAGCTGTTGTTTGTTTGTTATTATTTCCTGTGCAATATGTTATTAATCACGGATGCTATTCAAATATTTTAATGTTTTTACGAACCTAACAATTTACGAAACAAATTCTTCACAGTACCTACGTATCTTTATCCAAATATGTACATACAAGTAATTTTGAACATTGGTAACATAGAATGAGACAACATTTCAGTGGATATATTAATGGAAAAATCATTCAGTCTTATATATTTATTTATTATTGGACAACATTAAAGTGTCGTTTACATACCAAAACACCTCAAGGACACTGTACAATTCATCAATTCTAAGACATTACATCCACGTCATAATATAAATACAGATAAATACATAGATTCAATGAGAATTTAGGATTCATAAAGGTATCCACGTCAGAAGTTCCATATTATATTGAATTACATTAAATATTTTGGACATCCATTAAATATCCACGCCAAGAATGTAAAACAGAATACAATATTTAATAGTAATTAGTAAAATAAAAAAGCTTTTGGGGCCCTTCTGAATGTCTTAAGATCTGCAGCTCTAAGCTCAATAGGTAATCCATTCCAGAGGTTGGGTCTCGCCACAGAAAAGGCTCTTTCCCCGTAATTTGTTAAAATTTTCCTCTGCTTTTCCTCTACCAACTCCGAGGACACACTCTGAGCAGATCTCAAGGCACGCTGCCTTATACCTAGATTTTTGAATCTGCACAATTCAGCAATATAAACTGGGGCATCCTCATTCTTATTGCTTGGTATTAATTTTTTTACAATTTATCATCAAACCCATCAACCGATCTTTATAAGTTGAAAGTACTCACTTAGATACACGTAAGACATAAATTTATTGTTGTGAATGAAAACATTTCTATACTGTAAGCTTACATTTATTATTTTATTTTTGTATTATATTTTCTACTCTATTTTCACAAAACTTCCTTCATGTCTAAACTTTCTTATCAAACGTTGTACGAGTATAAGGTTTACTGGAAGACATTGCCTCAAGGCAATATTATGTTCGCCTTTTGTGCAAATTGGTTTTCGGAATGAAGTGTTTGTATTATAAGGTACTATTGTAAAGTTGTTACAAGAAATATAAAAATATAATTAAAAATAGTTACCTCCGTTCCACGCATTCATAAAAAAAAAACTTCTGACAAACATTTTGAATCTCTTTGTCTTAAAAAATAAATATTCTTGTATTAAATATAGAACTACCTGTCTTCTACGGAGTTCTCGTATTGAAGGATATTAAATTAAATTATGTAACCCAAAATTGCTATCTATTGAACATTATTTTGTACAGAAAAAGGTGGAATTGGTTCCAATTTTCAAGGATTAAAGTTGAATTAATAAATATTAAATCATTCGGGCTTACGGTAGAGTCAACCAAGAGTCGATAACAGAGGCGAAATACGGATGCCGTAATCGGAGCATTGACACAGGGCGGCGTGATTTATGTGCGACTAAAAGCCAAAATTACGAGAATTTATACATTTAATGTTATTATTTATGTATGAGATCGATACAAATTTACGAGTATTCGACATATTATTATTCTGGGGACTAAATTGTGAAATCTATAACATTATATTTTTCTCTTTACTTGTCTACACCAACACGGCATCTGCCACAAACGGGGTAGCCAGGTGGACAATAGCATCTCATAAATATCCAAGTCGCACTCTATGTGCCAATCAAAACCTTATACTTTCACTATGGATTTCACGCTTATTCGCTTAATTGAATGAGAGTTATATTATTGACACTTAACAGCCTCGCTTATAAAATATTTTTATATGCGTCGTTTAGTTTAAAATCATAAACCATTTAAAAATCATAACATCCCATGAATAATATTGGCCCTTTTCATTATCATCATCATCATCGCCCTCAACGCTCCTCTCGGGAGCACAGGCCAGAAACCAGCCTCCTCCATTCAGAACGTCTATGTGCCAATTGCGTCACCTCTTTCCACGACATTCCTTGCGCTCTGATATCGTTGTCATAGGAACGGCGTATTGTGAAAGAGGGACGCCCGGGCCGCCGGAACCCCTGCGGACGGAAGAACAGTGCTCTTTCTGGCCAACCATCATTAGGCATTCTCAAAACATGTCCCAGCCAAGACCATCGTCTCTCCTGTATTACGGAGATTACAGGTCTCTGCTGGGTGCGCCGGCGAACAGCATCATTTGTAACATGTTCATACCATTTGACATCCAAAATCCTTCTAAGACGCTTGTTTTCAAAGCTGAGTATCTTCCGCTCTTGAGCCTTGGTTTAGTGCCAAGACTCACAGCCATATAGAAGGATTGGGATGATGCACGCATTGAACAAGCGGCATTTTGTCCTGATGCTGAGTCCAGACGCCTTCCAAACTTTGTTCATGTTATTGAAAGCCCCGCTACCTGCTCCTATGCGGATTGGTAATTCCGACTGGCTCTTTTACGTAGATAATAAATTATGAACACTTCTGTACTGTCCAGATTCTTACCTCATGATATTATTTTATTTATTTAGAAAGTGAAATTTACTATACAGAAATTTAAGCTATACTATATATATATACTATACTATACCATATATAATATATATACTATACTATATAAATACTAAACAGCACTATTAAAGACAAACATTGTCTGTGTTTCATTCAGTAGTTAAACAATCCGAAATATTTATTTTTGGAATTGAAATTATGTTCATTTATCTTTTTACCGCGACTAAATATTAAATACATAAAGAGAGCCGTATATTTTATAAAGTTATTTGTAAATGGTATTGGAAGAGTGGAGTTGATTGTGTGTATTAACAATAAAATCAAAATTTTCCAAATTTGCGCTGAACTTAGAACTGTGCAGAACTAGAAGACAGTCGACATAATATCGACACGAAACTATCAGTGAAAATATCAAACTATCAGTGAAAATATCAAACTATCAGTGAAAATGTGACCCAGCAAAATAGTTTTTTGATCTCCAGTATAATCTTGATAAATGTACATAGGATGTCATTAAAAAACAAATGATTTCTTTTACTATAAATGTTCTTTATGGAGCGAGACGTCTTTCGTCTTATAAGGACATTGTCAATCGGACAATGTTTTCAAAATATTTAGAAATAGTTCTGTACCTTAAAGGATAAACCACGGGAGTCACATTACATAAAATGTGCAGGAGAGGCAATTATATGAATTTTTAAGTTTCAAAACATCATAACTGTCATAGTATTTGGAATAATTTCAGTGTGTAAAAAATATCTTCATTTGATAGGCTTTATTTTAATATTTGAAAATAAAAATAATTATTTTATTGATAATTATAGATAAAATGGACTTCCGTGTTTTATCCTCAAACGATATCTGCACATACATTTGTGGCACCGACTTGAAGTAATTGTTTTAAATAGTTGTATAAACAACGCATGTTGGACTCCCGTGATTTTGGCACTAACAAAATTTTCTATGATTTTTTCTCCCTGATGGAATATTATAACGTATGTGGGACTCCCGTTGATTTTCCATTAACATTAAATAGACTTCAAATAATTATTACAAATGAAAAATCATATAATCCAACAACTTTGGACTACAGTATTTTACCCACTAACATAACGTTTTGTCACCAATATATTTGCATTGTTAACTCAAAAGTGGTAAAAAGTGGACTCCCGTGGTTTATCCTCTAAGGTACAGAGTAACTATCTTGTACACCACATTAATAAAAAAAAAAACACTAGGTACCGGTTTCAACGCTAAGATGCGTCATTGACGAGTGTCAAACTAAAACTTTTTAGCGTTGAAACTGTTCTAAGGGTATTTTTTTAATTTGTGGTGTGGGACCTACGTAGTAACTACGAGTAGGTATAACTAAATATTTTGAAAATGATTCGTGATTACCACATTGTTAGTGCCAATAAATTCATACAAATCTGACAATGTCCTAATAAATTCATACAAATCTGACAATGTCCTAATAAAATCATACAAATCTGACAATGTCCTAATAAAATGAAAGACATCTCTCTCAATAAAGAACATAATTAGAAGAAAATTTTTTAATTTGTTTTTATTTTCATTATGGAATTCTACTACCTAAACATCGATACAGTGAACACATAAGAGGTCTCATGAATACACCGAATATATAATAATTTATAAGTTGCGAGGAATTTATCGGTTGAATACTATTCTATTTTCGTATTCAATCACGTGGGAGTAAGAATCCTGTTTCTTATGGTCACTTTAAAATTATTTCCATCCTTAGTTCCAATACGATGTTCTAAAATCTAATCAAATCGTTAAAACCAATAATAAATTTTGATAACATAATAATAACACAGGAACCGTAATAAATTGATTAAGTATGTAATATTAAATTTATCAAAACATTATTGTCATTGCGAAATCTGTTTTTGGACAAAGACATACCTACTAGACTACTTTATCGAAGATATCTTGTTTATATCGTGAGACCGGATTACTCATTTTGTAGGTATTATTAGGCCGAAAGCAAAATTGTAAAAATAAATCGGGTTTGGAATAAAAATAACCGCAGTAAGTAGAATATTTTTTACTGATTTTGCTCTAAAATTTTCCTTTTGAATTTCTTTAAGATCGCCAACATTACATAGTATTTGACTATTTTGGGAAATGCAGTTTTATAAAATGCTACATGAAGAATATTACAGCATAATTAAGATAAAAAAAATGTAATTTTTATTCTGAAAATGGTTTACATTTTTGTTGCGTGAAGTTGCTAGCAAAAAATATTTATCTAATATCTTTCTTCTTTACGTAAGTTGATGACTGTCTTGTGATAGGTATTCGTAAAACTACCACTACTGTAGCATCACGGTATAAACGGCAAGTGAAGTAGTCAACGGACAACCTACAGGTAAAAGACATAAAAACTGTAAAAATTAAGACATTCAGTACAACTGTCTAATCTCATCTTTGAATTATCATAAAATATTATGTTTAAGACATTAATTATAAATAAAACACTTATTATTATAGTACATACACAGTGAATTTTTATTGGACGCGAGCCGGTTTTTAAGAGTTTCCGCTCTCATCATCAGGCTAGCGAAAAGTAAAAAGAGCTCTTGAAAGCCGGTTCGCGTCCAATAAAAAGTCACTGTGGATATACAATAATATACTATAATAATTAGTGTTTTATTTATAATTAATTCAACATGAATTTCTACCAAGTACCGTCGGTTGAAAATATCAATTTTATTTTTGTAAGACATTTATCATGAATTTATACTACCCATCCTTAATGTCCCATTAAAATCAACATTTTCATTTTCATATTGATATAGAGAGTTTGACATGCATTTTTATTACAATTAGTTAGTCCATATTTGTAGAAGACATCTAGTTGGAAGAGATACGTAGATATTTTTTTTCTAAATGCCCAGCATTTCGGTCAAACTTTAGCAGAAACGTGAGATGTGTACTTACTGGTATAAAATGTTTGACCTTATATCCGACCCCTGTACAAATATTTACTCCTACTATTACCTATAATACATACCTAATATTGATATGAAATTTTATTAGTAATATCACTCTATATAGCTCACGGTTTTATGTCATGCTTTGTTATGTTCTGGAATGTTCTAAAGTAGAGACTTTGATCAGGATTCAAAGCTTAAGGAATTATCATACTAATATTATTTTAGACATATCAAAGCAATTTCTTTGAATTAAAATTGCTTTCTATTTTCAGAACGGATTGCATATTTTACTATTTCTTCTTTCACCTTTTAATGTTCGTTTAAAATACACGGTGGAAATGATGAGCTTTTTCAAATTGCAATTCTGTGTCAATGGTTTTACTTCTTCCGGTGACATTCATTTAAGCATTCATGTCGTAGTTATCCGTTGAGCCATATAAATCATTTCTTGATGGACTCAAATGCATTTTATCTGCACCTATTTTTTTTCCAAATGCGATTCATTCGCTTTCGAGTGGATAGGCATAAACTTCTTAAGAAAAAAAAGTCAGGGTACTTGTATGAAGACAGCAAATACTAGTGTTCTGGAAAATATTTTGAGTATAGGTAAATATAGTGGGTTACAATCCATTGGATTGGTCTGCAACAAGCTTGGATTTCCTTCTCCACTTCATCCTATTCACTGCTAGACTAATTCTACATATGGCCACTATTCATGTCCTTCAACATCACTTGAAGCATATATGTATAGGTGTCTCTTGGTCGGCCTCTACCATTTCTACCTTCGGTTATGCCCTCCACAATGAGCAAGCATGGATGCCTGATGATTAGTCTTCTTTCGCCTACTGCTACGCATTAAATAATCGCTGCGGAGAAGTTCATACTGACTAATGTTCCTACAGTCAATTGTTGTCTGTGAGTCTCCCGTAATAATAATAATAATTGTACGTTACAAAGAACACGTTACTGGCTGATGCTTCGATCTGCACACGGCACAACATCGTATGATTCTCATTCCCTTGAAGAATAACCGTTACGCGTTCCTGGTCCCGCTAGCGTCTTTTTGAAATCAGTTACCCGCAAATCATGGCATAGGTCGGACGAAAGAAGGGTTTGTCCCTTCCCGCCTTAGTTGCGAACCGCCTTGCGTAACTCGGACACAACAATAATACTAACGATAATTATTTAATAGTACTTAACTTCATAATGTGATAAACAAGTGTGTTGCCTTCTGTTGTACGTAAAACTGTTCGAATTGTGTGTCGTTAATAATGTACCTTAAAAATCTGTGTTAGTTTTACGTGCGCGACCAATCTTGCCGCCAATATCAAGGAACAATAATAACGATTAAAAATTAATAGTAATTAATAAACAGAATAATGTTATGGACAAGCTTATATTCTCTTTGAGTTATATATATATATATTGCGATTCTTGTGGTGATAATAATAATATTTGGAAGTTTTGAGTATAATAATATATGTTGGTTTTGGGCGTGGTTTTTGCTGTTGCCGCCATTATTCATAACCGTGTGAAATTAGATAATCCATTGTTTCTGAACAACTATTCAATGTTAGGAATCATACAAACCACTTAAACAATTCTTTATACTTGCTCAGTGATGTAAATATAATTAAAACATGAATGGGTTCCGAGGTCGGCAACGAATACCTCTTCAACGCGGGAGTCTGTATATTGCGCATCAGTGGTTTATCGATGAACACTCATTCCTATGAGAACGTGATGATCCTCTCTTAACTTTTCTGGCCACGACCCTTGTTATGAGAGTGATTAAACGACCAGCCGTATATGCTTGGACAGACTATTGAAATAGTGACGCCTTCTGCCTTTTACACTGAGGATAGGGTAGGAACGTATAATATTTCCCATGTCTCTTGAGAAATAGTGATCTCTTCCGTCCTGAGGACAGAATCTATCAGATTCTGGCACCACCTACACCCCCCTGTACGTCTTTGGTAAGACCAGCGACCGCCATGGAGACATTATAGTATGTCTCTTCCACGATTCTGCCTTCTACAGTCAAAGTACCAACAATACGTCATCAGTAACATACTCGGCTTTGGTTATAATGCATCGGCTCGCCTGTCATCTGTAAGTGACTATATTGCTATTGTATATTGTATAATGATATTTTTTCCATAACAGAATTCATATTATCATTGAACTATCTATATATTATTTTCCGTTGTGTAATAATTTAAGATTTTGAGTTTGAATGAAGAATGAATGGTTCCATTTAAATAATTATAGATCATATGTTAAACCAGGTATTGATTTATATTGATAATACCAAGGTTGGTTTATTTGATAATTACCAACGTATGTTATTATGTCTCCCTACAAACTTACTATGAAAATAACTGTCTTGTTATGTAATATATGTTTGCACAATAAACGTGAATCACTTACCATACGATATCTTTCTGTTGAAATCCATTATATATATACCTACAAGTAGATCCAATACTTTTTATAATGCTAAAGTACATCTCTTCGCCTCCTTGTATATAATCTTCCAATAACCTAGTTTATACTCGGAGTAGTTATGTCATAAAGGTTCGATTCCTTGACCAACCAATGGATGAAAGACCAGATTATTTTACTATGAGAGCAACCAAGAGCTAAATGAATGGCTCCACTGATGGAAATAAAATATCCACTTAATAGGAAGGATGTGATGTACTTATGTTAATCTTTGTTCCACTTGACATAATTTTTGATTGTTTACTTGGAGATATATATCTATAATTCTACTCAAGAAAAGAAATAAGTAGAATCTTTCCAATATAAAGTATGCTAACAGAAGAAACATTATTGCTTAAATTACCTATATAATCTGTAGTAATGATATGATGACCATAAGAAAACGATGAAACCAAAGGATAAGGAATTCTCTGAACTTTACGTGAGTATAAATATATAATTGAAATATGTACACACACACACAATGCATTCCTCTTGTACAGACCAAGTAGATTCATACCCTAGACATGAAACTTGAGCCAATATATACATCTGTTTTAATTGCAAATTAATATAATTGTAACTTTCTTTATATACTTTCTCTATATAATATAATTTCTAATCTATGTGTCCTCTATGTGCTTTGTACATAGAAGACTGGGGGTTACGAGCCAATTTATATACTTATCTTATGTACTATTCATGTAAATACTTTCTAAATATTCTTGATAATTTCTCTTTTGATAAATTTTGTATAATGAAATGATGCGATCGTCCTAGGGGGACGAAATCGTATCACTACCCTAATCAATACCTCCTCGTTTTCGACATATTATTTCAACCAATGAATTTTTGTTAGGCATCGGTAGCACTACATGTCAAAGGCAGCCAACCATCCAATTTCACTCTCGCCGATGGTCCATGTCTTTATTAACGTATGATAATTCCTCTGTAAATAATATGATGGATTTTTGACCTAGATATTGTAATTTTTGGGAAGATGGTATTCTGTTTACTAATGTTCTTGTTTCTTAATTTAATTTATTAGGAATGTTTATAAAAATCTTATCCCTTGGAGTTCCTGTAAAGAAGAGGTAAGTTTCCACTCTTTTCTGTAGTTTTTAGAGTATCTTGTAAAAGGCAGATGTCCACAAAATCATACTTATTAGACAATTAACATCTACAATTCAGTGATGAATCGTGCCTCTCATCTGAACATATTTTATTATCGGCACAAAGAGGACAATCTGTTTGTTTATTACATGCAGATAGTCCGCTAGCTACCCCACTTGTGAGATATTCCGTGATTGTATAGTACGTACTTAGAAAATCGACAAAATGATAACAGCAATATTTATCAAACATAATATTCTTATACAAAAATTTTCTCCAAAAATAGCGTAAGAATATCCGCGTATTAAATCCAGAGTTTTCATAAATCAAAATCCTCGCCTACCATTCTCAAGAAATGGATGTTTTTTAAGATACCTTTGTCATGAATTTATTGCTTTGAATTTAAATCTTTGATCTATTCATTGGTAAGTCAGTCGATATGACTCACAATAGTATCAATCTGATCGGGTAACTGAATATTAATATCACTGTTCCTTAAAATATATGATAATTCCCAACATAACAATTCTCATTTTAATACATTTATAGAAATGTCAAAGGTAGGTTAATGTCGAAAGCAGCAGTAGGTAGCTTCAAAATATCCTAAATCAGGGATCGGAAAACAGGAATACATAAAGAATATTTCTCAATAAATACCTCATCCGCACAACCAATAGACCGAGCAAACTCTCTTTAGTATGAAACAGGAAAAATGTTACGATGCTTACGAATCGGCTTAGGCTGGTTTAAGTGCACTTAAACCATAGTATGTTCACCAATTACTGTTTCAAACTACTATGTTCGACATCTGTTGAATGTCTCATGGACGGGTAACGAAGGCATTAATTCAAATATTTCTTTGGAGAATGCTCCGAATTGTCACCGAAAGATTGTTTGACGATTTTTGCTTGACGATTGATGATTGACGTTCGCATCTAACTGTCTGCATGCCGCAAATCAAAATGCACTGTTTAATTTCCTTTACAATAAGAGTCAAATAAACTAGCTCCGAAAAGTTTTTGCCATTTAATTTAATTAAGTGAAACAAAACAGTGTTTTTCTATTGTACTACTTTTTATTAATTTTAACAAAATGAGCTCCCATAGCGTTAACATCGATAAAATCAAATTCATGTTAAGATATACTATTTTTTGCTAGCGATTGAAATGTTTATAACCCCTGTCCTAGATGTTTATTTCGATTTAGCAATTGTATGTCCACTAGTTTTGATTTCATGTAATAATATCACTTCGATAGTAGGTTTAATATTAACGTGCGAGTGTTTAAGGAAATTATAATAATTTTATTATTATTTGTTACTGTCGTAAGGAATGCAATCAAATTATAGATAACGATTTTATTACTAAATAGGCAAGTTGAATAATTATCAATTTGTAGATCAATAATATTGTGTTTTTTTTATCAATGGGAGCTAATTATTTGATCGGCTATTAATCCATTCGTTCGGCAATAAAAAATCAGCATTTAGCAATCGCAACACTTATTTTACAAACAAACTTGGTTATATCAGCAATTTAACAAATTTTAACAGCTTAATAAATAATCGCACAACAAAATAATTAATTGACCAGCAGAATTGTTATTTGAGCAGCAGAATTATTATTTGAGCAGCAGAATTATTATTTGACCGGCAGAAAATATTAGGTAAACAATATTTTTATGACCGAAACCGAAAATAATGCCAGTTTCCGCTTTGCTATATTAACGAAATATCTAACTAAAATGTCGAAAAACAATAGAATCGTTGCTAGATGCTACATATAAAATCACATGAAAAGATGCTACATACAAAGATTTATTATTTGAACAAGATTAAAAATTTTGCTTTCACAAGTTTAATTAAAATTAGCTCACAGTTTGCTGCTCATTTATTTATTTTGCTGCACAAATAATCATTATGCTGGTGAAATAATAATTTTGCTGGTCGATTAAATTTAGAGTTTTACAATATCATATTATTTGCAATACAAATATAATTTTCTCGCTGGGCATAAGTAGCATATCAAAATGATATATTTGTCGACAGAATACATTTTTCTGCTGAACAAAACTTCAATATTATGCTGATCGTTTAAATGATAGCCATTATCAATCATAGATCATATTGTTTATAGTTTAATTGTTTTTGTAGATCACGATACATAGATGGGCAAAGTAAAGAATAGATAAAGTTATTAGAATAACTGAAGAAATTTTACATCTTAGTTTGAAGATATCGCGCTTCTGCGATAAATTCGCCCATTGCACAAAATTATGTGCTCAGTAGTAATGATGTCATGTTTTTTTCTTCGAACACTATTTTTGTGCAATACAGATTATTATTATTATTATCTTTAATTCAGCGATGAGGTTTGCCATCTATCCTGAATGTCATAATTTTACTGTCGGCACGCAGGGTACAGCTTGCATGTTCTTTTCATGTAGCTGGTCTGCTGGCAACGCTACTTGTGTGATATGCTGTGTTGTTATAGTAGTAGTAGTAGTATCTATACTATACCATCATTACAAATCCGACGCATGGGGTAGCCAGCAGACTAACTGTACATAATAAAATGCAAGTCTTGGTCTTATGCCGCAACGTTAATGACAAAAAACGCTTACAAAACATGGAGAACCATTCCAATAAAAAAGTGACACTCAGAATGGGTGACATACCTATGTAATTGCTTAGTTGAAGTTATTAAAGTGGTAAGATGGAAGAAATCACTATATAGTGATAATATACACAATATACACTATATAACTTAAATAACAAACTATTATAAGTATGACACATCATCATAAATATTACTCAAATCTTTGAACATAATCCATTCCCTTCCTTTTCCCTCCCCCTAGTTCTAAAAATGCTCACCAGCAATTGAAGTAATATCATTGCTTTTTTTATTTCTTTTATATTCTTATACATACCTATATCTCTTTAAAAATAATTATTCATTTTATTATATTTTACCTTGAATATCAATTATAGCTTTACATAACTCGCTTTTTTAGCTATTATTCTGTATTATATAACTAAAGTTGTAATTGGCTTTAATTTTGTACAATTATTGTTGTGTTTATTATGTAATATCAGCTGTAACTTTAAGTTTGAAATAAATAAATAAATAATCTCGCCACTGCACATCATCACATTTTTTCTCATGTATACTGCTTTATTTAATTTGTTATATGAATGATGATGTGCAAGAAGAATAAAATAAATAAATAAATGACTTATTAATGATGTTCTACGAGCACCTGCCTTTACAGGACACTTGAAAACTTATAATAAAGAAAAGGGGATCTATTCTTTGCCAGAAGCCCACATGAAATGAAATGAAAATGAAATTCTTTTATTTCCCTTCTTACAATAGGTACATTTGACAATTTTCACAATATATTTTAAATTATTATGGACAACACATATCACTCCTTCTTCTTATCAAACTCATCATGGGCTAGAATTAAGGATTTATTCTGTGCGAGGTAAACCTTTAGGTTTTGTAGTACATTCATACATATGTAGATTGCTGAAATCCGGATTCAATGAAAATATTTGAATATTTTTTAGCATATCAGATCAGATGATAATAATGTTACTATATACATGTATGTATGTAAAAAGTGTCTGCAAGAGCTTATAGGTTCTCACAACCGGTATAATGATAACAAACATATAATAGAAAAATGAACATGTATAACTTTATCAAAAAGTGTATAGTTTTTATTATACAAAGTTTATATTGGTATGGCGCAATAATCGCATTTGATTAAAAAACTTTTGAAAGTATTGTCATTTAAGCTTTCACGTATAAAACTTTACATTGCAGCGAGAATATCGATGTGAATATACATATCCACAAATTGCTTTAAAAGTTCTCAATGTTTTTGGTACCTAATATTAAATATATTAATATAATGTTATAAAATATGTATGTAAAACAATATGCCCGTGAAGTAAAATAATATAAAAAAAATATGAATTCCGCACAGAAAAAAATGTTGAGTATTTTATGAAGTTGCATGTTCTTCATACCTATTATTTTGTTAATGTTTTTACCAGTTTTTCATATTGTACTATATCCTCAAGTCTCATCCCAAGTGGGATAAGCAGAAAGAACAGAACTCCACATAAGCCTGTCTTAATCTTTACATACCTACTTTCTTCCTTTATTCCACATTCATACAATTTCTCATAAATGCATGTCGATTTCTCTCATCACTCAACTAGCGGTCATTCTTGAGAATTTGATCCACGTGTTCCAGGCATGTAGTGCTCAATCATCCCCGCTTTTTCACACCCTTTTTTCAAATATAAACAACACTCTCTTCGTCATCCTTTCTTCGCCCATTCGCTCCACATGTCCAAATAATCGCAACGTATTTTGTGTTCAACACTTCTCTCACATCCACTCATACTCCTAATACTCTCATTCCTCACGTCAAAATTAACACAAGTATTTACTTCCTGTAAACTTTTTCTTCATTAATTACTTCAGATAATAACAAAGAATGAAACAGCACAAATGAATTAGCTCCTTACTGTCAAAACAATGATAAAGTATTATGACGATTCAATAATAATTATTTCTTGTATGTTATTGTACTATGTACTTACTCATAGATTGTATCTTATATTGATTTAGTCTAGTCATCCAGTCCTCTTGAGACATAAACTAGATTATCTGGCAACAATTATTATTTCTATATGGACCAACTGAAGAGGGACATGAGCTGTGGCTCATATGTGGAGTTGAAAAAACTGGCTGAGAATAGGGAGGAGTGGAGAAATAAGTCAAAACTCGTTGCAGACCAATCCAATGGATTGTAACTCATTATATACATAATATTATATTAAGGCAATTAATTGTAAAGCGCCGTATTTAAAGCATGACTTTAAGGGCGCCATATTTTAGTTTTTATAATAGCTTATTAATATTTGTATTATATGTATCAGGCTTCAATCATAGGTATAAACACGATATTTTAGGATGCGCCCTTGAAGTGAATATATTCCACAAAACGGCGCACTATAAATTGTCTAGTTATTATTATTATATTGTGTGTTTCGTCCAAAGCTCTCAGCAAAAAAGTGTGATTTTTGATTCCTTCTGAAGCCTTTCCTATTCTGCTTTTTGTATAAGGTATTTACTCATATAATCAGACCCTGGGATAGAGTGAAAGAATCCCTGGACAAAATGATTATCTGGCGCCCTATTTCATACTTTTATTAGTTTGTAGACAAAACACAATAAAAGTAATTTTTTGTCTACTGTTATATGATTTTAATTTATTTATTAACCAAGCGAAACATACAGTCATTTGGCACATATTATTACAAACAAGTATATTTTCATCAATATTTGGCCAATGAAGTTTGCGGATATTACAAGAATATAGTGTTAACAAATCTATAAACACGACAAAAAATGAAATGAGTTCATCAAGTCCACTTACTATAACAATTCTAAACAAAAAACAAGAACATGAACATGTAGTTGGCCATTGGCAAAAGCAAAAAAATATATCAGCGCTCCAAAAACGGGGGAATGGGGCAAAAGGAGAATGCAGAATATCGCAGTTGCAAACCAAAACAGTGAAGAAACCAGTGATATGTTATACCTAGATTTGCAATATGAATCTCAAACATGTACCATCAATAAAATCTCGTTGCGGTCCTTGGTGCCGCAATTTTTAGTTTGAATAAAAGCGACACACATATGAATTGTTTGTAGATAACAAGAGATAGACAATATGAGAATGGGGATTATAACGGATGACAAAGGCCGGTAGATAGAGATGAATATATACAAAAGAAAAGAGATGAATATATATTACTCAGGTATTGTACCTCGACGGGTGGGTACACATTTTTAGAGAATATTTGTATGACATTGCGAATCTAGTTGTAACATATCACTGGAAGAAACCAGCTATTGTGAGTATTGCGTAACTGTATGAAATATACATTTTGTCCATCTGCACATCGCATTGGCCGAAAGCTGTAGTGATGTGCAAAGTTGGTTTAATGAGAATATTATTAATAAAAATAATCTATTTTGCTGTCAAGATCTACATACCTATTTTTCGTATGCACTGTCGAATACCATCCACTACGGCGAGTGTATAGACGAAGCATTACCATCACATATGCAGAAAGGCAGTGTCATTAGCAGAATCGTTAGTACAATAAAGTAGAACATTATTATACATAGATGCGATGATATTGTGTGTTTCTAGAAGGTGCTTATTAACTATTCTATTACCTAACCTGTCAAGACCAATGTTGTCTCAAGAAATGGATTACCTGGCTGTGTTGTCTTATTGTTATTATTATTAATAATAGCAAACACACAAGCAGATGGACACTAGCATGAATAATGAAATTACATAAATATTATGTTGTGCGACATGTATTTTATTGGCCATGGATATTTTCAAAGAATAAACATTTCTTTTATTCACACGTAGGTATCTATTTTTTTTTATTTTCATTGGCGTTGATTGGCGTCAAAACCTTACTTAATATAATTTGATGAGAATGAAAATTTGAATTCTTTTTTATACCTACATGGTCTCAGTATTAAAAAAAAAAATTATTAATGACTAGTTAGGTAGATATATAATACTCATTATTTTTCTGTTAGGGTTGACTTGAAGACGTTGCTCAGTAACAAACCCATAAATTTGTACTTTTTTTTAATTTTCATGATGTATAACATTGTTGATTTGTGATTAATTTTGGTAAATTAAAAATATAAGTATATTATTTATTTATTAATTTTTTTTTCACATTGAATCTTTTACACAACTTTTCATGACTTTTCTCATTACTTTTTCTTTTTTTAATAATAAGTGATACCTACATAAAATGCTCAACTATATTTTTCAACAATTTAATTCATTCCTATTTATTTTGCACTATTTTTAATTCCCACCTGCTGACACTCTTATTATCCTTATAACATATTATGATCATGCATTTCATCTTGTTCATGTTCACTTTATATTTCAAAAATTGCTTATTTTATTTGTTTGACTTGCTTGCCTATATTGACATTATTTATAAAATTCATCAAACGTAGACCTACAATACTATACCTACTTACTCTCTAGCCGTGTCCCAAGTGCGATAGGCAGAGAGGACGGAACGCCATACATATCTATTCTTACATACTTCTGATACACGTTTGCCAATTTTTATTACTTCTGAATAGTAAAATAATTTTTAAACTTGTGATTTTGTGATGATTGCGTCTGCTTGTGTTTTGGTTTTTATTGAACTGTTTCGTTAACACATAATTTTTTTTTTAAACTTGTGATTTTGTGATGATTGCGTCTGCTTGTGTTTTGGTTTTTATTGAACTGTTTCGTTAACACATAAAAAACTCACTTCATGTGTTCATATACTTAAATAATTTTTTTAAAAAATCAATACAATGTATCAAGTATTTTGCTCAACAAACGCATTCATATTGCAGTTATGTAAAAACTATGAAATTCAATAACAAAACAATGTAATGAATGAGTCCATATCGACGGTCCAGTTCCATAACTCAACAAGTCGAAATATCACATATTCGAGAAATCGCCATTTTTGTAATTTTGCTATATTTACATTATGCTTTAGAAACCCAATAGGAAGTGAAATATACCATAATAATAATCGGGCTGTTAGAGGCATTATATCGTCTTTGTTCCGTTCAATAGAATTTTAAACAATTCGAAAAATTTATTTGTGGAATTGAAAATTCTTGGGTACATTCTTCAACTGAATATTTAATATTTAAATATTATAATATATAAATATATTTAATAGTCGGTAGATGGCGCCCGTAGAGGCTGCCTGAAACCTCTGACGTCTCACTTTTAAAAATTAAAATATTATCTAATAATGATTCAAAATAACAAAATTTTAATACAGTGTTTTTAGTTTCAATAGTTTTATAAAGATAATTGTTTTTTGAGTATTAAATTACTTTCAAACTACATAATTAAAAATTACAAATTTAAAACAAATGAACTAGTGGATAAAATTTGTGACAAATAATAATACCTACAATTAGAACTCACATAATTGTTTCATATTTCAAATTTGTGACAATTAGAAATGGATCAAATTTTTTTTATTAGTCTAATTAAATTTATAAAATATATTTAAATTTGATTATAACAATAAATAATTAAAAAAAAACTGAAAATGCGTCCTTGCGGTGGTCCAGAATATTATTATTATTATTATTATAAAGGGAACCGTGTTTTTTTATAGTTATTTGTTTGTGGAGTTGATTACAACATCTATTACCAATTAAATTAATTTTTTGAAAATGTTGACTTGTTGAGTTGATGAACTGGACAGTCGATATGTAACTTGTATAATGTAATTCGACAAACTGATACGTATGTTATCAATTGTATGCTCATAGAAATGATAGCAAGAGAATACAGTCGATTCCGCTTAACTGGGACACATCGGGACTTGGGCATTTTGTCCCAATTAAGCGGCTGTCCCAATTAAGCGAAGTTCACTTTTTTTCATTTACTTATTTGGTTTTGACAACTAAGGCCATTTACCAGTAATATACCTACACATAAAATAACAATGCATATTTTTTTTCAATAATTTTATTTTGATAACTCTTGAAAACTGAAAATTATATATAGGTACCTAATATAAATTATTATATAAATTACAAATATTTTATATAAACTTTTAAGAAAAAAAAAATTCCTACTTAAATTAATAAATGGGTAGGTACATACTACATACAATTTAATTCAATGCAAAAATGAAAATTCTTTGTACATATTTTTTCTTTAGAATATGTGTCACATAATATTATGTGCTGTTATTTTAAATTATGTAAGTGTCCCAATTAATCGGAATGTTGTCCCAATTAAACATATAAATTTACTATTGGTTTCTTGGTTTGGTTTCTGTTCTTTGAGATTTGTCCCAAATAAGCGGCTGTCCCCATTAAGCGGTGTCCCAATTAAGCGGAATGGAC
Organism: Athripsodes cinereus; assembly: GCA_947579605.1. Classification (NCBI taxonomy): domain Eukaryota; kingdom Metazoa; phylum Arthropoda; class Insecta; order Trichoptera; family Leptoceridae; genus Athripsodes; species Athripsodes cinereus. The sequence continues at coordinate 3,413,645 of OX388314.1, read as the reverse complement.
TAACTTGTATTTTATTGATTATTTCGTACGCATAATATTTCTATTACTAGATTTTGCCTATACATAAGAAAACTTTATCTCGTTTCAGGAATCTATCAATGGGTAGTATTCAATGCGCAATAAATATTATGAAGTCAATTAAATTATAAATAATTATATTTCTTTACAAGTCCAGATATGATATTAATTAATTACCTGTATGATGCATTAAGAAATAAATCTAATAAATCTATATTTATATTTGCAGTACTACGGCATCTTCCACAGGAAGAGAACAGCTTTTATAATTATAAATAAATAAGTAAATAATATTTATTTTAAGATGCGCCAATTTTATTTGCCCAGAGAGATTGCGAACTTGCATGTTTCTTTTATGTGCAGCTAATCTGCTGGCTACCCTGTGAGTAACAACTTGATGGTATAAATTAATGTAAGAAGGTTGTCTTATGTAAATATATTTACCTAGTACAAAAATATGAAGCAAAGTTTGACTACAATAATAAATAACTATTAAATTGACAAGTTTACTAACACAGGTGTGCAAACAGATTAACCAACATACATTAACAACTACTGTACCTACTCAAAAATAAAATATATTCATATTTAGCTCCGGCTAACTAATTCCGCCTTGTCTGAGACAAGGTCTGCTCTTTACGTTAGTTTTTGTGTGTAATCCAAGAGGTAGGCAAAAAAAAGACATTTAATATTACAAATTCAGCAATGAGGTTTGCCATCTGCACTGAATATTCAATTTATTTGTTGGTACAGGGAGGGCGACTTGCATTTTTATTACATGTACCTGATCTGCTAGCTACCCTACGTGTGGAATATGCCGTGATGGTATATATTTATATTAGTGGTAATAGCAGGCGAGCTGCATGTTCTAAACCATAGGTGGCCAACCTTTTCAGCAGTCGGGCCAAATTTTAGAAATGAGGTTTCCTACCGGGCCGTACAATAACAATATACTCCATATATTGAACATTTAACAAATTTCAAGCAAACTTCACCTCAAAATTTCTACCCCCCCCCCGCTCGTCACCAAGTTTTCAAAATGGTACAGGAATTTGAAATGTTTCAAAATTCCTCGGTTTTCTTTAAGAATATTTTATCAAAATACTTCTTTTCACAAAAGTACCGGATACTTGTATTAACTATTAAAAATAAAAAAAAGTGTCATATATGCTTCGCGGGCCACAAGTAGACACCCAACGGGCCGCGGGTTGGCCATCCTTGTTCTAAACATTTAAGCTGTCCTCACCGTGCCAACAAAATATTAAAACATTCAAAATAGGTGGTAAACCTCATCGCTGAATATACGAAGCAAAATGTTTTAATTTTTTAGTAAACATGCCTTTTACAGACAAACGATAACTTATGTATGTACAGTAGAAGAACAGACCAAATCTTTGCTGGGTGCTCCACGGAATGAAATGATTATAATCCCATATAAAATTTAAATAAGGCTAATCTCTATTAATTTTGAGTTCCTTGACACTTAACCAGACATAAAAGAAGGAATAACAGTTAATCCGGAATTACGATTACGGGTGCAGAATATTTTCTGTTGGACAAAGCATCAAGTGTTGTTAGGTAGGTGAATATGTTATATTAATATGTGCATACATTAACCTGAGTGCATTTGTGAAAGTGCAATGGTACAATAATAATATTATACAAAGTAATAAAGAGAAGATAAACATGAGTAGGATCTTTTAAATGTATGTACATTAGGAGATGATATTACAAGAAGGTAGTAACTAAATATATGGGCACTGTAAATGTACACACAATTTGTTATTTGATCTTTCTCTTACTTGACTACTTACTCATATTTGAGCAATAGTAGTGAATCCTCTCCTAATCCATGCGAAAAGCATCCGAAACAGAATGTCCTATAAATAAATATTAGATTTCGAAGTTCGCAAAGCATATAAAATTTAATTTCATAATACTCACGGTGTTCACATAGGCTAAGCGGCACAACACCCATATGCCTCGCCGAGCCTTGTCCAGTTAGCGAGACTCTGAGATGACTACTGCGCTCAGTTTCCACAGCTGTCAACAAAATCGTGGAACACAAAAGAACGAATTAATAATATTTCCCAATTCACAGAAAAGAGCTTCAAAATCGCCACGCAAACTGCCTGGAATAGATTGCACGCGGACGTAATCAATCTACTACCACATTCAGGAACAAGCTGAAACGCTACTGTTCTGGAGATGTCACGGCGTCTTAAAGATAGTCATGGATCATTCATGAGATAGGGCCATGTATAATTAATATTGTCCAAATAATTATTATTTAACGCACTTTAATGTTCATAAATATCAATAATTTTTATTTTTTTGACATTTCACAAGCATTTTTTTTTTTATTTTAACAAGTTTATATAAAAGCACTATTTATAGATTAACCACACTAGCCTCATGGCTGTATTGTGGCCCCAAAACAACATACAATAAACAAATACAACAAAAAAATCTCAATATAAAACTATATATAAACTAAAACATGGGTTGTATGGGGTTCACAACGTTGGAAAAAAGGCGTAAGGAGTATCATTGTAGACATTTCTTTAGATTGTTACATGGAATAGTACAAAATCCCGCAATTCTCGCCGAATTAAATTTTTACGTACCAAACTCATACTGTCGATCGCGTACACATGTACTATTTTATCCTCCACAGGGCAGGACCAATCTAGTGGCTAACTCTCCAGTAGGTAGAGCAGTGCAATATCTTAACGAAGTAGCACCTCACATTGATATTTTTGGTATATCATATCAGGAATTTATTAAGCATGTAGACATCCATTTGTAATGTTTTATTTTATTTTTGTTTTATTATTATTATATTTTTTTTTATCATTATTATTATACCTAATGATAAAAAAATTTTTTTTTTTTTAAATTATTTTTTTATCATTATTATTATTATGGTGCATAATAATTATATTAGGTATGTGAAGATTTTTTTTTATTTGATTTTTATATAAGCATGTAAACGCTTTAATATGTTTTTTTCTTGCTGTTAATTATGTCGGATCGGGTACATGGTCTACTAGAACCGAAGTGAGCCTTGCCCATCACTAGTAATTTAATTAACAAGTAGCGTGACGTAGTATGGGTGGCTCTGATTGGGTAGTGGCCTTGTGCCCGGTCTGAAAAATAACATGGTGATTGTTTTTTTTTTATCTATTGATGTTTTTTGAGTTAACTTTATTTATTGGTTTTTTAAATGGTGTTTGAAATATTGTGTAGTGTTTTTACAGAATATTGTAAGTTATTTTTTTTATTAATGGGTTATATTCGTATGGTTGTTATTTTAGATTCTTAGATTCATATTTGTTTATGATTGTTATATGTTGTCCACTGTCCAGCAATTAGGTTTCACAACTGTCAAGCTGGCAGTGGTATATTTTATTCAAATAAAATCAATTAAAATCAAATCAATAATCTAACAAAGTTCAATAAAAAACATAAGTAAATTTGATGAATAATAAAATCCCCAAAATGAAAATAATAAAAATACAATTATAATCAATAAGCTATAAAAAACATAAAATGAAGATCAGAAACTACTAAAAAATAAATACTTTATCACACTGCGAAATCGTAATTTCACAATGATTCCTTTGAACTTTCAAACTTTTTCCTTGTTTATTTTAACCTCGTTAAATTTTTTTTACGACTCTTACACCTGACATCACAAATTGGACTTTTAAATATTTAATTAACAATTAATTCAGATTTATAACCCTTTCCGCATCGTCGCCCTTTTACAATGATTTAACAAATTGTTCATCGGAAATCAAAATATTTAAAAAGCGTCTCTGGGTGTTCTTTTTTCTTTACTGATCAAAACCTTAGTGTATATTCTGTTTATTACGTTACCATAGTTAAGGAAAAATGACATCAGAATTTTGTTACTGTTAAATTGTTCGCATAGAAATTTTAAGTGAAAGGGAAATTAATAAAATTTGACAATTGAGACCTAAGAAGGTCCTCATTTAAGGCGACATTTATAAATGCAAACACTGTATCTACAAATTTCCAATTCATAAATTATGTGCATTCTTCAATACCTCAAATTGTCCAATGTGCGCCTTAACCAGAAAAGTGTGACGACTGCTGCTCTAAGAGATATCGGGTTTAAAATTTCCTCGAAATATTAATATTATTATAAAAACCCGTGTGAATATGTGTATAATATGCTAATGTATAGAGAAAAGTGCTTTGACAATACCTAATTACTTGTAATTAATTCTGCTCTTAGTTTCAGAAGAGCATTACATTCAAGTCTACGAAATTTATAACCACATAACACTCTTGATGTTGATAATAATACATATAATAGTAATAGCAATAAGAGAAACAGCAAGAAGAGCGAACTATAATAAAACAAAAGATTATATTAATATCGTTATAATGTATGCTCGTATGTACTAGTTGTTATTGTATTCGGTGTAAGCGAAGGTAATTAAAGGAATAGGTTATTATTCTAATAAATCTGTACCTGCGTAACTAATTCATTTTCAAATTGCGGCAAAGAATATTGTAAAGGTGGTCGGGAACGCGATTCGAAACTATAATTTATATTGAACGTGTATTTCTTGTCTTAGTGAACCCCGTGGATTAATCGATAAAGAATAGTTCTTTTATTCAAGTGTCCCGTAAAAGGTCGGTGTCCCTATAACCACCCTCATCAAGACAATTAACATCTTCGATTCAGCACTTTACCAATGTTTCCCCCCCCCCCGACATATAGATGTGAAAAGTCATATATTTTTGAAGGATTAACTATGTAACAGTTTTAAGACAATTTAATTTATAATGCACTTCTGTTAAAAACATTCAAGAAGTGGAAAGTCTTAAGACGAAACAGATATGAACGAACTATTTGCACGTTTGTTCATTATTCAACTGGGACAGGAGACAAAAAATGGTATTCGCATAAAGTATATCCTAACAAATTCATTTTAAAAACAATCACATAAATATCAATACAAAAAAACATAATGAAAAACATTAATTTATAAGAAAAGATACCGTCTGACTTCTTGTAGAAGTTTGCAGTAAGATTTAATACGACGATAAAGTGTTTGAAATCTTCATGTGACACTGTGACAAATTATTGCAAGAAGTATATACTAAACATAATATAATATCTACCATCAGCTAATGTTGTTTGTTCTGTGAGCTGTTCTCTCATACATTAAACATTACCCCTTCTTCTGCATTACACGTTATATCGTATGGCACTTGTGCAGAAGAAATAGGTTGTATGTTTGTATCTGATACACAATAATAGTAGGGGCACCTGCATTATATCAACAATTATTCACTGTAGATTGGTGTTTTGCATTCACGTGGTTCCTTCTCGGGATGTAAAAAGCTCTGCTTATTTTTCCGGTATATCACATACCTATCTTAAAAATGGATAAGCCGGCAGACCAGAAACATTTATTTATAAACATGCAAACTGCCTTTTCCGTGCCAACAAAATAATAATACATTCAAATGAGTTGCAAATATCAACGCTGAATGAAAAATGTAAAATGATAAAATATTATTTTTTAGGTCTGCTGACTAAATTTATAGTCCGCCAATCATAAGTTACTAATAAAAAATTGTAAGCATAAGAGCATACGAAATCCCGGAAAATGTTTTTGAGTCTTGACAGCTCTTTAAATATTTGTCACTACGGTCGTAATTTTCTTAGGAATTTAAACTATGCAGAAGTTTCAAACTATTGTAGTCACTGTTTAATAGAATGATGACTGAGAGACTTCAATATCTTCTCTTTATGGCAAATAAATAACTTATCAGAAATTATTTGAATAGGAAATTTCGAATCCATAATTATTTTAATAGTACCTACATTACATATATGGTTATTTAGAATGTGTTGCTGTGCCTGCCCCACTAGGTACAACTGTATCGGGGCTAACAATCAATCAATCATCGCCCTCAACGCTACTTTCGGGAGCACAGGGCAGTAACCAGCTTCCTCCATTCAGAGTGACTCTGCGTCAATTGCGTCACCTTTTTTACGACATTCCCAGCGCCCCGATGTCGTTATAGGAACGGTGTTTATTGTAAATCATTCCCCATAGGCCCCTTACAGGACACTTGGGTTCATCATAATTACACAGGATAAAAAGAACAACATTAAAAGAATACATGAAAGAATACAAAGTAGTAAGGCATCAAAAGCGAGACAAAACAATGAAAATTGAGTAAAAAAGTTGCCGAACATATAAATTTGAACATAAATAATCTAATATATAAAAGGAAGACGTGTGTGTTACAACACTTATAACTCAAGAATGGCTGTACCGATTTGAATGATCTCTGATTTGTTGGATTCTTCTCCGCCCGGATTAAACTATAGGCTATTAAAACATCTTACAAATTCACGGGAAGAAACAATATGAAGAAAATTATTTACGCCATACATTTTTAATTTCAAAAATAAAAACAATATGGAGAGTTATGGCGCTTTTAGCGCCCCCACGTCGCCTGTTGCATTGTGCTAAAATAATCCGTAGGTTCTGCTATATTAAGAACCAAATTACTATAACTAATATGAACGAAATGTGTACTTATATTTGTTTACTATAATTCGGTAGTTACATGGCAATAGGTTGTATCTCACTAAAACATAATTTTACAGGAGAGCAAAAACAAAGTTTGCAAAAGAGATATTTCAGCCAAATTTCGAGCATTATATATCAAAATTAAGGTAATTATTATTTCTACAAGATAGATGTAACATTCTCTTAATAATTTCTTCTACAAGATGTATGTAACATTCACTAAATAATTTCTTGCAGTTTAAAAATATTTGAGTTTTTTTGCCATGTTGATGAAAACAATCTTTCTACATGTCAATAAGTTACGTCTTTTCTCTCTTTATTCTGACTATAAAGAGACATATCCTTTTGCCACATCAAATATTACACTATTTTGAGCATTTTATGGAACAAACTTGAAAACGCAAAAAATGCGAGATACAACCTATTGCCATGTAACAACCGAATTAATCGACTAATATTTATGTATCGATAGATCGGCTGTCACATAAATGTGGACGTGCACAGATTATATTTGAAATTGTATTTTATTTTTGCAGATGGAAAATTATTATTGAACCAAAAATTGTGCTATTAAAGATGAAAATAAGAATGTGATCATGTAGGTAGTTCTGATGCAAGATTGTGTAGTGAAATTTGCAGACAGAGAAGAAAAATTACGAAGAAAATTATTTACGCCGTACATTTTTAATTTCAATAAAAAATGCAATATGGAGAATTATACAAAATCAACAATGAAGTTTTTTTTATAGATTGGCCTATTTATATGATAATTTTTCTATACATTCTCAAATTAGAATCGTTATCCATACAATTTAACATCTGTAGTTCTGATATTTCAATTTTTAAAAAATCATGGAAAGAATTTTTATAAATTTTAAATGAATAGGTAAAATCTACCTGAAAAAAAAATTAGTACCTACATACATAATTATATTACGTACTGTAGATAATTTATAAACAAATCTGAGTTAAGTATAATTGTTCAACATAAATTGTTCATGTCGGCCGGTGTGGCGCGGAGCTCTTTCCTTTGAGTCACGAGGTCCCGGGTTCGATTCCCGGACAGGGCAAAGTGAAGAATGACCTTTTTCAAATTGTCCTGGGTCTGGGTGTTACATTATATATGTATATAGTGCATTGTATATGTGTATCGTCGCGTTAGTACCCATAATCAAGATTCATCTAAGTTTGGGACTAGCTCGATGTGTGTGAATTGTCTATGTAAAAAAAATGAATGTAACTTTCGCAGTTTAGCGGCCCCACCCGTTGTCGAGTAGGTACTTTTTTTCCATAGAAAAGGTAATATTTTTGAAACTTGAGGAAATTGTTGCCATATGTAGAATTATTTTAATTTGCCGGCAAAAAAATCCACTTCGAAAATTAATTTCCTAAAATTCCGTACATATTACTCGACAACGGGTGGGGCCGCTCAAGTTTCATAGTTGCGAATTTTTTTGCCTATAAAAGAATTTTCCAAAAATTTGGTGACCAAAAAATAATTCACCATACGGCAACAATTTCCTCAAGTTTCGAAAATATTACTTTTTCTATGGAAAAAAGTACTCGACACTAGGTGGGGCCGCTAAACTGCGAAAGTTCCAAATGAATTATATTTTTTTACACTATACCTTCGATGACACACTTTGAGAATTACGGGAGTTTGTAAAGAGATTAATAATATTAATCATTCATAAAGTCAGTGGGAGAGGGCAGAAGATAGGGCAGGTGTCGAACATGTGTTGAAAGGCTTGGTTTGGAGTGGCCAGAGGTCCTGGAAGCAGCGGTGGACAGTTATCTCTGGAGGAGATACTTAGGAGCAATGGGTCCCCGACCGAACTAGGACAAGGGGAAGAAGATGTATGTATGAAATCGTTCATTGATTCTTAGGCGGTACGAAGTTCGCCGGGCCAGCTAGTAATTATATAATGTGAATAAAAATAATAATAATAATGCATTTTTCAGTACTAGAAGGATGTAAAGAGTCCCCTTAGTACCACGTTTTTAGTACAATATTTGATTTTTTAACAAAAGAAACAGAGAGGAAGGACGAATGACACACATTACACTTAACAATTATGTTATAATATATTTTTCAACACTAGCAGGATGTAAAGAGTTATATTGTTAAAGAAGGACGCCTTGGCAGTCGGAACCCTTGCGGACGGAAGAACAGTTTAGGGCTAATAACAAACAACAAAAACATTACAAAAAATATAAAATAAAATAAAAACACCTAAAAACAAACATTAAAATGTTTCGTCGAGTCTGGATGATATAAGAGCTCTGCTCTTGAAACATTCAGGGAAAATTGGTGGAAAAACCTCATAATGTCTAATATTGATACGTTGTAATGAGGGAAATATAAAACTTTTCATTTCATTCCATTTCATTCATCGACTTCAAAAATACTTTTCATTCCATATATTCTTCTATTTTACAAATCTGCTTGCTTGAATTGAATTCTGATAGTTTGTCTTCTATTGGAATTCATAGAAGTAACTTAGTTTCTACGTTCTCCGTATTATTTACATACCTAAAATACTTTGACATACATATATATAGGTAGGTTCCTAAAGTTTAGTTAACTTTGATGAAACTACGCCGAAACCCATCACACTAAGTTTACTAGGTACCTGCTAGTAATAGTGCTTGAGATCGTGGTGACTTTATATAGGACTTGAAAGGAATTCCTTTTAAAGTCTTTTGAGAACTTTTAACCTGAAACTTTAAAATGGAGTTACTCAATGAGATCTTATCAAAGTTCAATACGTAATGTTACATGAATATTATAACAGATGTGTCTAAGGTTGTATTTGTGCTTCATTACATTACATATTAAGACTGTATATTGTACCTACAAAGAATAGTCTACACAAGATAGATCAAGATCTACTGTATGTAGTTCTTGATCTATTTACTATCTACCGAGATCTAGAGGAGTTAAATGCTAGAGACGACTGGAATTCCACTGCTCAAGATAGAAAGGCTAAGAGATCTATTGTTTTGGAAGCAAAGGCCCAACAAGGGTTTTTCGGCCATCGGAAGAGAGTAAGTAAGTATCTATACCCTCACGCTGTGTCTCAGTAGGGGTAGGCAGAGAGAACGGAACCCCCTGTTGATCAATCCTTACATAATTCTTTCGCTTCCTCTACATTACATCGCCAACCATCCTAAAGGATAGGATTCACGTTGTCTTTTAGAATTTATTTTCAAAGTTTTCATTATTTTATTTTAATTTATTGGAACAAAAACTTGTACACTGTATGTATTGATGCCAATAAAGTTTTATTTATTTATTTATTAATAAACTTATACCTTACTAGAGTTTAAAACCTAATCAAATTTATGATTTTATTCGAGCTTTTTTCAAGCCCATCTCAATTTTGTATTAAACTTTATACCCCGAGGAACTTTCGTTCGGGTATTCCGTTTGCAACTTCAATATTCCACATCAAGATTGCGACCACTTCCTTTCACAAATTTTCAAACCCATAATTATTATTAAACTATGTACCTAAATTGTTTTGATTCAAAATAGAACACATCCTATTACTAAATTTGATTTGAAAATAAAGTAGGTAGGAATTGTAAACATTCTGTAGTACCTATAAATTGATATTATTTTTCGTCTTCTTGAAAAAATAATTTCAATCAAGACTTCTTCCATTATCCCGTCGAGTACCCGGTATAGAAGTGGTCTTCCACTCTGCTCCGTAAGTTTTCGAGTATTCTGATAAAGGCAGGAGTTTCCTGAAAAAAATAAACATATAGGTAACTAAAAACTTTTAAACTAAAATAAAAATTTCCTTTCCCATCCTATCACATTTTACATCTCAAATTCAGCGATGAGGTATGCCACCCATCCTGAATAGATAGATTTTATATTGTCACGGAGAAGATAGCTTGCATGTTAATTATATGCAGCTTGTATGCCGGCTACCTTAGTTGTGGGATATGCCTTGATGGTTTGGACATGTTGAGCGAATGCAAGATGAAAGGATGACGAAGAGGATGTATTTATCTGAAAGAAGTAGTGTGAGGAAGCGCGGACGTCTAAGAACCACGTGGCTCGATCACGTGGACCAAATTCTTAAAGACGGACGCGTGTTGAGTAAGAGAAATCGGCGTGCATGTATGAGAAACTGGATGAATGTAGAGGAAGCGAAAGAAGTATGCATGTAAGGATAGATCTGTATGGCGTTCCGTTCTCTCTGCCTACCCCTCCTGGGACATGGTGTGAGGGTATAGTATAGTAGTATAGTAGCCTTGATGCTACACACAGTATAGTATACGTCTTCAATTCCTGATGTTGCCAGAAGACTAACTGCATGTAATAAACATGCAGTTAGCCCTCTGCGTACCAACATAAAACTATTGTTCTAGGAAAGAAAGTTTGAAAATACTTACAAAGCTTTATTGTTCGTCCGTAGTACTTCATATAGAAATATTTTATAATACGCCAAGATAACAATAACCAAGTCCCAAAAATGTATACAAAGAAATTTGATCTTTAAGATATACCCGCCATTGTGAGATGAAGAATGAAATTAGAGTAAAGGTCAACGTGTATATTTTATATACACAGGTGTATCTTTGTACTGTGGACTGTCAAAAGTGAAAATCTTATCTCACACCTTTTTATTAGTATCGTTGTTGTAATCCCATTGTTGGAACAGAGTTATGTATTGTATATTATTCTATTTAAGTAGGTGCTTGCCCTAAAGTAGAGGTGTCCAATCTTAGTAACGGTACGTTTTTTTATGTTGCCTGGTAATTTTTTTTCGATTCAGAGATGATATACTTTATTCAATTCAATCAATAATAATAATAATAATAAACATACAAAATCTCAGACAATTTATCACCAATATGGCTACAATTAAGTTGCAGCAGCCTCACAAGGTTGTCCTGTATCGAGGCGTGCTGCGTATAAAAAAATAATTATGTACAATTTAACAAATGATTAATAGTAGGTATTAATAATATCTAACGAAAAAAATCACAATGAATAAATAACTATATTAATTAAAAATGAAAATATTTCAATGAATCAATAATCAATAAAATGTCTCTGTTTCAAACATTGCAAAGTAGAGTAGCCATCAGTGGATGTAATGATTATTTTTCTTGTATGACAACTTGATTTTTTTTTGCATCGTCATCTTATCACATCATATCTCACAAGTGGGATATTCAGCCAACAAAAAAATAAAACAACCAGGATGGAACTTCATCTCTAAATTTAAGATGTTTTACGAGTATGTCCTTATTTTTTCGAACACCTGCCTTTTACAGGACACACGAATACTTACGGAAAAATATGGGAGACCATTTCCTTAATTAATATGTTATTATCCCGTGGAGCACCCGGTAATGAATTGGTCTCCCACTCTTCTCCATAAGTTTTCGAGTGTCCTGTAAAAGGCAGGTGTTCGAAAAAATAAGACACTTTACATCTTAAATTCAGCGATGAGGTTTGCCACCCATCCTGAATGTTTTGATTTTATATTGGCACGGAGAAGACAGCTTGAATGTTTTATATGCAGTTGGTCTGCTGGCTACCCCACTTGTGGGATATGCCGTGATGGTATGTATAGTAGTAGATAGTAGTAGTAGATGTTATTAGTGAGAAAAATGACCTAAATTAATTAATTTATTTTATTTATTTATTTATCGTTCAATTGACGGCTAATATTGCCATTTTCACGATATTAACATTCAATTCATATTGATGATATTTTATTTTTAAATACACAATATTTTATTTTCAATTCATATAGGCATTGGTGTTAACTAACTCATACACATTATTAAAAATACAGAATTTAGGATTCTTACCATTAAAGATCGATGTAAGAAATTTTTGAATTTATATACCTATACAAATTTATTTAATAAAAAAAAAGGAAATTAAACTTACACCCAAACATTGTAAAGCTCTGGAAAAAATATAGGTCTAATATTTCAAACCCAAGTACGAACATTTCTTTCTATTCATTTCAGGCACATAGTAAGAAGTTATATATGTAGGTATACTATATAATTCTGATTTATATATTAATAAGGTGTAAGGTTTATGGTGTTATAAAATTGATATAGACAGGTGGTGGTGTCTACCGATGTAATGAATGTGTAGGATGCTATTGTGGTGCGTGGCGTTTGGGAATAAATTAATTAAAGTAATACGAGTATTAAAAGAGGGATTGCCTAGCTGTTACTGAAATAATTTTTAAAAGGAATCGTTAGTTTTTTTAGCCATTTTGTTACTAAGCTTGAAATGTCATAGAATTATGTAAATATACAGCATTTTATTTTATTTTTACCGTGGAGTTTCGCAAACCATTAGTGGTATAATATAATAGTATGAAACTATAATAAAGATTCGAGTTCGTCGGTAACCTGGGGGTAGAGTCTTGGCCTCGTGAACAAGGGGTCCATGGTTCGATGCCAGGTGCCGGCAAACTCCCTTTTCATGACACAACAGCTTTAAGCTTACTGTGAAAGGTGTATAAGGTTGTATTTGTGTTTCAAAACCTAGATATATCTTTTATAAAAAAAAGAAGACGAGAATGATAAGAACGTGATGGTATTTTAAAAAAATATTTAATAAAGCGATGGGGTATATCCTCCATATTTATGAATCTTTAAACATCACGAAATTTCAGTGGTTTGGGGTTTAAGTTGGATGAATCCAAAAATGTTATTTTTTGACTAAGTATACAATAATATTCATCGTTATCAGTTCTATAAAACTGCGTTTTGAAAAATAGTCAGAATATTCAGAGTTTTGGATTTGCGTACTTTCGAATCCAAATCATTCAAATGTACTTAATACGTAGTGGGTATATTTATATGTTAGTAGGTATTAAACCATTTTTTTGCATCTATGAAAATATTTTATTATTAATTTATTTTAAGCTCTTAACTGTACATAAGTTATATAATCAATAATTATTCCAAAGCATCATAAAATTATCAGTTATGCAATTTAAATTATCGCTAGATTGCGATGCCTTGCAAGTGACCAAGTAAACTCAAAAATGTATATTAGGTATACATAAAAAAAATATTGACAATACCTAAAGACATTCAGCATACAAAAATAAAAGCTCGTAACTACCTACAATACATATTGTATTCATTCATAAGAGAGTAAGAAACAAATATACGAGAATTTATATTTTAAAGCCTAGCCCATAATAATTAATATTACATTAAGTTAATACAACCAGCTATATACATACATGTGTGTTTGTATGTGTACATTTATCTATGTGGCCGATATTATAATTATTGTACTATGTATGTCGTATATCACATTACCTACATAGATGAATAGTTTTGATAATAATATATGCAGTATTAGGTATATACCTGCACTCGTTATATTATGTATATCTTCTTTCTCCATCAGCTGTTCCGAGGTCATGACCGCTGGTAATGCACGAATACACCCATAGTGAATGCAAGTAGGTACTACGTAGGTATGTTATATGGGTGAACGTGTAAATATGTAGTTATTGTCGTACTAACAAACACGGTATAATTACTATGACAACTGTTATTCCTGTCTTAATTATACTTCACTCATAAACAGTGATTAGGGTTAGTTCGAATTTATGTGTCTAATTTTACCTACTTCTCTCCACTGCTGGATTTATATATTTTTTTATTCTGGACAAAGCAAATTACAGAAAAAATGTGATGATTTGCAGTGGCGAGATTATCAATATGTTAGTGAATTCTTCGATCTATACAGTATTAAAGGCCTCTTCTAAAATTTGTCAGTTAATAAAAATATTATATTTAATGTTTTAGTGTTGACATTGTGACAGTGTTTTTACTCTGCCCTGACGATGCCAATGTATTGGTGAAAGCGCTTGGCGTAATTGTGGTATACTTTGTATACATACATTAAAGTGAAATAAAAAACAGTGTTTTTTTTATTTTCTATATTAAGTAATAAAAATATTTATAAAAATAGCAAAATGTCAAACATATACTTTATGATTTTCAATAGTAATGAATGAGATGCTTTGAAACAACACTCATAGCAAGTTAAAGATTTTTTAACCAAGGTTTACTTTAGACACGTTTTATTAGACAGGTATAAATATGCATTATTAATTTTATGATTACGGATGGTAGTGTATGGATGTTAAAGGGCCTACTTACATCATTATATTGAAGATGGATTGTTTTTGAAGATAGGCATTTATCAGTGGCGTGTCGAAAGTTTTCATACTGGGTAGACCCAACCTCAATTTAAAGATATTACATATGTAAAAAAAAACAACAATTTTATTCACCTCAAAAGATTTTTAGAAAAAAATACGGTAAAAAAAACTTAATAGCGATTTTTAACTTATTTACTTACAGTTTTGATTCAGTAACATATCAGTAACATATCAGTAACATACCAGCAGAGACCTGTAATCTCCGTAATACAAGAGAGACGATGGTCCTGGCTGGGACATGTTTTGAGAACGCCCAAAGATAGTTGGCCAAAAAGAGCACTGTTCTTCCGTCCGCAGGGGTTCCGTAGGCCCGGGCGTCCCTCTTTCACAATACACCGTTCCTATGACAACGATATCAGAGCGCAAGGAATGTCGTGGGAAGAGGTGACGCAATTGGCACAGAGACGCTCTGAATGGAGGATGATGATGATGATGATTTTGGATGATTTTATTTATGACGCCGTTTTACAGTCTCTAGACCATCTCAAGGGCGCCAGTGAAGAGTTCAGTCTTTAATTTGCCTCTGAAGCTAGTGACCGTCTGACCATCTCTCAGCAGCACCGGTAGGCGATTCCACGTAACTGGTCCGACAACACCAAAGGCCCTCTCGTAGAAATTGAGGAGGCTGGTTTCTGCCCTGTGCTCCCGAGAGGAGCGTTGAGGGTGATGATGATGATGATGATGACAATAACATAATTGGATAAATTGAAACAAACGTTTTGTTTTACTATATAAGTACCTACTCATACTTGTTTTAATCCAAAAAAATTAAGCTTGGAATGCCTGTTTTTTCGGTTTGTATGAAAGACACGCCACTGGTATTCATAGCATCGTATGTTGAAAGTAAATATTGCCGAGAGAAAAATGTATTGAAATAAAAAATATTCCGAATATATATTTTTATACTTTTTTTAACCTAAATCTATTTTCACTTACTCTCAAATCTTTTATAAATATGATATTGCCAGATTCGTAAATGGCTACTTCCGCGTCTAACCTTTTATAAACAAACGAATTAATATTCTTTGCCGTTTCCGTTTATTTGAAATCTAAGAGACACAAGTAGTCATTTGGTAGTGTTGACTCTCAAAATAATGTTTGGTCTTTGGGCAGCTATTCTTTTTGACCACTTTTAAAGATCTATGTATGTAAGTCTCTCTAAGATTCTAATATGATGTCAAATACCTTTAAATTTACCATTTGATTTAACTAATTTACTTGAATTCCATTTGATTTAACTTATTCAATCAATTAGAAGTCATACATTTCCAATCAATTTTAGAACCTACATAAGTGACCGTTATGCTTCTCTTTGAACTGGCAATTTTACCATATTATGCAGTGTAGTAGTGTATGTGTGCATCTTTAATCAACGTTTACTTTGTATGAACTATGTAGAAGTAGAAATATTACTTGAAGGGATTCATCCATTTACTTAGATACTTTCAAAGGAAGGCAGTGCTGTTTCTAATACGTAAGTTCTACTTGTATTTATAATAGCATCGTGTAGGCAACTATTGAGGCATCTATGTAATTTATTATAATATACAATACCTTAATGTTTGCAATATGTAATGCACTTCTATTGGAAATATGTAAGCTTATTTGTAGCCTACCTGAATACCTCTACTATTTCTCATTTATAAGTTTTCATTAGTATAATAATGCAGGTATGATTATTTATTTACTTTTGAAATAAATAAAACAAGCGTTTTATTCTACTAAGGATTAGTAGAATAAAACGCTTGTTTTATTTATTTCGATATGGAATTCTACCACCTAAAAACCGACACAGTGAATATTTACTTATTCTTTTTGCACAGATAATCACCAGCATATTAAAAGAATGAGCGAATGGATGTGGAGTGTTGTGGAAAAAAATCGTGTAAATAATTAGGTACTTAACGATGGTTTGGACATGTGGAACGAATGAATGGAATCAACATTATCAGGATATGAGTAGAATAAGCGAATTTATTTATTTATTTGTTTATCATCCCTAGGTCCAACCGGACACTTGGAATCGTCAGTCAAAATAACAATTAGTACATGTACATATCAAAAGCATAAAATTTTTCAGAGAGAGAATGGAAGTGGAGTATTGTGGAAAAAAACGTGTAAATAAGTAGGTACTTAACGATGGTTCGGACATATGGAACGAATGAATGGAATCAACATTATCAGGATATGAGTAGAATAAGCGAATGGATGTGGAGTAGGTATTCATGAAATAATTCGTGTAAATAAATACATAAATAACGATGGTTTGGACATGTGTAACGAATGAATGGAATCGACTGCTTGTAAAGAAAACATGCAAATTTTCTTATCCGTACCAATAAAAGTTGAAATATTCAAGATGGATGGCATAAATTATCGCTGAACTGAAAATGCAAAATGTCTTAAAACGTGATGTTATACGAATACCTGCTTTCACAAGATATTTGAAAACAAATATAAATAATTGGAAGATCTACTCTTTTCTTTTCACACTGAGAAAAATACTAATGAAATTTCACAACGAATCATTGGTACGTACTATCAGATTAGGACCAGAGATAGTACAAACGATTCATAAGTACGAATCTATAATATTATTAACCTATCACCAACAAGTTGTTGGTAAATTTACCAACGATTTGTTTGCCAAAAGTTAATATTATAGATTCGTACTAACGACTCGTTTGCACTATCTCTGGTCCTTTTCTGATAGTACGTACCAATGATTCGTTGTGATTATTTTTCTCAGTGTACCCCACAAAGCTCACCATATGCGTATCTATTTGTTTGTAAAAGAAAGAAAATATTCGAGAACTTCAAATCGTTTTTTTTTAATTCCATACAAAAAGAATACCTAATAGGTACAGTAGCGAAGATATTTTTCGTCGAATTCTTCCGACTCTTGACATTACGTAGAACCCACATTTTAAAGCGTAGTTTTTTATACAAAGATATTTCATTGGTTGTACCTACTTACTTTAGAAATTTACATCATGCTATGTAGGTATGTAGGGTGTATCAAATTTTACTTTTTGATGTTGAATCCAAATGGCTGAGAGAAATACTCGGCATATAGTATATTATTAGAATGCTTTTAATGAAAGAAATTATTTCATATATTTTCCCTTGTATGTTTATTCTAATTATTTTCATAAGAAAATGTTTATTTAAAGAACATGGAATATTGGAACGCATTATTAGGATACCAAAATTAAAATCTTCAAAATGTTCAAGATACTTATAAAATAAATCTTTCTTCATTAAAACTTTCTTTTAAATTTTCATAATATAATATTTATACAATTAAAATCATTTAAATATGCACAAAGATTTGTCTACTACACTTGGCGTAAGGCTGTGTTGTGGTTGGATAACAATTGACTTATCTTTTCAGATAAAAATAAAATAAACAATTAGTGAGTGGATGAGTTAGTGTGAGCTGTGGGTGAGAGGGTGAGTCTGTAAAATGAGTTATTGAATCAGTGAGTGTGTTAGTTTGATCATTTTAGTATGAAACATGAATGACAGTGGGTGAGTCGGCAAATGAGTTATAAAAAGAGTTAGTTAGTATGTCAGTTTGTGCTGATACATAATGAGATATGCCGTTAGTGAGTGAGTTAGTGGTTGAGCTCGTGATCGAGCCAACGAAAGAGTTGATTTTTATTTATTTTTCCCGTATTTAAGTAGATTTGGAACAAATATTTAATTTTGTTTTTTTTTCTCCAAAACAACAAAGATTTATAAACGTAGTTTTAAAGAGGTAAAGTACATTCAAACCAGCCATGCCGATTCGAAAGCATGGGAACACCTTTACTATTTTCTACTAGAGGGAGTTTGCACAGTCTGTTGGTTGAGCAGATGAGGTTCCTGTTGAATAATATTCTTAACAGACTATTTTGGCATACTTATTACATAATATTATACAATTGTGAATAACAGAGAAAATCAAAGACGTCATTTTGAAAACAGAGTTCTGGGCTTTTTCTCGAAATCAAATCTTGTTGCTGTTAACCTATTCCACCTTCACAACACAGCATATTACAGATTATTTTATGTATGTACATTTTCGTTTATTAAAAAAAAATGTACATACCTACCTACCTAAAGGTGATCTTTTTGCTCAAAATTACCATCAAATTTAATATGTCATTGCATTTCCCAAAAGTTGGGCAGCCAGTGGACAATCTGCATATTACATTTGCAAACCATGCTATTTTACAAATTGTTACAGTAATTTACCTACGTTTGATCTCGGCCGGCGGTGGAATTCAAATCTCGAAAGCCTGAGAAACCACCGGCCAATCATTTCATTCTTTGAATAAATTTAAGAGAATTTATTCCATTGCTGCTTATTTTGATTAATCATTACAATTTGCAACAGGTGTGTCTGTCACATTTTGCAGATGATTCTGCATAATCTCATAATTGGTTTATAATTGCCAACAATTATTACATAGGTGTGTATTCTCCGAGTTTACACCTTTTGATGTCGTGAATATGCAAATTATAAAATACTGAAGTGATTCTATGATCAATGAATTCATTTCAAGCATTCGCTAGCTCGGTCAGAATTTTGTTGTCATCGCTTATAATTATAATAATCCCACTCCTGTTTATTTTTGTTAACCTTTTTGTGGGGTTCTCATTAAAGAGAAGGACCCCAATACAAACCTACAAACCTACATATCATCATGATGCTTCCGTCGTGGGGTAGGCGTAAAGGATTGACCGCTGTTTTCTTCTATACTTGCATACACCTTTGGCTTCCATCAGCCGCATTATCTTCTTTGGGTATTTTTATGCATATTAATTTAATGTTTAATTGTTAAAGGGTGTCTGTGTTCACACTGTGAAAATTCATATTAAATAATTTATAAATAATCAAAACACTGTTATATTTTCACTATATTCATTTAAACTCTAACGTACTCTTGAGATGCCCATTGAAGTGGGCGAAAACGTTAGAGTTTAAATGAATACATATAGTGAAAATATAACAGTTTTGATTATTTATAAATTATTAAATTCAATGATTCATTGTTTCAATAACTTTTGTCTAAAATGACAACCTTGTGAGCTTAGTGTATAATATAGCAATATGATAAATTATGGATACAAGTTGTGGAGGAAAATGCATTGTTTATATTTTGTGATTTTTAAATTTATTTCTGCTCAAATGTTTGCAATCAATGTACAGTAAAGAATGCATAAATAAATAAATATATTCAAATATTTAAAAATCAGAATAAATATTAAATATTTAAACCTAAAATGTACCTATGATTGTAATTATGATTGTATAAATTAGTGTTTATATTTTGAAACAAACTACGAGTATTAATAAATCAAAGATACACAAAAATCATACTTATATGTTTAGTACAAGTTCATATTACTATGTACATAGGTACGACTTTGTACGACTTATGAAATCTTAATTTGATTGATGTGTTTCTTCTTAGTTGCTCATTAGTCATTTTGATACCTATTTAGTACAACTATAGAAACATATTAGCATCATTGGGCAACTTTAACTGAAAAAAATAACTAAATTAATCGTACTTCGTTAATTATACAGTTAACAATGTTAATTATTTTGAGTGCCCTGTAAGAGGCTGGTATTCGTAAAACATCACGTTGAAGACATTTTGACATCTTCAGTCCAGCGATGAGGCATTCCACCCATTCCAAATGTCTTAATTTTTATTGATATTGGAAAGTGAACTTCAAGATATTCAGGATAGGCGGTATTACTCATCGCTGAATTAAAGTCGTTAAACGTCTTATATGAGATGCTTTCTGAATACCTGATGCCTTTTAAAGGACACCCGAAAACTGATAATGTGATAGTTAACTGTGTTATTCGTTAAATCGTTATTTTTTTGAAAATATAACGTTAAATTACAGGTTACAGCTTATCCTAAAAGTTTTGAATCCTAAATGAATTTAAAAAAATGATGATTTAAAAAAATCAGGAGGGACATAATATAATATTGAGGAAAGGGCTTTGTTGGTATAGATTATTAATGTTAAATATCCTCACAGATTCACTGTGTACATATTTTCCCTTTCTTCCATATACAATTTGCAGAAGGCTTGATGAGTAAGAAAATTGAATTGATTCTAAATGATTATATTAAATTACATACTGTGATTAAAAAGGAACGAAATGAAACAGTAAAATTTTACTTACATGAAAATATGCTTTCCACTAAGTTTATTCACCAATAATAATTTAACAATAAAAATGTTAGTAATGTGTTAGACTAAAATATGTTGTCGGCTGAACGTTCAAAAGAGATCTGAAGCTATCTAACTATTCATTCTTTCCACAAGCCATAGTTATTAAGGAAATAGTGGTTAAGGAAAAATCTAGAACTCACATCAGGAAATATTCATCGCCATCTACCTATAATAGTTGTAAACTAATACCTAGCTAGCTACCGAGGTGTTTAGTAATTCTCTTCTACATGTGTTTCTCGATACTTCAGTTAGATGTCGCCACAATAATATGATGGGTACGAGCTTTTTGACAAACTCCAGGGAAGCTCTCCCCTAGAAATACTACTATCTACTACTATTATACGATCACAGCAAATCCCACATGCTAGGTAGCCAGCATACCAGCTTCATATAACAAACATGCAAACTGTCCTCTCCGTGCCAATATAAAATCAAGATATTCAGAATGGGTGGCAAACCTCATTTCTGAATTTAACACCTGCCTTTTACAGGACACTCGAAAACTTACGGAGAAGAGTGGGAGAACAATAATTCTTAACCGGGTACTCCCAGAAATAGCAACGCTCCTAATTGAATAAAAGTTTTTTTGACGAAATTTAATGAAAAAAAAATTGTTAAAAATTCATAAGTTAATCACAATAATAATATTAAGTTCATTCTTTTGCTAATCTGTTAATCGTTAACGTGTTGCTCTGTAAATATACCTGTTCTATGAAGTTATTACTTTTAATTTCCTATATATTATCAAATTCGTATGAATGCGTGTAGAACTTATAGGAGTCACCTTTTATAGGTGTCTGTAGCTCTCTTGGAGATAAAGGAAATCTTTTAGTTCATAATTCCATTCACATACAGTGAATATGAAATTAGACTATTGCCAAAAGATTTGCTACTTCCTATATTTTAAATTATTATATTTTTACTTACAGTGTGTTTTGAATAAAAGAATCGATTATATTTAACACTTGTTTTAATTTATAAATTGAATTACAGAAAAATAAAATATTGTAACAATGATAATGAAAAGTTAAAAGAGAATATTAATTTGTTAAACTATTACAATGCCTTGCCGAAAGTGAACTGATTTCTTTTCTATCTGCTACTCTAAGGTGGCATTTGTGTGAGACATTAGCGCCCTCTATAACAGACATCTACATTTTATTTGGTCAACCTGAAGGTTTGCATCTTGGTAAATCTTGGTGCTTCTTCGCTTCTTTCTGACTTCCATAGATGGCGGTGCTATGCCCATTTTCTACTGAAACACATTATGAATTTTCATCTACAATAACATATATAATTGAACAATAAATTTTGGCAAGCTTCGCTGGTTGCCACACAGCCCCCTTGGCAGTGTAAAAACGCCGGTTTTTTCACGAATTAGGCTTGTATATTGGTCTTCCACTTCTAGTAATGTATACAGGTTCTCTTGATGTTGAAGCAGTCTGTTCTGGTTCATTTCTTGCCTCACAAAAATATGGTTTACACCTGTCCAATGATATTGTTTTCTGTTCTCCTCCTATCAACAAAGTTGCAGTCTTGTCATCTCTTCTGCATACTTGGTAAGGGCCTTGATATGCTGGAAAAAGCGGTTTATACACCCTATCATCTCTAACGAACAAATATTTTGCAAGTTTTAATTCAGGATGGACAAATATGTTATTTTTGTGATGATGTTCAACAGGACGTGGTTTAATTTGTTTCATATACCAAATCAGTTGTTGAGTATAATAATTAGGTTCAGGAATTTCCTCTGTATCACAAAAAATATCATTTGGTAATCTTATCGGATTTCCGTATAACATCTCTGAAACAGAATAATCAGTATTTTCTCTAATAATGGTTCTTAAACCTAATAATATGGTTGACAACGATTGAGTCCATGGGATAGGATGATGTGTTTTAAAACTATTTTTTAGTGTACGATGAAATCGTTCTACCATTCCATTGGTCTCTGGGTGATAAGGAGAAGAAATAGAATGTTTAGTGCCTAATTTAGAACAAAACATTTTAAATTCCGTTGACATAAATTGTCTACCTTGATCAGTAATAAATTTCTTAGGTGTTCCATACCTCGTAATCCAATGGTCCCAAATAGTTCTCACTACTGTCTTGGCTGTGATATCTTTTATAGGTATTGCCTCACTCCATCGTGAATACCTATCCACAAAAGTAATCAAATATTTCATACCTTCTGATTCCACGAGCGGTCCGACTATATCAATGTGTATTGTCTGGAATTTTGCATCAGGCAGTTTCATATTCATAACCATCGTTCTAGTGTGTCTTGTTACCTTAGATTTTTGGCATTTAATACATGTTTTACTCCAAAGATTACAGTCAGCTCTCATGTTCTTCCAAACTCCTCTTTTGGAAATTGTTTTCAAGGTATCCTTGGCACCTGGATGAGTTAAGTTGTGAATACTGTCAAAAAATCTTCTCTGTAAAGTTTTAGGTATGTACGGTCTTAGATTTCCCTCATGAAGATCAAAGATGAGCTGTAAACCTTGTAAGTTGTTTTTGATTAGATTTAATGAATGATCTTTATTTACAAGCAATTTTTCCAATTCCAAATCAAGATTTTGTTGTTTGGAAATATCTTCTAACGAGATATCATTATGTAACTCGATCATATCGATTCTAGAAAAAGCGTCTGCAATAACATTTGAATTACCAGTAACATATCTAATATCGGTACTGTACTGTCCAATTAAATCCAATTGCCTCTGCTGACGTGGACTTTCTTTTTCAAAATTTTTCTTTTTGAAAGCATATTGAAGTGGCTTGTGATCTGTGTATATACAGAACTCTCTGCCTTGCAAATGATGTTTGAAATATCTAATGGCTTCAAATATAGCTAGCAATTCTCTGTCATATGTACTATATGAACACTGAGCTTTATTTAACTTTTTTGAAAAAAAACTAATTGGTTCATAATTACCATCTTCTCCTGCCTGTTGTAGTACTCCTCCGATTGCAAAATCTGAAGCATCCGTCCACAATGACAATTGTTTAGTACTATCGGGATACTTAAGTTTAGTGCAAGTTATTAAAGATTGTTTTACCTCCTCGAAGTCATTCGTCGTAATATCGTTCCATTGTACCGGTCGCTTATCATTCTTCTTAGCTCCTTTTAAGTATTCATTTAATCTTGCTAGTTTCTGGGCAGCGTTTTTTATGAATCTCCTATAGAAATTTGACATTGCGATGAAACGTCTGAGGTCTTGAATGGTTTTTGGTTTGGTATATTCAGCAAGAGCTCGTACCTTGTCTGGCGATGGGCCTACTCCTTCTGCTGAAACTTCATATCCTAGAAACAGAATAGAACTTTTACCAAATTCACATTTAGATGGGTTGACAATCATACCCCACTCGTCTAATCTCTTAAACAAGGCATTAAGATGTTTAAGATGTGTTTCTTCATCTGGTGAATGTACAATTATGTCGTCGATATATACTTTTACTCCTTCTAGACCTTGGGTCATTACATTCATATGCCGTTGGAAAGTCTGACATGAATTAGCTAGGCCGAAAGGCATGCGTAAATATTCCCAGGACCCTGCAAATGTGCAAATAGCGGTTTTTTTAATGTCCTCTTCATTCATAGGCACTTGGTGGTATG
Source organism: Athripsodes cinereus (assembly GCA_947579605.1). NCBI lineage: Eukaryota > Metazoa > Arthropoda > Insecta > Trichoptera > Leptoceridae > Athripsodes > Athripsodes cinereus. Next base: position 3,388,941 of record OX388314.1, on the reverse strand, counting down.
CCTTCTTGAGGTCCAGCTTTGAAAAAATTATGGACTTTGAAAAATCATTCGTAATATCTTGAATATGAGGTAGAGAATACCTGTCTGGAACAGTTATTAAGTTTAACTTCCTGTAGTCTCCACACAATCTGGACGTGCCATCCGCCTTTTTTACTACATGTAAAGGTGATGACCACTCGCTATTAGATGGACGACAAATACCTTGGGAAACCAGATCCTCAAACTCGGTTTTCACCTGCTTCAGCAACTCTGGAGACAAGCGACGAGGTTTAGATCTGAATGGGCTTCCTCTAGTATCTATGTGGTGAATTGTTGGATGAGATATGTCACTAAAAGGTCTATTTATATCAATTAGTTTTGGAAAATTTGCTAACATTTGATGATACTTGTTGTTCTTATCTAAAAAAGAAATAGAAGTTATATTAGTACTATCAACATTAGAATTATAAGCTTTTACCTTATCTCCACTGCTTTTGTCGATTAACAGTCTGCTCCTCATGTCAACAATTAAATTAAAATTAGTTAAAAAATCAGCCCCCAATATAGCTCTAGATACATCTGCTATGACGCAGTTCCATCTGAATTTTTGTTTCAAACCTAGGTTTATGTTTATGGTTGAAGTACCATATGTTTTAACGATTGTCCCATTTGCTGCAAAAAGTGTAAGATTTACTTTTTCTTTTTGGCATTTGCGATAAGATCTTGGAATTATGCAAAGTTCCGATCCGGTATCAATTAAGTATGATAAACCGTTATCTTGATCTTTAACGAAGAGACGCGTTTGAGGAGTCAACATGTCCGTCTCTATAACATGTCGCTTCTCAAGTTTTTTTTGATTCTGTACAGAATTCTGCTGATTGAACGTGCATGGTGATATGCACTTTCTGGCTTTGTTCCCATATTTACTGTGATAGGAGCATATATTATTATGATAATGTTGGGAAACATTGTTTTTTGTATGTCTGTATGTTTGTGTATTATTGTGAAAATTGTTGTTATTACATTGTCTATGTGTTTTGTAGTTAGGAAAATTTCTTCTGCTGGAATGAAAATTATTAGTATTTTGTTTATGCAATGAGTCGTTGAGTTGCTTTCCCAAACGTTCTAACTTTTCAGTTAAAGTATGTACAGATTTATTTAAAATTTCAATTTGATTATCTTTGTCACTATTGTTTTTTGTATGACAAACAGCGATTTCTTGTGCCTGATAAATATTTGATATCTTATCTGCTATTACTGCAATTTCGTCCAAGCTACCATTGCTTGTGGTAATATGTGCTTGTACGTGTTTAGGTATATGTTGTATCCAAAGATATTTTAATGTAGTATCATCAATATTTAAACCAATAGCTAATGATTTCATTTCTCTAAGCAATTGAGATGGTGTTTTATCTCCAAGTTGTAAATTTGAAAAGAGTTTCTCTCTGCGAGAATCTGGGGATACTCCCATTCTACTTAATATTGCATCTTTTAGTCTAGAATACATTGTTGGACATTTCTCAAAATTAATAATATCTGATACCTGTGAAATTGTGTTTTGATCCAGTTGAGCAACAAGATGTGAATACCTTGTATCTTCGGATGTGATTCCAGCCAGTTCGAATTGTATTTCAATCTGTTTGAACCAAAGTTGTAAATTGTTACTCCAAATCGGTGGTATTTTAATTGATACTCTATCTGTAAATGAAACATACTTAGTTATATTCGATTCATCCTTGCTAGGTTTATTTGCTTGCTCATACATCTTGAGATAAGTTAATTTTTCCAATTGTAATTATATAAATAATTTGCTGACAATGAAGAACAGCCTGCAATCGAAAAAGCTTCAACGAGAAAACAATTGAGTAATTAAGATTTGAAAACCCGCAAACAATTCCAATGTATCCAGCACTTGTGAAAATTTTCTTAGTTTGTGACAATATTATATAAAATATTTTTTTTGGTATTTGTTTTCCATCCAACAGCGAATAGATCCCTGCAGCTAAACTAGCTAAAATTTAAAAGCAAATTGATTAAAAAATGTAACACACATAAATTTGTTGTTTAAAAATTTTAAAATGTAAGATACACAAAGACAATACAAAATCTTTTAAAATATCACTTGATTGTGACAAAAATGTATAAAATTATAAAAATATCTTTTTTTAGGTGCGCAAATTCGTGTCTGATTCGTCGTTTTGTTTATACAATAAATAAGGCTAGAATACTATTCTATATTAGATTCTGCCTTAGACTCTAACACCTCTTGAATCACGACACGGGCTCACTCTCGGCAACGGCAGCAAAATTTTGTAAATTTGTATAAAAACTATATCGATCTGTTACACACACACTTATATTTAAGATTAACAGAGATTTAAAATACAATACAATACAGCTGTTTATCTTGAATGCAAGAAAAATTGTTATTGAAAATTTTTATTTCAACAGCTGATTGTGACAACTCGAAAATTTTCAAGGTGAAAAATTTTGTTAGGTTATGTATAATAAATTAATTCAAATAATTATGTTCTTTTGTCGTGGGTCACCATTTATAGGAGTCACCTTTTATAGGTGTCTGTAGCTCTCTTGGAGATAAAGGAAATCTTTTAGTTCATAATTCCATTCACATACAGTGAATATGAAATTAGACTATTGCCAAAAGATTTGCTACTTCCTATATTTTAAATTATTATATTTTTACTTACAGTGTGTTTTGAATAAAAGAATCGATTATATTTAACACTTGTTTTAATTTATAAATTGAATTACAGAAAAATAAAATATTGTAACAATGATAATGAAAAGTTAAAAGAGAATATTAATTTGTTAAACTATTACAATGCCTTGCCGAAAGTGAACTGATTTCTTTTCTATCTGCTACTCTAAGGTGGCATTTGTGTGAGACATTAGCGCCCTCTATAACAGACATCTACATTTTATTTGGTCAACCTGAAGGTTTGCATCTTGGTAAATCTTGGTGCTTCTTCGCTTCTTTCTGACTTCCATAGATGGCGGTGCTATGCCCATTTTCTACTGAAACACATTATGAATTTTCATCTACAATAACATATATAATTGAACAATAAATTTTGGCAAGCTTCGCTGGTTGCCACAAACTAATCATCCATGCTCGTTCTATTAAACCCGTTATGTTTGCGAATGGTATTAATATTCATTCATCTCACGTAATTCAGCAAGAATGGAAATCGAATATTGACCTTTATGACTAGTCTGATTCTTTGAAATATAAAAATATCAGGATATACCTAATAATGATAAATGTCAAATATGATTTTATTCATTTATTTCCAGAAATAAATATAATCTTTACTACTAAGAAAGTCTATTTATATTCTTAAAATAACTATAATAAATTTTCGCTACCTTAATGCAGAACTTTCCTAGGTATCTTAGGATGATTTTTCACAGGAGCAGTTCAAGGTTTTGTTTTTGTATTTATTTATTTATTTATTTTATTCTTCACTGTACATTGGTTACAATATTACATTATAAAATAGTGTCATAAAAAAACAGTTATACAATTCAATGTACAGAGGGCGAGTTTATCGCTAAAATGCGATGTCTTCCAACTAACCCGGTAATGAAAATAATAATACTAAAAATATCTGTAGCAAATTTTGACATGTATTATTACATATACATACGATCTTATTACTCTCATTCATTAAATTATCTCGTATCCGTTTTTATCATTTCTTATGTCACAATACTTATCTCAGTTCGACCAAAATTTTAACTTCTGCATTTAGGTAACGATAATGAGTGATACTGCCTCGCTAAACTGAAGTCTGTTCTAAAGCAGTAGTATAGTTGATAAAGCCTGTTGAATCCTTGAGAAAGATCTTGATAGTGAATATGTTTCTCACTATTTTCTGGTAGTTTTGAAAGTCCTGTAAGGGGCAGAAAATCGTAATACAATACGTTAAAAAATCAATACCTCAGTTAAGCGGCGAGGTATGCCATTCTTCCTGAATGTCTTAACTTCTGTTGGCATGGAGAGGACAACTTGTATTTTGTAACGTAAAGTTGGTCCACTGGCTAAGCCACTAGTAAGAAATGCCGTGATGGTTTGAATGAATGAATGATTTATGTGTCTGAAGGTAAGACTACTTTGAAGATATCACAGCCAGCTTAGCTATGTATCAAGTTCTAGGCCTCCGTTTACCAAAAGACAAATATGTGGCCTATCAAATTTCTTTACCGTTCTGTCTGTCACATCTGTTATCGCACATTTTAAATTCACTTAACAACAAAAAATTTAAAAGCTATCATGAAATAACTACAAGGTTTGACATAATTAAGTTCATAAAAAATTAAGATGGATGTCCTGTCACAGTATTGTTTTAGTAAATGTAATCACTTCTAATTATTATTTTACGACAGTTGCGAAAAGTTATGTTATTATTATATTACGTAAAAATGTCTTAAACACCAATTACATATACAACCTTCTTAATATCGAGCTTTTGTCTGAAACTTTTTATATTAGATTTTATAGAAATAATTATAAATTTCACAAAAATTAAATAAATATATATTCGAAATATGAAATTCGTTGTTCTATTTTTTTATTTTGTTTTTTATAACTACTTATCTCTTTTACTCAAACTTTTTTACAAGTTCATTTTGTGATGTATTTTGTGATTATTTTGTGATGTTTGAACCCTGCAAAGAATATTTCCCTCTTTTATTTAGGTTGGGTTTGATTGTCGCGTAAAAGACAGATACTTCTAAGATGTCAAGTATAAAGTCTTTAGAATTTTTAATTCAGCCATGAAATTTGCCACCCATTCTATATGCCTTTATTCACTGTTGGTGCGGAAAGAACAACTAAGATGTGAGCTTTTTATGTAAAAAATCTCGTAATTTGGACCTACATAACAGAAAATGCGTTTCTTGGAGAAAATCACAATTCAAAGCTTATCGAATGTGGATTTTATTAAATAATGTTTATGATAGGCGGCTAATGTGGTGTGAAAGTAACCCTTTGCCTTTGAGTCACGAGGTCCCGGGTTCGATTCCCGGCCAGGGCAAAGTGAAGAATGACCTTTTTCAAATTGTCCAGGGTCTGGGTGTTACATGTATGTATGTCGTATGTGTTCAGAGCATTTATTATGTGTATTGTCGCGTTAGTAACCATAATACAAGATTCACATATTAGTTTGGGACTAGCTAGATCTGTGTGCATTATCAATAAAATATGTTTTCCTGTTTTTTGTGACAACAAACAGAGAAGTATATGGTTACTAAGCAAAGGTGAAGTTGGAAGAATTAAAAAAAAAAACACTTTTCAAGCTTATTAATGCTTCCACCCACCAACCTGGATATTATACGGAAACTTATGTGATTGTGCAATACTAAAAAGTGTGGATGGCGATTCGGCCGATTTTGCGTTAACAAAATTACAATAATGCAGCACTGGGAATTCTCCGGATATGATTGAGTCAGAATGATGTATCACTCATGTGATATTTATACTACATTATTATGTTAATGATTATTCCATATTATTTATTATTGTTTAATATGATGGATAGAATATCTCAAATAGAGATATTTAAATTAAATGAAATCTTAATCACCAAATAAAAAGTCCATTTGTTCATATGTCTGTGTGGACCAATGCATAAATTTTATAACCGGGTATTATACAGTAGAGAATAATATGAAATTAAGAATAAATGTTTTCTCCTTCTATTTTGATTTTAATTGAGAGAGACACGTCTTTCGTCTTTCAAGGATATTAGCAATCTTTTGACAATCTCCTTGAAAGACGAGAAACGTTTGTCTCTTTTTTGATTTTAATTTAATTTTGTAACTCTACTACATTAGCAGTTAGTACCGACACAGTGAAAAGCAAAAGAATATTATGTTTCTCGCTTTTCTATATAAGTTTTCGATTATCCTGTTATAGGCAATATTACACACATTTTTAATATCTTCTGCTCAGCGATAAGGTATGCCACCCATTCTTAATGTCTTAACATTTATTGCCACCTAATGAACAACTTGTAACTATGCTTAATCCATACAGTTGCCTCGCTGAATATTCCATTTTTGTTAAATGCCGCGATTAACGAATTAATATTTCTTTGTCAATCAAATGCCATTTCTTCGAGCAAAACTGAGTTTTAAGCTAGTAAATAAATGATAGAAAAATTGTTTGATTTTAGGTACCTATTATTTTATTTACAGTTATAAATAGGTTATAAATGATAATTATAATAAATGAAATAAATATTCATATTGTTATTTATCTATCGTGTACGTATGTATGCATGTACTTACTAATAAATTTAAGGCGACATCTAGAGCAAGCATCCATTGAAGCTAATGCAAGTGAAAATTTTAACCCTTAAATGCATGATTTTTCGTATTGCATTTAAAAATGTTTTATGATACAATTTGAGGTATAGTTTTTGGTAAAAATAATTAAAAAAATCAATAACACAAAAAAGTAAGAACATTTTTTAAATATCAATCAGAATGATGGAAATTTCCATCACAATACACTTACTTAAAGAATTTACTATTATTGAAAGTTAATATAAGCATTGTGAGTAATTAAAGTAACACATATTAACAATAAAAATTTTGAAATCCCCAAACAACAATAGTATTGCTGGTATAAGGGGACACAAGACAAACAAATATTAATTCCAGATTACATAATCAAAAAGACGAACACAATCACAATTACTTAAGGGTTAATATCCGTATCTCAAAACGTCATTTTCGATTATTAGCCCTTGTCCTAGCCACTGAGTCATTTCGCTATTAAAATAATAATAATATAAAATGCGTGCACTAGTAATCGTACCCTCAGGGTTTATCATAATGTTGCGTCTTTGATTTATGATTGATTTCCGCAACCGCAAATGGTTTCTCTTTTATTCGTATTTACTAACATACCCTCTTTGTAATCAATATTTATTATGATAGCTGCTAAAGTGATCGTTAATTGTTCGATATATGTATTATCTTTAGTCGAAATTAAAATAATGGACAACTTTATTCAGAACAATATGTTTATTTTGAAATAAGTTTAACAATATGTCTCACTTGTATTTGTCGTACTGAGATAGAGTTTTTAAATATATAATAATAATAGTAATAGACACTATATTGTCAAAATAAATTTGTACAAAATGCGTATGTATTGCCTTGAAGCATTGTCTTCCCGATCATTTTAGGACCTTTACTATACATTATTATTATTTATAAGATTACAGCATCCCGTCCCTTGTGGGACGATTTGTGCCAAGTACAATATTTTTAGAAGGTATCATATAATTTTAAGGCACTAATCTATAAAATAATAGAAAAAAATTGACGGATTTTAAAATTTTGAGATATACAGAAAGGGTATCAGTTTGTAATAGGCAAGACATGAACTTGATTGGATACTAGACTTCAGTTATCTCGTAGTATAAATCGTTTGAGTCTCTTATGGCGCAAACGAGGAAGAAATGGTCCAAGGATTCCACATCGAGCTCGCACTCGCAAAAAGGGGACGGGACTAAACCTATCCTAAAAAGATGACTGTCTAATCTATGGTGTCTCCTTGATGCCCCAGTACACTGATGCTTTAATCTTACCGACTTTTTTTTACGATATATGTTTATTATAAAAACATACATACATACCATCACGCCGCTTCCCTCGCGGGGTAGGCAGAAAGGATCGAGCGCCACTTCCTTCTATCCTTGCATACATCTTTCGCTTCCGTCACTATCATACAATTCCTCATGCATGCTCTCCTGTTCAACGTGCTCAACACGTGACCGTCCTGTAGGATTTGATTTAAATGATCTTGCCATTTAATCCACGGACGTCCACGTCTCCGAGCACCATTCCTCTCAGCCAAATATATCTTCTTAGTCATTCTGTCCTCATTCATTCTTTCCACATCCATGATTATATAAAAACTAAACCAAATATATATACAAAAAACTATTAAAAAGCATTATTCTATTAATTTTGTTAACATAATTTACGCTATTCTATTGTAATTGTTGTTTGTTGATTTTATCTGTTGTGTTTAGTTATGTATGTTTTGTAGAGCACATAAGGGTAATATAGGGATCTTCACTGGTTTGCTTATTGCTAAATATATTATAGACCATTGTATTTTTTGTATCAACTGTATGTATCCTGTAAAATTGAAATAAATAAATAAAATAAAAACAAAAAAGTAAAGAATAGGTACATAGAAGATGTAAAAGTCCGAATGTTAATGTATTTAAATTGTATTAATGTATAAATTCATACACACCAAGTAGGATAATGTGCGTTGAATAATAATATATTATAATGTAAGATAGATTAGAAATAGTAATTGAAATATAAATTATTATTATCATTTTATTTAATTGCATAGTAATGCATAACAAATCGTTGAACTCGCAATAATTAATCATTGATTCGTGATGCATGTAAATCATAAATTTATATTTACTTTTACATACGCACAATCATAAAGTCTTATTTATTTATTTTATTCTTCACTGTATATTGGTATTATTACTTATACGTCGATGGTTTAAAGCACAGAAGACACATGTCCACTTTTTAGGTAAAATGAGTTAATACATGTACAAGATCGGTTGCAACGCCATCTATGTCCTGATTAAATATTACCAACAATCTTAATATCATTATTGAAATATTTAGTAAAAACCAAATGTCACATGTCCACAAATTCACTTTGTTTTGTGCACAGATGTAACATGTCACATAAGATATTATGAAGATTCTAAAAAACACATGTCCATTTAGGACGGACATGTGTCATCTGTGCACGCATAAACGCATCCCAAAAGTCGCCGTGAGTGGCACTTCCATCACACTTCCAAACTCATGTCCATGACCATCATCTAAAAATGCTAATTCTTGGCATTCTGGTTAAAAATACAGTAAAAAATAAGTAATAAATGACATTAAAAAAGAACAAAGACTATAATTTTCAACACCTTCTGCATTAATTTGAAGTAGGTAAGTGAATTAATTAAGAATCTCAAACTTTCAAAACCTGTTTTCTCTAAACTGTCAAATGTGGACATGTGTCTTCAGTGCTTTAAACCATCGACGTATTATTCAATAATATAATTATTACTAATAGGTACCTACTTATATAATATCATCATGACATATCCCACAAGTGGTATTATCAGGGGACTAATAATTGTAGTATGCAACAAATATTCAGAGATTTTCTTCTTCTCCGTGGTGATATAAAAATAAGACATTCAGGGTGGGTGATATGCCTCATCGTTGCTGTATAATTGTAGATGCTAATTTTCTTTTATGTGAAGTCTGAAGAGTAGCTGCTTTTTACAATACACTCGAAAACTTACAGAAACAAGTGGAAGCCCTATTTTTTTATCACTAGGGACTCGATGGGGTCTCAAATAATATAACTAGATTTTATTACATATATTATCTACGACTTAGAAGAAAATGATTTTCGAAATTTAAATTTGAGATTTACCCCTGACGTGCTCCACATTCACGTCTTTTCTTTTATACAGCATGTGGCAAAAGTTTGCCTCCTGGACAAGTGTATATATTCCATTAATACTGGGTCCATGACCTCTCCATATTTCTACATTCTATATAGGTACAATCACAATAGAAGCAAATTGTTTATTTCTAGCGTGTTTTGGCGTGTATTGGAGTTAGTTTCTAATTCGGATTCATCCACATTTTATAACGTACCCCTAATCCATTATTTCGAACCCACATTTGACCAGCAGGCACTGGTGTGGCGCAAAGGCAAGCCTCTTACCTTTGAATCAAGAAAGTTACGAGCTCTTTTCCCAGCAAGGGCAAAACGAAGAGTGAACTTTTTCAAATTGTATAATCGGTCGATAAATTAAACTTCTCCACTTGTTTCGTCTAATCAGCAGTCACTTAACACTGCTTCTTCAATCTGGTTGCCGTTCAAGAGCTAAATAATTAAGCAGTGACTTTAAATGTCAATGTAATTAAGAGCTACTTAACTTTAACATCAAAACCAACATTATGAAAGTTATAATAGTACATCTAGTGTTGTAATATTATTACAAGTAAATTAATTACATTGTGAATCTGTGCTTTTATCAGTAGCAATTTCTCTAACCAACAACTTAATAATGTATCATTGAAATAAACGCAACTGTTTTAGAAGTCCATTGGATGCAAGAAATATGTGACCAGTTTAATCATGAAATTTACTCATCTTTCGTTTACTTTGATACAATAGGTAATTATTAATATTGTGTTGTTTTTATTTTCCTTGTTTTTAATGCCGGGTTTTCATGATCGGTTTTTAAACATTTTTCACCACTGTATCTAATTGAAATTTCATATTCATTTATGTAATATATTAATGCACAATACTTTTCAAATTTATTTTGTGTGGTATGAAGAAAGAGAAATTAGTAAATAAATACAGCTTTGTTTTACCAAATAACACACAAATCAGCACCAATAACACAATTACTAAAAAACTGTGGCAATGGGGGGGTTAATCACGATAAGGACACATCAAAAATTATATCTTCTTCCCGCTTGTCACCCTGCGTCTCCTCATTTCAAAATGGAACGTAAAAAATTGCAATTTCGTTCTACGTACCTACTTATCTAGTCATTTAAATTTTTACATATTTCATAAAATTTATTTAGGTATTTATTCATCATTATTACAAAACATTTAAAAATACATATGGACAGAAACAATACACACAATGACAAAGCAAAGACAATGCATTATCTTACTCAACCCGCACTCATTATCCAACCCTTTGCTATATAACACCAAGCCCACAAGTTTATCTATGACTATTATCTGCTTTACATTATTATTATGAGTTATATCACTCGCTACTTATGAACAAAGCCTTCACTAAGAAATATCTAAAAGCTAAATATTAAGTAGGCATTAACAAGTAAATGCAACGTTTATGTTTTTACTTTGGACGATGTTGTTGACAGCGGCACAGCAGTTTCTATAAAATTAATGAAACTAAAATACTCATGAACTTTTACGGGGAGTTTATTAATATTGTATGGCGGCTTTCAAGAGCTTCCGTTCTCATCATCAGGCTAACGTATGTAAAAGTGTGAGAATCTTTTAGCTTGATGATGAGAACGGAAGCTGTTGAAAGCCAGCTGCGGTCAATAAAATCACTGTAGAAGTACTAGATATGAGTGTTTCATTTTTAATGTCATTTTTTTAAATACAACCTTATACACCTTTCACAGTTAGCTAAAAGCTTGTGTCGTGAAAGGGTAGTTTGTCGGCACCTGGGATCGAACCACGGACCCCCTGTTCACGAGGCTGAGACTCTTCTTTCAGGTTTCCGACGAACTCGACTTTGTTTTCATTATTTTTCGTTGACATAAATGTATTTGGAAACTTTCTCTTTGTTTTGAATATTTTTTTACATCCTCTAAAAATCATGAGATTTTTTACCGATCTCATATCGACGTCGGTTTGTTACTGGTTCGACCAGATTACTCGTAAGCTAGTGATGGTTTTTGTTGGACAGTGAATAGAATAATTACCGGTTCACACGAACCGATCGTTTGTAACATACCATTTCAAGTACCTACATAAGTAAGCTATAAGTTAATTTACTTCTGACATAAATAATTCAAGTACCTTGATGGCTGTATTTAATAACTTTACTGGTACTTGGTTAATGGATTTTGAAGAACCTACCTACCTATGTTTATATATGGTATTTGCTACTGCTTATTAGCAAAATAAATCTGCTCTACTGGTTTCCAGTAAACAAAGATGATACTACTACTATTATTACCCCATCACGGCATATTACACAAGTGGGGTAGCCAGCAGACCAGCTGGTTGTAATAAGCATGCAAGCTGTCCCCTCTGTGCCACAAAAAGAAGTTATTCAGAACGGGTGGCAAACTTCACCGCCGAATTGAAGATGTAAAATAAAATAAAAAGAACCCTAAGATAATAAGATAAAAACTCAGGTTTAAGTTCAGGAGGTGTTATAATTCTTGAATCGGTCCTTGCGGTGGTTTTTTCACAAAACGGCGCATCATAAATAAGTTGTCTAGTTTTTATTATTATTAAAATGTCTTTTTTATCCCGTGGAGCACCCGGTAAAGAATTGGTCTCCCACTTTAATTCGTAAGTTTTTGAGTGTCCTGTAAAAGGCAGGTGTTCAAAAAAAAAGACATTTTACATCTTAAATTCAGCGATGAGGCTTGCCACCCATTCTGAATGTCTTGATTTTATATTGGCACGGAGAGGACAGCTTGCATGTTTATTATATGCAGCTGGTCTGCTGGCTACCCCACTTGTGGGATATGCCGTGATGGTATAGTAGTAGTAGTAGTAGTAAAATGTCTTTATTTTTAGGGCTTAACTTGTGGGAGACCGATTATTTTCCGGGTGCTCTGCGGAATGAATGATACATTCATAATTATGTTGTTCCATACTCTTTGCTTACCCTACATTGGATATATAATAAGTTATAGGTATAATAATAAGTTCCAGTATTTGAAGAAATTGCGCCGGTGATTATAATACATATATAGGCTGGAGACTATGGCGTTAACACTAACTTGCGAACAAACGTAAACTGAGTTGTGTACATCGTGCCATGGAGAGACAAATGCAAGTCATTAATTTGAGATACAAAATAAGGAATTAAATCATCCAACAAAAGACAAAAGTCGTCGACATTATAGATAAATTCTCTAAGCTGAAATGGCAATGGGCTGGTCATGTGGACTTCCAGAATTCCTGAATGGTAAACGTGGGATGACAAAAGTGTTGGAAGACACCAAAAAAGATGGGTCGACAATATTGTCCAGGTGACGGGAAAACAGTGGTGTCGCGTTGCTCGAGATCGGAAATTATGGAAAAGTTTTGAAGAGACCTATATATTCAGCGGTGGAGAGAAGGATAGCAATGTGTGATTTGTAGAAATTCTATATTGTTCTGTATTTGGTTCAATCTATCTGCACTTTATTATCATTCCATTTTCCACAAATAGAAGTAACCAATGTACACATTTTTCTCGTCCTTTCTATGCCATAAAATAACAAAATCGGTAGGTATTAAGGACGGGTGGTATGTCTCATCGCTTAGACGAATATATTCAATCAAGAGTTCATTGGTAGCCTGAGGTAAAGTTTCAGCCTCATGAACAAGGGGTCCGCGGTTCGATCTCGATTTGCTTTCCCCTTTTAGCTTACTCTAAAAGGTGTATAAGAATGTTTTTGGGTTTACAACAAAACCCAGATATATCTTTAAAAAAATTACTTATAATATAGGTATGTAACTGTGACGAATACTAAAGTGTTACAAAACTTTTAAAAATAGTAACAGATCTAATCGATTTCTTCCACCAAAATTATTATATTTCTTTCTCCCTCTAGACTAGACTATTCAGCATATTTTTGATGTGTTATTTTTATTTAATTTTTATATATATGAGAAAAAACATTATTTCCAAGAATTTTAATAATCTGCAATGAAAAAAACATATTAACAATATTATTATTCAAAGTAGCAATATATTTTATACTTAGATATATGTATTGCAAAAAATGCAATTATAATTTACTCCGTTCATATCATGTCTCAAAGCTCTATGTTATGAGAGTAGCTGTGCTTTGAAGTTTTATAATATGATACTCTTTATGAAAAACCACCTTGGTTTTAAAATGAGCTTTTCATATAGCACCTATTTTAAACCATAATTCAAATTGGTTTTATTTTTAACTAACATATATTATTATGCATAGGTTTTCGTTTTTGACAACGAAAGGGATCACTTAACCTAGCCTAGAACCAATTCATAAGCGTTGGGAAGCTATTCTCACTTCTTCCGATTTGATTTTGTACAATGTTACATTGTGTAAAAATGGTTTTCCAGTCGAGATATCCGATTGGTTATGTCATCTGCACGTTGTGGCCAAATCCGCTAAAAACAATAAAAAATTAGTGAATACCCTCTCACCACCAAATTTACTTGAAGAGCCTTGGAATAAATCCTTATGTGTTTAATGAATAAACAAAAAGATATGATTTTTAGTGAAAGATTTTTTTAATTACCGCTTACCTTGGATACGGTGGATGGCGCCCGTAGTGGCTGCCTGAAACCTCAGACATCTTTTTTTTTTTTTTAAAAAAAAAGATATATCTGGGTTTTGTTATAAACCCAAATACAACCTTATACACCTTTCACACTAAGCTAAAAGCTTGTGCCGTGAAAGGGGAGTTTGCCGGCACCTGGGATCGAACCACGGACCCCTTGTTCATGAGGCCGAGACTCTACCTCCAGGCTACCGATGAACTCATTTCGAATCTCATTTTTAAGAATTAAAATATAATCTAATAATGATTCAAAATAGCAAAATTTTAATACAGTGTTTTTGGTTTCAATAGTTCTATAAAGATAACTGTTTTTTTGAGTGGTAAATTATTTTCAAACTAATTAAAAATTACAAATGTAAAAACAAATGAACTACTTAGTGGATAAAATTTGTGACAATTAATAATACCTACAAGTGGAACTCACATAATTGTTTCATATTTCAAATATGTGACAATTACAAATTCATTAAATTTTTTCAAAAGTTAAATTAAATTTATAAAATACCTATATTAAAATTTGATACTTACAATGAATAGATTTAAAAAAAAAACTGAAAATGCGCCCTTGCGGTGGTTTGTACCACAAAACGGCGCTTAATAAATTGTCCAGATTATTATTATTATTACCGTTTTTAAGGGAAGCGCATTATTGTTTGAACAAGGATACAGACGCGTTACAAACTCTATGAAGTTGTTACTTATATTTTTTTATTCACAAATATCATTACCTAAATATACAACAATAAAATATGGAAAGTATGGACGCGTAAAATGATAGCACCTATTTCAATTTTCTAATCAAAAATCGTTAATGTAGAAATTGTGGAAAAAAAATGGGAATAAATTACACATCAAATAAGTATCTTCATCGGAAAAATTCTTATTCCACTTGACAAGGCCTTCCTCAGCTGGAACGGAGGCGAAGAGGGAAACAAGAGAGCTGACAGCAATAAATAAAATAATAGTTACTCAATCCTGTTAGATACTTACCATATCCTCACTCATATCATATGATTGTCTTCAAAGTGAAAGTTGGTACATAATAATTACAAGCTAAATAAAGAGAGGTTGAAAAGCTATGGCATATTACTATGAAGTGAAGGCGGATGATGTAAAACACAATTGTTTAATTATACATAATTATTTATTTAAGAAAACAAACAAACATGTAAAAAAAATATTATTAAAAAAACCCAATTAAAATAAATCTTTAACCTAACTAATTATTCCTATTTGCTAAACACCATTTTTCAATTAATTGTCTTTCCAAAAAAAAAATATATATTATATAGAACACCAAAATAGTCCATACACGTAGGTATTTATAGTCCAATCAATTTAAACGTTATCTTTAACACATATAAATAAACACAAAAATTCAACGTTACGTTATTACGGGGTCCAAGAAGATCGTTCTGCCTGGGGCACTCAGGCAGACGCTATCCCTCCATCGATGGCATCCTGGCATATAGCCCTCAGGATGGTGTTGCCCCGAGGCTGGCGGCTGCCGCCCCAAAGGAGGTCTGCACCATGCGTCCAAGGCCGTGGCAGGAACAGAACCGCGTCTAGCCTCGTTGCTCCAGCAACGAGCGCACACGATGTCTTCTCCGACGTCTGGCGGGGAGTAGACCTGTCTCCACGGAATACTGGCAGGAAGTGATCTCGCGGTTTTCCGATGGCCACTCGGCTAGGGGGATGGTACCTCACCCCTCGCTACCATACTCCTTCCCCTAGTCCTAGTGTCGGCTTGGCAAAAATGTCCCGTTAGGCCGCTATTGTTTTTCAAAACAATAACCGCGGCCAACATACGGCGTACCAGCTCGTATGCCCGGATATTTTGCTCGGTGCCTACCAATGGTTATATATTCCGCGCACATATTCATAGTTTATATTTAAATTAAAAAAAGTGTCCATTTTCACTACCATATTTATTTAATTATTCCCCCCATTGATTCATAAAACCCCCAAAGAAGAAAAAAAAACATACTAGCTAAAAATACCTAAAGATAACTTATGTGCTAGTTACATTAATCATGAGGGTGTATGCCTGTAGGTATATACGCTCATGTAGGCAGTATTCCATATCCCACTCGATATTATACCTACCTACAAGAGCGTTTACATCGAAATTATAATGAACATACAAACAGACACACACCCCTAAATACGATCTATTATTATGTGTGAATAGCGAGCAGACCTTAAACCGGACGTGACATTCCTGAAGAATGGTGAACACGTTTTTTAAAAATGACTATAGCTGGTCACCGAACACAGCGCAAAACTACACAATTTAAGGATTTTAATTATTATTATTAATATTATATTTACGAAATTATTTTAAAAATATTCTGGATAATTTTTTTATCATCATGCACAGACCCTCCATATCAATCGTCCCTGCTTTTTGATGAAAAAATTATCCATAAGAAACTATATCATCTCTCGTTATCCACACACAATTAAACAAAATAATTACAATATTATTAAAACCAATTCAACATACGCCCGTCTAGGTACGTCATAGGTAAGGTAGGTACTTCCCACAATTATAAATTTAAATACATTTTCAAATTCATTTAGCAACCCATTTAATTTTTTTATATTCTCACATTTAATTTCAAATCTAATTTACAAGAAACAATTGCGCAATCAACATCAAAACCTTACAGATAGGTATGTACGTAATTGTACGTTCCACTCACTCGCAATACAGATACCTCATGGCGTTCTTCAGGCAGTCTTGGCACACTTCATAACTTCCCTCTCCGATCAGCCTTCTCGCCGACCTATCTCTGCATCTCCTAGCAGATCCACCTCAGACTTCCAGATCACCGGGAACTCCGACCCCTTATTTCAAGGTGGTCAGGCTACCAGCTCTCAGCTGGTACACCCTTTCGTCCCTCTGAAACTCGCATCTCCCACACAACCCGCATTGTACCTCTGGCACCTATGCTAAGCCGGGAACTACACGTCCCGTACAAGGCTGCCAGAATACACATGCCCTTTTTACAAACTCTCCCTAGCGTAACATTCTCTCTTTCTACATACTGTCTCGCCAACATACCTCTCGCTTACACCGTCTTTCTCTTTCTCGCATTGCAAACGAACCTTTTCACGAATCACCGTACATACCTACTCACTCCTGCGCATTCAAATTCCCGCGTTTTCCCCAAGAGCGCGCGCTTTTTTTTCTACACTACCACAAGCCACGTGGTCCTTGCATACCTCGTGCTTCGATTTCCCGCGCATCCAAATTCGCGCCATTTCACAATACCTATTTTGCGCAACTCTCTACAGTTCGCAAATCACTATTAATCACACTAATTTCCCAAAACAAAACATTATAACAACTCATATACCTATACATTATAAAACACTCCCTATTTGTACATTACACATTAAATTATCACCATTTCATCAAATTATTACTATCATACACATTAAAAATAGCAAATTTAAGCCATTTTCCCGCACATTTTTAACAGTTTTCATTACTACACAGTACAAATTTATTCTTAAGTACCTACCCACCTCAATACCTATAAAATTAAAAACATAATCAATTTAACGATCCCATGTTAGGCGCCAGGTTATTTTTTTAGCGAAATAACCAAAACTTTTGTCTGGCTTTCAGACACCTATAATCTGTGTCAATAAACACATTATTGAACAGATTATAAACCACATAACATGTATTGTTGTATTTGATTTGCTGGATGGATTTTATTTCAGTATTTATCTCTTCATTTAACTCTTTTTCGCGGCGACGTAGTTTATTAAACAAATTCAATACTATACAGAAGCCTTGTCTGCATAGAAAACAAAATAATATTAGTGCGAGCTCACTCAGCACTAATATACACAACCAAACAAACTCGCGCGCGTGAGAAGGTTTATTTTCCTCCTCTTGACTGGTGCTTTCTTCTGACTCTTCCACCACTATTGGGTCTTCTGTGCAAGTTATCTGCTCCACAGGTACCTCAGTATCGTACCCTTCAACGATTTGGTCCGATATGTTATCAGGCCGATCTTCCGGTACCTCTAACTGAGATACGTCTTCCGTAGCAAGCTCAAAGGTAGCTATCGGTGGTGTAATCACGGAGTACACTTCGGGGAAATCAATATGAAGAACACGGTTCTCCAACTCTTGCAAAGAGTGTACTTCTACACCAAGAAGTGCCTCTCTGTAAAACGGCGTCATTAGCGTTACAATGAATGACGCTATTCGCGATCTATCAATATGATTATGATAGCCGCCTTTCTCAAGCCGCTCTACGAGTCTCCGCTTGAAATAAACAAAATCACAGCCCTTTTCGGAATAACTCTGTATTCCGCTATATAGTTCCCCGATTATTTTACCATGGACATTACGAATGCCAAAATCGTAAATAATCCACTTCTTGAATGAAGACCATTTACACGGGCTTTTGAAAAATTCGCTGTTAAACGCTTTCCTCGCGTTAGCTCGCAAATTACGAAGTACTGTATGTGGTACTTCGCCTTCATCGGACATACGCCAGTATTCCTCACATGCTTTAAGGAATACTTCCGGTTCCTCATCCAGCCAACCACTGAATGTTTGAGTGAACTTCTTGATAACATATCGACCCGGTGACACATAAACTAATTTATCCATCCCATAGATAAAGACAACAATACCTAATCAAAATAAAATACAATATCAGTCAATAAAACGTTCCAAAATCATTTCACATCACCGCCAACACATAACAAAGTAATATGCCATTATGTAAAAAGAAAATATTAAATAAATTTACAATTAAACCCTCTCTCCATTCCAGCTACCTCGTCTCCCAGGGATATAAATCGTGGGTTCGTTTTAGCAATTAGACTCCCCTGGAGGTGTCTTTTGTTGCTAAGGCCCACGTTGGTGGCGTCAAAATTGACAAGGCCTTCCTCAGCTGGAACGGAGGCGAAGAGGGAAACAAGAGAGCTGACAGCAATAAATAAAATAATAGTTACTCAATCCTGTTAGATACTTACCATATCCTCACTCATATCATATGATTGTCTTCAAAGTGAAAGTTGGTACATAATAATTACAAGCTAAATAAAGAGAGGTTGAAAAGCTATGGCATATTACTATGAAGTGAAGGCGGATGATGTAAAACACAATTGTTTAATTATACATAATTATTTATTTAAGAAAACAAACAAACATGTAAAAAAAATATTATTAAAAAAACCCAATTAAAATAAATCTTTAACCTAACTAATTATTCCTATTTGCTAAACACCATTTTTCAATTAATTGTCTTTCCAAAAAAAAAATATATATTATATAGAACACCAAAATAGTCCATACACGTAGGTATTTATAGTCCAATCAATTTAAACGTTATCTTTAACACATATAAATAAACACAAAAATTCAACGTTACGTTATTACGGGGTCCAAGAAGATCGTTCTGCCTGGGGCACTCAGGCAGACGCTATCCCTCCATCGATGGCATCCTGGCATATAGCCCTCAGGATGGTGTTGCCCCGAGGCTGGCGGCTGCCGCCCCAAAGGAGGTCTGCACCATGCGTCCAAGGCCGTGGCAGGAACAGAACCGCGTCTAGCCTCGTTGCTCCAGCAACGAGCGCACACGATGTCTTCTCCGACGTCTGGCGGGGAGTAGACCTGTCTCCACGGAATACTGGCAGGAAGTGATCTCGCGGTTTTCCGATGGCCACTCGGCTAGGGGGATGGTACCTCACCCCTCGCTACCATACTCCTTCCCCTAGTCCTAGTGTCGGCTTGGCAAAAATGTCCCGTTAGGCCGCTATTGTTTTTCAAAACAATAACCGCGGCCAACATACGGCGTACCAGCTCGTATGCCCGGATATTTTGCTCGGTGCCTACCAATGGTTATATATTCCGCGCACATATTCATAGTTTATATTTAAATTAAAAAAAGTGTCCATTTTCACTACCATATTTATTTAATTATTCCCCCCATTGATTCATAAAACCCCCAAAGAAGAAAAAAAAACATACTAGCTAAAAATACCTAAAGATAACTTATGTGCTAGTTACATTAATCATGAGGGTGTATGCCTGTAGGTATATACGCTCATGTAGGCAGTATTCCATATCCCACTCGATATTATACCTACCTACAAGAGCGTTTACATCGAAATTATAATGAACATACAAACAGACACACACCCCTAAATACGATCTATTATTATGTGTGAATAGCGAGCAGACCTTAAACCGGACGTGACATTCCTGAAGAATGGTGAACACGTTTTTTAAAAATGACTATAGCTGGTCACCGAACACAGCGCAAAACTACACAATTTAAGGATTTTAATTATTATTATTAATATTATATTTACGAAATTATTTTAAAAATATTCTGGATAATTTTTTTATCATCATGCACAGACCCTCCATATCACACTTTATAAAATCAAGTTTTCTTAATAATTTCCACATAAAATATAAATTCTTTTCCAACCAGGCGATTTTTTAAAAATTAAATTCTTCATGTTCCCGTACGGGCACACTGGTAACCAGAGGGTATATGTTTATTTGTTTCCTTTTTTTCTTCACCATGGTTTATAATAATTTATTGTTAGTGTATGATTATTGTAAAAAGAAAAGTTGTGAAAAATTACATTTTGATTTATAAGGAAATTTTGAATCATTCATCAACTTGGACGCTGAAAAGTTTGTCTTCAGTATATTATTATTACTTTTATATACTGGAAGAAATTTTTTACGAATCTCTTACTTTCACAAGTAAAAAAGTTGCAAACTAGTTAAAATTTTTATTTGTTGTATTTCTCGAAGAAAATTGTATTTATTTTAGACAACTTGAGGGCCTTCTTTTATAACGGTCTGAATTTGAATCTTAAACTAGTACTTTAGAATCTCAAATTGTTGTCTTCGAAAATGTGGAGATGTGATTGCTGAGAACATTGTTTGGCAAAACGTTACGTGATAGAGTGAAGAATGAGGATATTAGATGAATGAGCGGATGCAAGAAGAGTGTTGTAGACAGAATGCGTGTAAAAAAGTTACCTACGATGATTTGGACATGTGGAAAAAATGGGTTAAGAAAGGATGACAAAGAAGATATACCTATCTGAAACATGAGGTGTGAGGAAATTATAGATTTAAAAGAAATATAGATCATAAAAGAAAAAATAACATTTAAACCGGAGGTTCCCAAACTTTTTTTTTCTCATGGACCACTTTCAAAAATTTTCTGGTTTCGGTGGACCCCCTGTATTTCTACCCCCCGTCGCTAAATTTTCTAAATGGTATAGGAATTTGAAATATTTCAAAAACTCCTCGGTTTTCTTACATAATATTTTCCCAAAGTACCTTTTCTATAATTTAACGGGTATTTGTACCGATTATTGTTTATATCATTTGTTTTAATTTCTATCCCCCCTCCGTCGCCAAATTTTCAAAATGATATAGGAAATTGAAATATTTCAGAAACTCCTCGGTTTTATTAAAGAATATTTTCTCACAGTACCTTTTTCTACAATATACTGGTATTTGTACCGACTATGTCAATATCTGGTGCTTTTACCAAATATCCGATACTTTAACTTTGGATTCGTGGACCCCCTCTTACGACTCTTGCACCCCCATTTTTTAGTCACGCCATCGTGGACCCCCGTCGAGTCTCCCGTGGACCCCAGGGGTCCATCTGGACTATCTAAATCACTGATTTAAACGATGACATCCATTCTGAACGTGTTATTTTTTAGTAAGCAAAAAGCGCATGATTTGCATTTTTTAACATGCTGCAATATTAGTCTACTGAAAAAAAGTAGCAGTCCTTTAGTTAAATTTAAGCCATTTTTAACATTTGCATTCCATAATAAAAAATAGGAACTAGGTATGTACTACTACTATTACTACTATACCATCACGGCATATCCCACAAGTGGGATGGCCAGCAGACCAGCTGCATATAATAAACATGAAGACTGTCATCTTTGTGCCAATATAAATTCAAGACAATCAGGATGGGTGGCAAACCTCATCGCTGAATTTAATATGTATTTTTTTTTCCAAAAACAACCTTATACACCTTTCACAGTAAGCTAAAAGCTCGTGTTGTGAAAGGGGAGTTCACCGGCACCTAGTATCGAACCAGGTTGTTTATTTATTGTTGTATATTTAAGTTTCAATACTATCTAAGCTTTTGCTTCATTATTATAAATTTTATTCTGAATAATTAAAATATCATGATACAACCAAGACAAAAGTAAGACAAAGAATCGTAATCATAATATTGTTTGAATTTGTACCTTGGGAAGACAACAACGCGATATTGTGACTTTACGAGATTTTCTAATTAAGTTTGAAAACTATCTACAATTTGCTTGAGTAATAAAAATGAGAAAAATTAAAACATCTCACGAGTTTGCACATTGAAAATATTGTTATTAATAAGAGTACCATTGTTAAATGTTATTTGACTATTACATCACGAAATATTCCTCAAGTGGAGAAGCCAGCGGATTAACTGTACTTTTTAAACATGCAAGCTTTCTTCTCCGTGCCAATAAAAAATAAGACATTTAGGATGGGTGGCCAACCTTACCGCTAAATTGAGGATGTAAAATGTTTTTATTTTTTAACACCTGCTTTTAACAGGACTCTCACAAGTGAAGCAGCCAGCGGAATAACTGCACTTCATAAACATGCTAGTTTTCCTCTCTGACCCAATAGAAAATCAAGACATTCAGGACGGGTAACATACCTCATCGCTGAATTGTAGATGTAAATCGTATTATACAAGAGGTTTTACGAACACCTGCCTTTTACAGGCCACTTGAAAATTCACAGGAATGAGTACTAGACCAATTTTTTACCGGGTACTCCACCGGGTTTAATAAGACATTAATCACCCCCGAATCTATTTAATTTTTAGTTTGCACTAACCAAAATAGGAACATTCCAATTTTAGTACGTCTACATTGGTATTCTACTACTACTACTACTATACCATCACGGCATATCCCACAAGTGGGGTAGCCAGCAGATCAGCTGTATGTAAGAAACATACAAACTGTCCTCTTTGTGCCAGTATAAAATCAAGACATTCAGGATGGGTGGCAAACCTCAACGCTGAATTTAAGGTGTAAAATGTCTTATTTTTTTCGAACACCTGCCTTTTACAGGACAATCGAAAACTTACGCAGAAGAGTGGGAGACCAATTCTTTACCGGGTGCTCCACGGGATGAAACGATGATTGGTATTCTATAAACTCTAAAATTGTTCCTAGTTAGAATTATATACAACTTGTATCATATGGAATACGAATGTGAGTTCAAGTGAACTATATTTATTTATTCACCTATGACACTTCAGATAATACATGTGTTGAAACAATATACAAAAGACAAAACATTATTATAAAATTTTGAAACGTTCTTATTTTAGTTTGAATCAATATTAAATAGTACATAAAATCTTCAATTCAGTAATGAGATAATTCAATGACCGAATTCAATAATGACCCATCTGAAAAGAAAAATAATAGAAAATTCTAAAAATATGACTCTACCAAGATCATATTTTTTTCTGTAAGTGCGTTGCCGTGCAACATCGTTTGTGACACGTGAAATTTCCTTACATAATATTAAAGTGTGAGCAACGTTGTGACTAAATAACAGAAAAAGAAAATAACAGAAAATTCTCAAAATATGACTCTATCAAGATCATATTTTTTTTCTGTAAGTGCGTTGCCGTGCAACATCGTTTGTGACACGTGAAATTTCCTTACATAATATTATAGTGTGAGCAACGTTGTGACTAAATAACAGAAAAAGAAAATTAACAGAAAATTCTCAAAACATGACTACCAAGATCATATTTTTTCCTGTAAGTGCGTTGACGTGCAACATCGTTTGTGACACGTGAAATTTCCTTACATAATATTATAGTGTGAGCAACGTTGTGACTAAATTCTTGTTTTAAATTACAACAATAATAATTGTTTTGATGTAAAAACTTTATTTTATAATAATAATAATGAGTTTTAATGGCCGACTCCTGCTGTTTTGTGGGACGACTCCCAAAAGGATAATTAGAACAATTACAATGCACGGCGCAGAGCAGGCAGTTAAAAACACTTTGGAGACATTAAAATATTAGATATTTACCTAAAAGTACGAATATTTATACTTAAAGTAATATTTGTCATCCAAAGTATGACAGTGAGACATTTTTTTCCTGCAAAATAATGTCAACCATAAAATATCAAATTTTTAATGTCAAATTCAAAACACTGATAATTTTCACATAAGATTATATATTTTATCAATTATTAATGTTTTGATACTAATACTAATTGCCGACCACTAATGATAAATTAAACAATATTACAGAGTCTTAAATTTTTTTAACGATTCAGGTCAAAACAAAAAAAAACATTATTTATTTATTTATTTTATTCTTCTTGCACATCATCATTCACATTTATTTTTTTTAAATTTAAATTATTATTTATGTTTATATTGTTATTATGAAAATGAACGCGCCGACAAATCTTGTAATGGATTTGGCGCGACTTTATAATTGTATTTAATGTGTATTATATGATATAAAAAATAAAAAAAAAAAAAAAAAAAAAAACATAATAAAGTCAACAAATCAGTTAACATAAGAAAAAATGTGATGATGTGCATTGGCAAGATTATCACTTTATAGTGTTTTCTTCCATCTAACCACGTCACATTAACACTAAAACAAATAAAATAATAATAAAACACAAACAAGAAGAAAAATCTCTACATAAATTAAAATGAGAAAAAAAACTACAATCCACATATTAACACAACAACAACAATTAACAAACAAAATAAAATCAATATCAGTTCAACACACATAAAATTCATTATTTCATCTATATAGTATCTAATACAATATGTAGCATGAGTGCTCTCCTAAAATAGAAATTATTGAAAAACTGGCAACACCATATTCAAATAATGTTGACAGCTCTATCCATGTTGCATTATGACGTAAACAATGTTTTGAAATTCCATACAAATTTGATTAATAATAATAACCAGGCAATTTATAGTGCGCCGTTTTGTGGAATAAATCCACTTCAAGAGCGCATCCTAAAATATTGTGTTTATACCCGTGACTTATACATATAATTTCTTTACAAGCATATTATAAAACTAAACATAATAATATATAAAAAACAGTAAGTTGTACAATTTATATAATTTATATGATATGCCAAACAAGTGTGTTTTCAATCGACTCTTGAACAGAGCAAGAGACTGCAGAGATATTACTGAACACTAATATTTATATATATATCAATAAATAAGATAATTGTTAACTGTTTGAGATAATTGATAAATGATAATTGTTAATTGACAAGTGTTTTTAGCCTAAATCCTATACCTAGTGGATGAGAACTCGTATAGAATGCAATATTTTACCTCCGTCATTCTAAACTATGGAGTATATTGAGTACACGTTTACGAACGGAATTAAATATTTATAAGTGGATTATAATTTATTAACCTATGTGTGTATGTACATGGCTTGTGAGAATTAAAGGAATCGTATTTTGAATGTAATATTACAACTTTAACTCCTGTATAAGCATAGATAAGTAGAATAATGTATTTGGGATATGCCGTGATGGTATAGATAGATATAGCTTTGTCATAATGATACAAAAGGACCTGCGTGTCTGGACTTAATAATTAATCCCTTTTAGGCCCCTCCTTCATTTGTCGGTTAAAGGTAACCGTGTATTCGGTACTTAAATAAGTCATTTCTGTTTTACCGAAATTGTATTAATATCGTAGTAATTTTTTTTTTTTTTTTCTTTATTAACACAACAGCACATAATATGTAATAAAAATCATAATAACAAAAAAAAATATAAGGCCAATTACAGTGTTTATACATATATAAAACAAGAATACAACAAGAGAGAGAGAGAGAGAGAGGGGGAGAGAGAGGTGAAGGAACTGTTCAAACAAAAATTAAACGAAAATCATGCGTTCATGGTCTGCGCCACGGCCCCTGCGGATTGTCCCCGCGACATTGTGAAAATATCTAGGTGGACAAATTCATCGTCATATGTCTCCAAGAGCCGGTTAATAACAGAGTTTCTGGTGTAATTTGATGAAAATGTTTCGACATGAAATAAAACATTGTTTTGTTTCATGTCATGTTTATTTGATTCAACTTTGGAATTGAAATTTGAAATTATACTATACTACCTATACCCTTGCGCCGTGTCCCAAGTGATGTAGGCATAGAGAACGGAACGCCAAATAGATCCATCTTTACACACTTCCTTCGCTTTCTCCACAATCATACAATTTCTCATGCACGCACGTCGGTTCCTCTAATTCAACACACGGCCGTCCTTGAGAATTTGATCCACGTGATCAAGCCACGTGGTTCTCGGACGTCCGCGCTTCCTCACAGCCCTTCTTTCAGACAATTACAATATCCACTTTTTCATTCTTCCCTCGTTCATTCGTTCAACATGTCCAAACCACTTTAATTATTCACGCACATTCTGCCCTCAATACACCTCTTGCATCCGCTCATTCTTCTAATATCCTCATTCTTAACTCTATCACGCAACGTTTTATTCAAATAATCATTAGATCAAATAAGATATTATTTGAATCATTAAATATAAGACACGTGACATATATAATTAAGAGATGACGCATGCCACTCATCCCGAATGTCACAGAGAGGACGATTTGCGTGTTTACTAAATGAAGTTAGTCTACTGAACTGACTACCCAATCGCAGAAGCTGCCGTGATGGTATGGTAGTAGTTGTAGTCCTTTCTGAAATATTCGGTACAATGCTATACAATACGCGATGTGCTTATCAAACAACTATTTTAATTATTGACTAAGGGTCAGAAATTGTATTAACCGAATCGTAGCCCGAAAACATCGAATGTATTCCTTACCGAACAATCCATGAGAGGCCTAAAGAATTGTGTTGAAAGAAAGCAACTTTATTAATGATATTAATAAATTTCAATAAAAATATATTGAATGTTCATAATTTGTTACTGAGGTAGACAAGTGTTGTTATCATTCTATACATAATCTTTCTTAAATTTATATTTATTAGGTACAATTAGACAGCAATATACAAAATGATTATTTATAGTTTTTACCTATTAGTAATAAACCAATGACCTTTAGAGTAGACTTGAGATTCTACGTAAAAAATATGTGATGCGGCCAGTGCGGCCAAAATATTTTCGTACCAATCAGCTTTTTACAAGCGTTTGTTCAAAAAGATTCCTTTTATGTCATAGAACTTTTCGACCAAACTCAGCAAACTGATAGATCGATAACTCCCGGACAATAATTTAGACACTTTTCCTTTGTGTAGAGGACAAATAATTACAGCTTACCGCAAGTCATCTGATGTATCGTCTTCTCTCCAGCACTGGAAAAAGAGTTTGTAGTATCCCTCCAAAGCTCCCACTCCACTCAATCTGACCAATTCGAGGGAAGCCATATTCTATCCCTATTAACTATTCTTTACGTATACATAAATACTTATATAATAATAAGTAAATGTTACTAATTATTCAGTGTGGGAGGTGAATTTAATATCTGAAGATTTCATTAAAATATAACAACCTACGATTACCCTCTTTTGAATTCAAATCATGGAAGCAAAAAAATAATAAATGCTGACCTACATCAAAATTCATCCTCTCGTCCTCTCAATAGCACAAGACATAAACCAGCCTCCTTCTACGTAAATTGTGTCATCCATTCCTACAACATGCCTAGCGTTTTGACACAATCTTCATACAATCAAACATCCAAAATCTTACACCTCTCCGATATACAACATATAAACTTATCAATTTATTCAAGTAGGTACCTTAAAGCCTATCCATAATACCCAAAGGTACGTAAACGGATGGATAAATACGTAGGTGCATGTTGATTATTTGTTTACAATAAATAGCATTCAATAAATTGTTATATCACGCTGTGAATGTAATTGAGCCTTTCGAAATAGTACCTTGTTACTTAAATGAATCTTTGAAATTGTACTATAAAATTTTATTATGTCTATAAACACTATACTTTCCACATACCCAACTACCGTTTGAGAAAAATAAAGGTTTTAGTTTAATGTTGTTCTTAATGCTACTCCTTTGAACAAAATGCAGGTGGCACTTTAAAAAAGTTTTTATATAGATAGTTGAGGTTGTCATTAGCTTCATATCATAGTTATGAACTTTCAATTAGAAGATATAATATGGTTGCATCCCGCTAGCTTATTTCAACCTCATATGATGCAAGCATATTTTTGAAAACAAAATACATGACTGCATACCATGATTATTATGACTGTTCGAACTTGAAAATACCGGTATACAAGATTAATGTATTTATTTAGTTACTCACAATCATACGCCAATAGGCACAATATACAGATTAAAAAACAAACAGCGAAAAGAAAGAAAAAAAAATTGGTTAATGCTGTGCCCTATTACAGGCATACCTAAATGTAGTTTTTCTCGATTCGATAGTCACTATAAAAATATTTATTTTTACTTTAGAATCATGTTGTTTCCATACATTAATATTATTCAAAATAAAACTCTTTTGTATCTAGTCCTTCACGGGACTTTGTTGATTGAGAGCCGGTTTTGATGAGCTTCTGCTCTCATCATCAGGGGAAGGTTAAAATAATTATGAACTAAAACTAACATCTTGATGTAAGAGTATTTTGACATATTTAATATTGTACTTGTGTTGTATTATTATTTTCATTTCCAATATTTATGTATATGTATGGGTACCTGTAATTGATTTATTATTTTCAAAGATGAACTATTATTACTTACTCTGTGATTATTCATGAGTAGTGATAGGATACAATGCATGTATTTCTGGGTTGATAAAAAGATTGTTTTTATTTTTTAACTGCATTTACTTTATTTTAATGTTTTCTTATGTACTCAAATGTTTTTTTATTTTATTATTTTGTTAACTTAATGTTTATTCTCCATTGGTTCTTGGTTGTATGTTTACTTTTTTTATATTTTTCTATTTATATGTAAATTATATAATTTTTTGTTAAAGGCTTATAACCGTTTATTATATAAAATAAATAAATAAATAAATAAGGTTATTTAACATCTTCAGTGTAGAAGTAGTGTGGTATGCCACCTTCTCTTAACACCTTGCATATTCTACTGGTTACTTTACTTGTGGGGGATGCTGTTTCTATTGAACTGGTTTTTTTGTGAAAGTGAAAGGTTGTGAAAGTGAAAGGTTATCTAGGTTGAAAAAACGTTAACATCCATGAACATCGTCATAGTCAACAATATGCATGTGTCGAATGTTGGCAGGGGAGACTCCTAACTGCAAATTTATACTTACATTCAATGTGTTGGTATTTACATAGGCAGTAGAATTTCATAATGCACTCGATGTTGACTGCCTTGCCTGGAAAAAAGAAGAAGGTAGTGGAAGTCCTTCATGAAATTAAAAACACAAGGACAATGCAATCGCACCTCGTAGCAGCCTCACTAGGCAAATGCCTGGATCGATGCAAGCCACTGCATCCAACATTATATTATAAGATACATAACCAATATTTACAATCCAGTGATGAGGCATGCCACCTATACTGAATATTTTATATTTTATTGGCATGGTGAGAACAATCTGGATAATTTTTGCATGAAGTTAGCCCGCTAGCTTCCCCATTGTGGGTTAACCCGTGATGGTATTATAGTAGTTGTGCTTTAATATGAAACTTTCGTTTATTCAAATAATGAAATTATTTAAATGAACTTTTAAGTAAGTGGCACAACTTACAATATGTATTATGAAAAGCTCTCACAAATCCGTGCAAAGCTCTGGCATGAAGGAATTAAGCTCGCATTATCAGGTTTCAAACTAATGGCGTTGTAATCTCACAGCAATACTGATGATTCTTTAATAAAACATGAAAATGGTTTTATTTGATTTGCCCGTTGGCAATATTTTAGTACCTACATACCGTTAGCTTGAAATAAAACTTCGATAAGGCTGATTTTTTTTATTATTTTTTAACATGTGTCTATTTTCCGTGTTCAATTAAATGTTTGAAATGAGAGTTTGTATCAACCGTTTCAGGACCAAATTTTTCCACAAGTAATTTTGAACATTATCTCTTTTTAATTATCAAAATACTAGAATCTTTATTCAAAAGTTAATATGATTTTGGAAAAAATTAATCCAAACAAAAACCAATTTGGCAATGGAAAAAAATGGCAAAAACGCTGGTCCACTAAACCATTTTGGTACCGACACTTGTGTATGCGAGCGAAACATGGACGTGGCTGAAGAATGCTGTGAAGATGCGATCGCTGAAAAGAATGGTTGGTGAAACGTTGCGTGATAGAGTGAGAAATGAGGATATTAGAAGGATGAGCGGATACAAGAAAGAGAGTGTTGTGGATAGAGTGCGTGCTAATAAGTAAAGATGGTTTGAACATCTGGAGCATGGGCATGATAAAAGAATGGCAAAGAGAGGGTGTAAGAAAGCGCAGACGTCCAAGAACTACGTGATTTGACCGCGTAGATCAAATTCTCAAGGACGGTCGCCTGTTGAGTTGAAGAAATTGGTGTGCGTGCATGAATATTGTATGAATCTAGAGAAAGCTAAAGAAGTATGCAAGGATAGGTCTATATGGGGTTCCAAACTCTCTGCCTACCCCGCTTGGGAAATGGTGTGAGGGTTTAGATAGACACATCGTAGTATTCATTTAGTATGTATTTAAGGTGTGATACCCGGAGTAGTGCGGAAATTAATTATTATCATTCCTTTTGTTTTACCATAATAACTTCTGTTGTTAATAAATATACTTCCATTATTTTACTACAAAAGTATCGTAATGTTTATTCAACAAATTAAAATATTGTGTACTTAGGCATTAAGTCACAAAGCTGGAAAAATATTTACTTATGAACCTGTTGTACTTATAATATATGAACATGGAATATTGTAATAATGTTACCTAGATTGTTACTTTCTTTCATATTTCCCATGTTAAGGTATTTGTAACTGTTATTGTTACGAGATACGAACCTTAATATGTGATTTTGAACAGTTCTTGAAGTCACTTCTTTTCGTTTAACAGGGGTGTAAAATCGTTTTTTGAAATACAATGTGTCCATGTAAATTAAACACACGAAACTGGAGTCCTTGCGCAGGGGCCATGCTAATCTTTTCTGTACCGTTCCAACTTAAGTAGGTATACATATGTACCGTATAAGGCTCAGAAAAGACAATGTCATCTCATTTGGTAAGTGTCCCAGGCGGGACTTGAAACTGTAATTAATCCTTTTCGCGAGGTGTGCTTTATCCAATTAAGCTTTTGGGAGGCATATCGAAGTTTACTATGGTCCCAAAGACAGTTTCCATGTGTAGTCATCGTTCTAGAAGAATATTTCAAAATACTTAGAGCAGTGTCTACGCTTGAAGCTGATAAGATTTCACGCCCCGTCGATGTATTGTAGATTATTATTATTTTTTTTGTTTTTTCTCTCGATGTATTGTAGATTATTATATTTTTTTTTGTTTTTTCTCTCGATGTATTGTAGATTATTATTTTTTTTTTGTTTTTTCTCTCGATGTATTGTAGATTATTATTTTTTTTTTGTTTTTTCTCTCGATGTTTTGTAGATTATTATTATTTTTTTTTGTTTTTTCTCTCGATGTATTGTAGATTATTATTATTTTATTGTTTTTTCTCTCGATGTATTGTAGATTATTATTGTTTTTTTTTGTTTTTTCTCTCGATGTATTGTAGATTATTATTATTTTCTTGTTCATGTCGATTGTAAAAAGTCGTAAGCCGTATATCTCATAAATAAATAAATGTCACCCTGCACTGAGACCATAACAGTTTTTGGCCAAGGCGATCTCAGCAGGAAAAATGAAAAAGAAAACAAAAAAATAAAAAAAACGAACAAAGATAAAAAAATAATAATTGTGAATTGTCTTATATGTGAAGTTTTAAGAAACTCCGCTTTTTGAGAAGATACTCAAAAACTTTTAACCGGGGGATGTAATTTTATTTCAATTCTTGTAATTTCACAGCTGTGAAAAAGAACAGATATCTTTTACGTTTCTCCCTCATCTAAATAACTCCTTTTCTTGTTGTATCATTATAATATTACTTATTTGTTGTGCATACAGATAAACATTGTTTATTTTATTATTATTTTTATAAAAAGGTTGTTTGTTCAGTGAATATAGAACGCATATTATTATTACTATATCCTATCTCTCCTATTCAAATAATAATATTGTTCTAAGGTAAATAATACCTTTGTATACTGGAGAATACATGCATTATTGCACTCCTCGCCCAAATAAATAAAAATAATGCGTAAGTACATTATAATACATTATGTACCTATAGTTACACTGAGAAAAATACTACCTAACGAAATTTTACAACGAATCATTGGTACGTACTATCAGATAAGGACCAGAGATAGTACAAACGATTCATTAGTACGAATCTATTATATTAACTTTTCGCAAACAAATCGTTAGTAAATTTACCAACGATTTGTTCGCGAAAAGTTAATATTATAGATTCGTACTAATGAATCGTTTGTACTGTCTCTGGTCCTAATCTGATAGTATGTACCTACCAATGATTCGTTGTGAAATATCGTTAATATTTTTCTTGGTGCACCATCGCAGAATCTTTCATAAATGGGCAAAGATATCAATATTGTTTTGTAATAGAATTATCTATAAAACTTCAAATTTCAAACTATAAATCAATCAGAGTTCGTCGGTAGCCTGGAGGTAGCGTCTTGACTTCGTGAACAAGAGGCCCGCGGTTCGATCCCAGGTGCCGGTAAACTCCCCTTTCACGACACAAGGTTGTATTTGTATACGAGTATATCTAAAAAAAAAAACAATTTCCCTTCCATGTTTCAGCCAATAATGGTAAAATCAGCCTCCTCCATGCAGAGTGTCTTTGCGCCAATTTTGTGCCGCTGTGATAGGAATTGTGTGTTGTGAAATAGAGATATTTAAACCAATGGAAACCTTGATAAAGTTTATTTATTTATTTATTTGAAGTAAACAATAGATGTTGGACACACATTATCAATTTAATCAGCAAAATCACACAAATAATCAAAAATCCAAACCATGCACACGACATCAATTGATACATTCATTCGATCTCATACAGATATCTCGCAAACAAACTCTCATACCTAGATTTAACATTCACACCATTATAATTTATTCAATAAAAAAATCCTTCAGTATATCATCATCATCATCATCATCGCCCTCAACGCTCCTCTCGGGAGCACAGGGCAGAAACCAGCCCCCTCCATTCAGAGCGTCTCTGTGCCAATTGCGTCACCTCTTCCCACGACATTCCTTGCGCTCTGATATCGTTGTCATAGGAACGGTGTATTGTGAAAGAGGGACGCCCGGGCCTACGGAACCCCTGCGGACGGAAGAAGTATATACACATATAAAACAACAATAGAATAGTTTAAATAGAATTCAATTATTTTAAACAAAGTTTCCGATATTAAAATTCATTTTTAGATAACAATAAGGTTCGTTGATTACACGGGACTGCGCAAAACTTAAATTTCTAGGATTTTTTATTTCTGACAATCATTTCCATGGAATAATAAGAAAATCTCATTACCAAGAAAGCATAAGACAGTAAAATAACAAAATCGGATATCAAATATTTGTTTTATATTATTATTATTATTATTTTGTCTGCAAAGTTACTAAAATACCTATATATAAAGAACAACAGCTGATGCTGAAATTGTGAGAGTAAAAATTTTATCGATTCTTATTTTCTCCGTTGAACCGTATTCATTTTATATTATCCTGATACTTTTTCAGAAGAAAGGAAAGGAAATTTCATAAGTACTTAAGAAAAACATGTCGACTGTAGTTCTCTTGGTTAGATTTTTATGTAATTCGTACTAGGAGCACATAATAAAAGTTCACGAACTCTCGCTGGTAGGTATTTACTAGATAGAAGAACATTGTGATATTACAATTTCACCCTTGAACCCTTAATGTTTTATGGTTGCCTGTTACTTTGTGAGAAAAACAATAATGTTCCAAATGTTTGTTACATTCCCAAAACCTTTAACGATTCGTTTTCTTTAAAATTACATATCTCTATTGAATGAATAACAAATTTCAAATCTGAAATCAAACTGTTCAATACTAAACAAGTACAGAAGGTTATTGTTTAACTTATTGTTTTATTGTTTTACTTTATTGTTTTCTGCAATCTCTAATAAGCAATAAATGAGGTATGGTATCTTGTTGTTCTAACTAGATAAAAGTACATTCTTATTTTCATGTTTTCAGCATATTAAAGACATTTCGAATAATTTCCCCGATTTTTAAGACGCATATTTAGTAAATTTCCGGACGATTAATCACCTTACATAGGTTTTGTTATACTCTGCGCGCTCTGAAAAAATGTCCAGTCTGCCTGTTCATAGCACAGGGCCTGTAGGTATATGCCAAGATATACCAAATTTTTGGATCCGTGTTTTCAAAATTTAATAAAAAAATACATATCACTAAGCGTACCTACTCATTAACGCAATATAAAAATTTTAAAGTCACTCAAAAGATGGTTTAATATCATCAACAGTGATAACATTTTTAATTACAGTTGTTTGAAGGTAGGTAAGTAGGTTATATTAAAGTTAGAAGTCAACCACATTACCTTGAATATGTCAAAGTTAAGTCGTAATATGCGTAGTAGTGATGTAACGAATGTGTGATTTTGGATATTCGCGAATGCGAATGCGAATAACGAATATTGCACTTGCTTAAATTTCTGCAATTGCTCAAACATTAAAATTTCTACCCCCCGTCGCCGAATTTTCATAATGGTATAGGAATATAAAATATTTCAAAACTCCTCTGTTTTCTTAAAGAATATTATCTTGCAGTATCTTTTTCTACGATGTACCAGGTAAGTATCCGGTACTTTCACCGAATTACCGATACTTTATTGCCAAAATAATATTCGCAAAACATTCGCATATTTTTTTGCGAATACTTTGAAATATGCGAATGCGAATTCGAATATTCGTTCCATCACTAATGCGTAGACAAGAATTTTGATTGAACCACGAAGTAAATATATTTAACACCGACTTGTACACCGCACACATGACGGGGAGGAATTCAAATAAAATCGCGAGAATTGAAATCATGTCTCCCATTAAATTTGTCTGAATTGATTATTTTGTTTAAATATACGGTGACGCTCTTTTTGTTCTAGGTGCATGAATTTGTGAAAAATTATTTCGTGTTAAATATATTTTACATTTCTTTGCAAAAGTCTGCATCAGATAAAAGTTTATTTTTATAAATAGAACTATGTAGTTTTAACCTTACAGATTATATTTTCAGGTAAAGCTTATGTACTTTACAAAGTTGGTAAATGATATTCTCCAAATTTAACTTTTAGACGTGTTGTAACACTGTAAGTCGTTATAAAGTTTGTCGGCATCGTCAATCTTGTGATTAAAAGTTTTTTTTTTATTGAGGGCAGGGCGGTAATGTATCCGTTTACCTTTATTATTATTAAAATTATATACAAACTTCTGTTCACCTGATAGCCGCCTTTTAATGACGATAATAATACTGTGTAAAATGTGAACATTTTGTTAGTAGTAGTAGTTTGTTTGAATATTTTATGCATTTATATCTATTATCTCTCCTTTTCACACTTTAATTATCTCAATTCCCCTATCTCTTGTCGTTTTGAGAAAGTATGTCTGTATATTAAATAATATGTTCACATAGCAATATTATAAATATAGGACATGTTATTTGTGTTGAATTCACGGCTTTTCTTGTATTCATCTGTACTATGTACAGTCGAGACAATTGTGTTGTTGTTTTGTATTGTAGGTACAATTGACTTCATTTTATCGGGAAGATGATAAAATTAGAAAACTAATGTTTAAATTATTATTTATTTTTCCGTTAATATTTTCAGGCACGTTTTTGCATTATTTTTGTAAACGTCTTTTGATTTCATTTCTGATTTGATTTTTATATTCTTAAAAAAAAGCTGTTCTTTTCCTTCTATTATAATCAGTTAACCTTCCATCGACATTTTTCTTTAAAAAATATCTTTATTAGAAATTTTGTTGGTGGAGCATTCTGTAAAAATTGGTCTTGTACTCTTTTCCGTAAGTTGTCGAGTGTCTTATATAAGAAAAGTGTTTGAAAAAATAGAGACATTTACTACTACTGCTTCTTGTACGCCCTTGCGGAATATCTAACAATTGGGGTAGCCAGCAGATCAGTTGCATGTAATAAACATGTAAACTGTCTTTTTCGTGCCCAAAAATTTAGACATTTCGCCGACAAACTCCCCTTTCGCGGCACAAGCTTTTAGCTTAGTGTGAAATGCGTATAAGGTTGTATTTGAGTTTATAACAAACAATTTGGGTTTTAAAAAAAAGTATTGGAGGCAAACCTCATTGATGAATTTAAGATGTAAAAAATTTCATATTTTTTCGAACATCTGCCTCTTACAGGATACTGTTAAACCTGGACTCTTTTGCCGGGTGCTCCACGGATTTAAATAAATCACCATCATCATCATCATCGCCCTCAACGCTCCTCTTGGGAGCACAGGGCAGAAACCAGCCTCCTCCATTCAGAGCGTCTCTGTGCCAGTTGCGTCACCTCTTTCCACGACATTCCTTGTGCTCTGATATCGTTGTCATAGGAACGGTGTATTGTGAAAGAGGGACGCCCCGCCGGACAAATAAATAAATATATTAATACAGATGAGGTTGAACGAACATCTTTCTTTTACAGGACACCCTAAATAATGAGTTTTTTTACTACAGGATTTTTTTTATAATTAAAACATGCGTTAATATCAATATTCTTATACGATTACTGAAAGGTTAAGTCAACTTATTCCATTTTCAAATGTTTACTGTGACGATGTTCATTTTTTCCGTGATGTTATAGTAGTAGTAGTAGTGTTCGTTTTTTAAACACTTGCCTTTTGCAAACATTCGAAAATTTACAGAAAATAAACGTATCTTTAAATTCATTCTATAGATTTTTTCTATTTTATATATTTTCCTGCTAAGATAATTATATATTCCGTATAAACGGAGTTATCCTGTATTTTAGATAGCGTAAGAGGAGACGTTTATCTCATGCGCCATCTGCCGTTTTTAATGTAAACTTTGTATTTCATTAGACAATAAGAATGAATGTTTCGTGTACATGAGTGTTACTATTATTACTATTATAAAATACAGTGCCGGGTTACAGCTTTGTGCTAGGCACTGTGAATTTAGGTATGTAGAGTGTCAATTCAGCATATTTATGATACTACGTAAGTATTTTGTTTTCAATATTGCTCGTAAATTTATGTAAAGTGTGGTGTTTTATTGACAAAACAAATGCTGCTCTGGTAGTGTTACACTTTTACCAAAAGAATTATAATAATATTAACAAAAAAAATAAAATAAATATTTATTATTTTGTTTTTTTTTTTTTTGTGTTACTGTTGAGTATTTCGTTTTGTGTTACAGTTGAGTATTTTGTTTTGTGTTACAGTAACACAAAACAAAACAAAATAAAAAAATAATAAATAAATAAATATTTATTTTATTTTATTTGTGAATTTAAAATGAAGTGTTACAAAGTAAATGCCGATACAATTAATATAATAATATTATTTAGATAGCTTTTCGCAAATTTCGTTTTTATAATAACCTAACCATTGCACAAGGTTGCATATCGTCGTTGCGTATTCAAAAAGGGGTATGTGAATTTATAATTTTTTTCAGATTTCTAGAATAAACTTCTTATAATGACATCATAACTATTTTATAAAGTGATTCTAAGTATTGGACATGTTGAACGAATGAACGAGGTTAGAATGACAAAGAGGTCATACTTGTCTGAAAGAAAGGGTGTGAGGAAACGAGGGCGTCCGAGAACTACGTGGCTTGATCACGTGGATCAAATTCTCAAGGACGGCCGCGGGTTGAGTAAAAGGAACCGACGTGCGTGTATGAGAAACTGTATGAATGTGGAGGAAGCGATGGAAGTGTGTAAAGATAGATCTGTTTGGCGTTCCGTTCTCTCTGCCTTCCCCACTTGGGACGTGGCGTGAGGGTATAGTATAGTAGTAGTATAGTATAGTATTCTAAGTAATAATTTTTAAAATGAAACACAATATTTAGTTATTCCACTATTGACTATTCCAGTCAATAGTGGAATAACTACATATTGTGTTTCATTTTAAAAATTATTAATATGAACTTCCACCAAGAACCGTCGGTCGATAAATTAAACTTTATTAGTATTCTGAGTATCAAATATTAAAATTCAGAAGTTACTTAAAAAATAATATCACGTGCAAATAAAAAGTCCAAAGAACAATTTTAATGCCCTAATGAACAGTTTTTAAAGAGCCTATACCTAAATACATCTTTTGAATATGCAACGATGATAGGTATGTAAATTTCACAAGTGAAACTATGTGTCATATAAGGCTTGGAAAAGACAACATCACCTTATTTGTTAGTGATCAGTATGGTACTTGTATGCAAGAATATGCAACGATGATAGGTATGTAAATTTCACAAGTGAAACTATGTGTCATATAAGGCTTGGAAAAGACAACATCACCTTATTTGTTAGTGATCAGTAGGTACTTGAACCCGAAACCATTTTGAAATGTGCTATGTCCAATAAAGCTATTAGGAGACATACCGAAGACTTCATAAACCACGTGCAATAAACCTGCAAGTCGTCCTC
The DNA here is from genome assembly GCA_947579605.1 of Athripsodes cinereus. Lineage (NCBI taxonomy): Eukaryota > Metazoa > Arthropoda > Insecta > Trichoptera > Leptoceridae > Athripsodes > Athripsodes cinereus. The sequence goes on along the minus strand of OX388314.1, from coordinate 3,349,965 downwards.
TCAGCGCTAACAAAATTAAGACATTTAGGACGAGGGACATACCTCATCGCTGAATTAAAGGTAGGAGATGTCCTTAAACTGTGGTTTTATGAACACCTGCCTTTTACAGGACGATCGAAAACTAACGGACACTCAAAAAATATACATAATGCAAAAGAAAATTGTACAATTTAAACACATAGTTTGTACATCCAGATCATAAATTTGATTGAATTTAATGTTTTAGTGTTAAACATAGGTAAAAAATCTTAACAATAATTTAATGCTTCAACATTATTAAGTTTAACATTAGCAATCAAAGAAAGTGGTGTATTTTCAACTGATTCTGGCATTTTTGCAACCGACGCCGTCCACTAGAGGTGGTTTACACAAAAGTACAGTGGATCTTTTGATAGACAAACAAACAAACAAATATACAGAATAGAACAAAGTTTAAATGTCTGGAGACATCACAACAGTAACACACACTATATATACATACAATGACTACTTGTACTACTGCTAACGTATGTATTGTGTTTATTGTTTCTAGCATAACAGTGATAATATGGATGATGTTATGCAACAATGTTTTAAGCAAGCTTAAACTGAAAAAAATATGTTTTGAGTTGATTCAACGCCAATATTTTTTTAACGCAAACTGAACAAAGTACACAAAATAAAAAAAATGTTATTTAAATCAAAAAGCGAAAAAAATCCACAACACACACACCTTACACTACAAAGAATCTGGGAACTATAATAAGAGGTAGGGATTAGTGGACAGGGACCGACAATTACAACATGTTTGTACTAATTTTTTTAGATTTTTATTTTAGTATAATTTTTATCATCTTAAATAAACAGTGTATCAAAAAAATAGGTACGTTTACAACAACAAATAAATGTTCAAAAAATTACTTACAACTAGGCTCATCTAACATTTTGTGGTTTAATTCATTGTTGAATACCTACTTTATGTAATGTTTGCCTCATTTAGTAGCTGTATTCTGCCAAAATTAACATCTATTATTTGTTCTTTTTGATGATACTGATAACTCGTAAACGAGTGATGTCCTTTAAAAATAGAACAAAAATAATTTTATCGACGAAAATCATGAATAACTTGCATCCACGTCATGTGTAATAATTCATTCAATTGTCTGAAGGTTGCTAGTAGAAATTGTATTTTACTAGCAACGGTAACGAAAGGTGGATAAGAGAAAGTGACTGTCGATCCTTTCTGCTTACCCCACAAGGGATGCGTCGTGATTCACAGTATGTGGTATTACATGAACACCTATTTTTTAACAGGAGCTTCGAAAACCTACAGAAAACAGTGGGAGACCTACTTCATTCTGAGAAGTCATCATCAATGTAGTCATTAGACCAATTCCACATCACGAAAGAGCAAGTTGTTCTGTACATAGCAATAGTTGGAATGACATTCAAGATCAATGGCATTTCTCATTGCTAAATTGAAAATGCTAAATATTATCTTAAGCATGATGTTTTACGAATACCTATCTCTTACGGGACTCACGAAACTGATAGAAAAGAGTGGAGCCCTATTTTATTCTGAATACTCGGTAGGTATATTCTATATAGGTATATTATAATTATAAGATAGGTATCTTCTCTTCTTCTTCTTGAAGAACCATATCAGCTCCTCCGACGTCGGCTGTCACCCTGACATATGTAGGTTTTTCTGTTCTGGAGCCTTAGTCAACACACATTTTAGCGTTACGTAGTCGTTCAACTATAGACGATTTTGCGAGAATGTATCAATTTCGTGGCTAAAATACACAAATTATTGTACCTACATTATGTATATGGCTGCAGTGCTTGCCGGAAAAATCTTTCCACCTTCTGTATGTTCCGTTGCACTCTCAGATGTTTCTTAGCCAGGACATCTGCCACCTTCCCACACTGCGACTAGCCTCAATTTTTCCCTAGAAGATGATTTGGAGCAAACCATATTTCTCAATTCGAAATAAGTATTCTCCACGCCTTCAAAATAATATGTTGTTAAAAACTGAGAATTAAATTTCACATCACAAAGGAAGACCTTTTTAATGAATATTTAACTATTTATGGAAGCAAGGTTTTGTATTTCATTAATAAATAAGCTTCCATAAGCAGTTTAATTTTAAGCTCTATTGATTTGAACAAATTTTCTTTGTTCGTGCTAAAACAAACCTATACAAAATTAATAGGAATAAGTATGTACACGCATACTTACCTTTTCCTATAACGTTTTATTAATGAGAATTTTAATCCAATTTAATGTTTTCAAATCAGCAGGGGAGTACCAGGTAAAGAATTGGTCTCGCACTCGAGTTTTCGAGTGTCCTGTAAAAGGCAGGTGTTCAAAAAAATAAAGAGATTACGAGTATACATTTTGAATTCAATACAACCTGAATATCTTATTTTTTTATATAATAATAATAATAATCGGACTATTTATATGTGGCGCCGTTTAATGATCCGTGACCATCTCAAGGGCGCCGTGACTTCTCCCGAACAGTAGTGTTTTCAACTTGGTTCTAAATGTGGTTGTGGACTGATTCACCCTCACATCTGTGGGCAGTCTGTTCCAGACGGATGGCGCGGCGGCTCTGAAGCTCCTTTCTGCAAATTTGGAGGTGTTCGCCATATTGGGTTTAACGAGTTTGTTGACAGCAGAAGAGGCCGAGGAGGTATATGCACGGATAGGACGGTTTGTATGTTTATGACACAGAGTTGTGACATAAAAAAAAATAGTATAACATGCAAAAACAATTCATACAAATCGAGTTAGTCCCAAACCAAAATATGAATCATGTATATGGGTACCAATAATATATATACTTGTACAATACAATCAAATACATAAAGGCACATGTAACAACCAGATCCAGATCAAGTTTAAAAAGTCCCTCATAACTAAGCCCTTGCCGGGAATTGAACTCGGGACCTCGTGACTCAAAAGTAAGAGCGTTACTTCCACGCCACATGGACCGCCATATCTAAGAATATTAAAATTTTGAATTATTAGTTTTTTTTTAACTGGTGTTCGATATGTCCTGCTGCACTTGTTCAAAAGCCGTATTGTAGTAAGAACTAAATATATTTTTAATTAATATTTTCTAATGGATATAACTTTCCAGATGTTCACTCAAATAGGTTAACAGAATAAGTAATTGATATTAAATTTATGAATAAACATTTAATTTTGCTGATCTGATGTAGACGTTGATACAAACCATCATTTGTGGTAGAAAAAAAAAACAAATGCTCTATTTTGAGCTACAATAAACAAATTTAATTTCAAATAAATCAAATAATAGATTTATTTATTTTTTGTTCTATTTGATTTATTAATTGTATTTGGTATGTACCTAAAATAATAAATTGTATTTTGATATTATTTTTTTTGTAGCAGTATTCTAAACTTATCGTACAAGTATTCTAAAATAATTAATTGTATTTTGATATTAAAAATTTCTTTTGCAGTGATAATATAGCTTATCATATAAAAATTAACTAGAAGAAATTCAACACTTATATCCCCTATTTATCGCGAATCGGCTTTAGAGTACAAATCATCGAGAGACATTGAATGCAAACCATAGAAGCAACATTCTTTTCGGGATCTCATATTTCAGATATCGAATGGATAAAGATCGATTAATGGACCTTATGTCGTGGCGGTGAGTATGGCGGAATTTGTGAACGTTTTCGGACATAAAAAGTGATCACTAAAGCCAGCCTGGAGCCACTTCGTAAATGTTGGTACGCCTTCCTCACTTTTTCCGTTCAGAATTTGCACAATGTCATAATATTGGTTCTCCAATCGAGATATATGATTGCTTTATCATACATATGCAAGAAATACCCTTCGTGTTAGTTAAAGTTTTGACATTCGGAATGGGTGGTTAATCTCATCGCTGAATAATATATTTTCCCGTACACATTTTTATGAAAACCTGATTTTTACAGACCACTACAAAAGCTTACAGGAAAGAATGTGAGCTTTATTTTATTCAAGATTGCCACATCTATTTTTTTTGTATATTATATTCGAATAATAGCATTATTACGATTATCTTGAAGATAATATTAATAACTCTTTTGTTTGCGCATATTGCTTTTCAAATATTACAATTATAATTAAAATAATTGCTTATTGTTGCTATTATAAAAAGTTTAGGTAGATATCTGGCTAATACAATACATTACATTATAACATTTTCAAAAGGAAGACAGACTTGTTATTGTATAAAGATGATATGTAGAGATAGGATGAGAATGGATTAATTCGTTGGGATAAAATAGAATGAACAAAGCGTAAGCAGCAGGTTTTGTATGACAAAATATCTAATTGCATATCTTGTAACATAATATATTATCTTTTATCACCGCTACCGGTTCGACAATGAGGTGGTTACAAAATATCTATTTAGTGTGAAATTGCCGATTGATTTATTAATAGAGTCATAACAATTTGAATAAACTCTTAAGGTCTAGGTGAAGTATACTTTCCAAATATAAAATATGAATTCTCGAGTATTTCATTTTGTTTTTATTACAAGGTATTAGTGGATATAAAGAGCATTAGCTTATGCGAGAGGGGCGTTGTCGTGGGTAGAACTCGTGTAACAAAACTGCGAAGTTGTAAGAAAGACAAAGATAGTGTATCTATCTGAAAGAAGGGGTGTGAGAAAGCGGTGACGTCCAACAATTACGTGGAACTAATTTGAAGTAAGTATAATAATAAATATAGATCAATGTGGTGTTGGTGTTCTTTTCTCTCTGCCCACCCCACCTGGGACACGGCCTGGTATAATTTGAATTCATTTTAATTTTTATAATTTGGTAATAGCTACTATCTCGAAGTATTAAAATATTTGCTCAAAAATGTGTAATAGTGAATCAGCATCAGCAGGGTTACTCTTGACAAAACCAAACACGATCTTAATCTAGTCTTGATCTTGATCATACGACGCACGAAGGGACTATGGTCAAAAACACCGCGTTACCGCTAACGCGCGATCGGTTTGCGTGTATTTTTGGCCAATAGTCACATCGTGCGTCTTATGATCAAGATCAAGACTAGATTAAGATCGTGTTTAGTTTTTTCAATAGTAGCCCTGCAGGACTATTTTTGACAGAATCTAAATACGATCTTAATCTTGTCTTAATCTCAATCCTGCGACTCGCGAAGTGACTACAGTAAAAAAACGTGCATATCAATCTCGCGGCGACGAAATAAGGCAACTGAATCACGTCTCTAGATTTTTAGCCGAAGGTGCCATTCGGGATCTGGTGACAGCATTTGTTGTCTCAAGATTGGACTATTGCAACGTCGCTGGACTACCTCGAAGCCATCTAAATCGTTTGCAGCTGGCGTTCAACAGTGCTGCGTAGCTCATTTTCCGTGAGGGCAAAAGATGCCACATCACTCCACTCCTAGAACGACTTCATTGGCTGAGGGTGGAGGAAAGGGTGACATTTAAGGTTTGCCTTTTGGTCTACAAGGCTATAAACAAAATGGCACCATGTTGTATCACAGAGCTTTGTCCCCTTGACTCGAGCACTAGAAGACCTCTGCGCTCTTCGGAACTGGCCGTGAATAGACTTACTGAGCTCAATAGAGCCGGTAAGTCTAACTTCTATGAGAGGGCCTTTGGTGATCTTGGACCGGTTATGTGGAATCGCCTACCCGTGCCATTGAGAGATAGTTAGACTGTCACTAGCTTCAGAAGCAAATGGCAAACTGAACTCTTCACTGGCGCCCTTGAGACGGTCTAGGGACTGTCAAACGGCGTCAAAAGAAAATCATCTAAAATCATCATCATCGCGGTAGCGGTATTTTTGACGGTAGTTCCTTCGCGTCGTATGATTAAGATCAAGACAATACTAAGATTGTATTTAGATTCTGTCAAGAGCTGCTACTAACATTATGATGAAATTCTAAATTTCTGGTTTTTTGCTCAATTCTTTTCTGTAAGAAGACGAGCAAAATTGTTATTTGGGGTTGATTTTAAATAGTTAGTGCCACACTATAATATGTAGCTCATTTCTTTTGATTTTGTGGCTTAATATTATTATTATTTTATAACATGCCTTTGTGTCTCAAATATTAATACGTGAACACTTTGTTTCAGTTTAAAATTACATGGATGACTCATTTAGTTTAAAGTACCTATTAATTAATGTAACATGTGGGTGATGATCGTTATTATTTTGCTAATGATTAAAATAATATATAATTAAACCATCGACATAATTATAAGATATACTAGAAAGATAGGAATAATTTTCTCAGAATTCAGGTTCCATAGTAAATAATTGATCTCAATGGACTTTTGCTTTTAATTCTATCACATCAGCTTGAACAATGATTAATACAGTAAATCTATTTGTCAATCAGAGTTGCTAAAATTTGGTTATGTGACAGCATTATACTAAAAAATGTTTCTTACATGCAGCTGGTCTGCTGGTTACCCCACTTGTGGGATATGCCGTGATGGTATAGTAGTAGTAGTAGTATTATACTAAAAAAACATTTAAAGAGAGGAGAATTTAACATGTTTAATGTCTTTCCAATTTGTTTCAATCTCTACACATATAAACGAAGGGAAAGTAATATTGCATTAAAGCTATAAAGTCCATTGCATTGATGACTGATAGTAGTTACGTCTTTGATGGATTGATTTATATAAGCCCTTTAATACGTCATAGATAAAAATAGAATTTACTGCTTACATTTGAAATAATATTTATTGTGACAAGTAATTTCCTTGTTGCATTGTTTGTATGAGAATTCATTTGTAACTTTACCATTGCTATTATGTACCTATATAAATCACACATTTAAACAAATAATACGAAACCTTCGTCCAAACGATCGCAAAATAAAATTCTTAATAAGAAAATGGCGTGTGGGTATAATAAAAAAATAATATTGGCAACAAAACTGTAAATATGCTTACTCAACATCATAAAAGGTACATGTTTGATGAGATAAAGAAGAAACTGAGCTGTCAATAATTCACATTATTCCTTCTTTGAATTATGTAGCCATAGACATCATTATTCTTGCGTTAAACCGTTTGACAGGGGACGTGCACCGCATTGATAATAATTTGTCTATGGTATTCAAAGAACGAGAATATGATTGTGTGCGAATACAAATGTTTGATTCACAGATGAATAAAGAATATAACCTTACAGCCGTACCTATTCACAAACATAGAATAACAGTTATTTCAAATTTTATATCTAGCTTCGTTACATCTCAATCACAAGCACGGGCTAGTGTTATTCCTACAATATTTATATTGCTGTAATATAATTTGAATTTTTCGTATAACATTGAGTAGCTGCAATATAGCAATAATTGTTTTTTGATAAGGTTCTTGTTACCTTATTGTGTCGGTGTACATGTAGTGTGATTAATTACGTAGTAATTACATAGGTAAAAATCTGTTTTTTCCTACTATAGATTAAAAATCGAGATTATAGATAAAATATAGAGACGTCTTTCAACTTGTCAGGTCATTATCAATCAATAATATTGTTCTTCATTAAGTCATGATTATTTTAAAAAGACATTTTACGTCTTGAATTTAACGAAAAGATATGCCGCTCATCCTGAACGTTTGAATTTTCTGTTGGTACAGGGAAAAAAGCTTGCGTATCCATTTGAAAATAACAAGAAAATGGAAAAATCGTTGTAAGATGTTTTGCCTGTTAATTGCCTGATATTTTGAGATTTTCGAACTCAATAGATTATTATTTTGGCTTCCAAAAAAATAGCTGATTGAAAGTCTCAACATATTAATTAGCATAGAATTCAGCATTTGGGAAATGAATTTGCTGGAGGGGTTGACATATTTCACTCATCATTAGTCCAATATAAGTCACATGTGACGGAAGCCATGTTGAGAATCCAGAGGATGTGAATTTGCTAATGTGAATTGCTGTAATGTTCAGTGATATGGATTGTTCTGTGTTGTCGTTTTTATTGTTAGCTATAATTGATCCATCTTCTTGTATCCAGTCTGTCTTGTTTTTTTTATTGGTAACTATAATTTGATGATTTTTTACACGTGTTTTGAATTTTAAATTTCATGTCTTTGACATTTGGTTTATTTATGTTGTGCTTTTGAATTTTTGTATTCTGTTATTTTATTTTTAAATTTTAATATCTTTTATATAATTTCTATTACATTGTCTTTTATATGTGTTTGTGTTGTGTATTCGATTTTATTGTTGAAAAAAATGTTTATATATATCATGTAATAAGGGCTTTTGCCGTAGGATGAATAAATAAATAAATAAATAAATATTAGTTTTGAAGTTTACTTGGATGTAATGTCCTAGAATTGATGAATTATTGTACAGGGTCCTCGAAGTGCTTTGGCACGTAAACGGTACTTTAATGTTGCCCAATAATAATAATCAGGCAATAAGCAGTCATTGAGCAACACAGTCTGATTGCCTTGAAAGAGATTACATCTTGCATGCTTATTTCATGCTCTTGGTTTGCTCATTATCCCACTTTTGGGGTAAGCCATGATAGTAACTTAGCAAAATCACTATAGATATGTTTAGTTGGTCTTGATTTGTATATTTCCTTAAAAAACGGCTGTCCTTAGGATAAGTTAAATGGAAAATTATATTCCTTTAATATACACCCACAATTGTAGACCGTTTTGTCAGCTCTTTGGCTTGTTTGTTACTAAAGGCATTTTTAGGCACAGGACGAGTTTATACGTACAAACAATAAATGCGGGAGATACATAAGCATTATTATAATGGTAAAGAGAGAAGTGATTCATTCATTTAAGATATATGAAAACAATAATGAGTAAGCTAAGTACTTAATTTTATAATGATATAAAGTAAATGTATTTAGGTGCGAAGTATTCCATCATAATAACAAAATGAAGGTTATCGTTTAGATTGGACAGGTATTAAATTTCCACAAAGGTATTAAAACTTGTCTTAACCCCATTATGCATGATTTTTTTGTTTTTGGTAAAAAAATTGTATAAGATAGAAAATATAAAAATAAACGACACGTATTTTTTTATTTTTCAAAAAAATATTTTTTTATAGTGAAAAATTAAAAAAAATAATAGTGTTCATATATGGACAATCATGCAGTAACAGATATTTTTTTCCTCTACAATTTAGTATTATTGTTCCCTTTTGTTGAAATGATAAGGAACAATTTCTGTCTTTATTGTCAAGTGATAAGGCTTCTCTGATCTTTAAGTCATAGAATAAAGCCTGGAGAGTTCAATTATATCATTTAAAATGTCATCGGTTAAAAAATATTTGTCATAGTGTATAGGTGTTTCGATACCTAAACATTCTGGAGGAAGGTCAGAGTTACCCAAGAAAACTGTCTCACTTGGTGTCTTCAACATTTCATATTTCTTCCATATATTCCTTCTATTGGGAATTGATGTCTCTCCATCTTCCGAACTTAAGCCATTTGAATGATCCATTTCTGGAATCTCAACATTTTATGGAACTGGAATTTGTCAAGAGTTCTCGTTGTCGGATAAATTATCTTCACTATCAAATCTTTTCCTTGGTATGTTTGTTGGATGATTTATTTGGCGTCGTTTAATAGAGCATCCATCTCAAGAGCGCGGGAAACTATGTTGGAAGAGTGATCTCTTCAACTTGCCCCTAAGCGTTGTTATTGATTTGTTTTTACGAAGGTTCTTGGGGAGTCGATTCAAGGTGACGGGTCCTGCGACACCAAAAGCCTAGTGTTAGAATCAGGACTTGTTGGCTCTATTGATCTCCCCCAGCATACCTATTGGTGAATGTTTGCTGAGCGAAGGCGTCTACTTGCAGGTATTTTGAGAACACGGAGCTCAGAAAGTGACCGAGGTGCCATACTAATCAAAGCCTTATAGATCGTAAGGCACAGTTTGTATTGGACCCTTTCACCAACTCTTAGAGTTCAGCATATTTTTGTTGGGGTTGAAATGTGGACGTTGCAAGCGTGCGAAGATTGATACATTTAAGATGTGATACTGGAGGCTTTTGAGATGTGATGCTGGAGCCATTTGAGATGTGGATCAGGAAATAACTGGTGTTCTGAAAGGGTGGTTCAGAAGGAGCCGCGCACCAGCAAAATGGAGCGACTAAATTAAAGAGCCTACACAGAGCTCACTGCACGGGGACCTTTTCATGGTAGAGGATTGCTCAAGGTGGAGACAGATGGTCTATGGAACAAGGCATGATGGTCACGATCCTCAGAATAAATAGACTAACGGAGATGATGATGATGATGATCAAATCTATCATTTGATGCTGTTCTAGCAAAATTTATGTTCCATAAAAATCTTACATCTATTTCTGAAATTACCAATATAAAATAATCAAAAATTTAAACTGAAATATTTTTTTTTTATAAAAAACAATCGTTTTATAATGTACTGAGTGTTCCGCCGTTTGGAGCAAAAAGTATACCTGAATGCATATGAAGCCATATATGGACATAATTATTTTTTGTAAAAAAATATGTTATAATATTGCAAAATCGAAATTATTGTATCTTATACTTGTTAAAGGAAGATTATTCTTTGCTTTAGACTTTTTTTTACTTATATATTTGCATTAAATTATGAAACAATAACAATTTGAAAATGCTCTTTCAGCACTTTTACGCAAAATGGCCGATTACAAACTTTAAATATCTAAAAGTATAGACAAAAACGATATTTTCTGATAAATTATGGTACTATTATAATCTTTAATGTTTCAACTTTAAAATAAAATTAAAAAATAAACACAATGCATTTACAAAATGTGTTTTATAGGACATAAATTAATTATGTTCATATATGAACACGTATGCAGAAAGGGGTTAATATTTGATAGATCTTAGATGAATCGATTCATTTGCTAATTTGTAAAAAAAACACTAGGAAATTATAAAATATACTTATATATATATTTTTTATGGAAATAAATGAAACCGATATTTAAATTTTAAAAATCTTGAGATTTGATGAGCTTTCAAAGATACCTCATAAAAAAAATATTTATAAAAATATCTAAAAGTTATTCAGAGCATATTGACGATGAAAATGGAAGCTCTTGAAAGCCGACTCGCGTCCAATAAAGTCATAGTGGATTTACAAAAGATGTGTTTCATTTAATTAATTCAGAGCATATTGTTATTTTTAACTCGGTATTTCAATAAGCTAGAATTATTTTTAAAAAATGAACGAAAGTGTTTTATTAAATTTGAAAAAAAAGCGTTATGTTTTTCACAACGGTTGATCCAATTGCGAAATTATGATGAAATAATAATAAAACCGTTTTCTTCCTTTCTCAAAGAACAATATTGCACCATTTAAGTATCCATTAACGTAACCATAACACACGCTTATTATTACCATTGTACGTACATAAGGTGTTTAGCAAATTTAATATTTTTTCATAAGATTATACAGAACTAATGGAATATCTGCTAATATTAGTAATAATAACGCTGTTATTGCATATTATTTGTGGTGCAATATAACGCAAGATTATTCTTGTTAATGTAAGTAGCAAAACGTAATAAGGCTATATTTATTATTGCACCATTATTGCATAATATTACATGCAATGTTCTCGGAATCACTATAAGCTGAGGCTTTATTAAAACGTTGTTTTCACTTGTTAAACAAATGAATATAAATAATTTGCCGATATTAAAAGGGATGTTTACTTTTATGAGAGAAATATTATGTTGTAAATTGAAAGTTGATTATGTAAAACTCCATGTTTATAAATGGAATAAAAGTTTTGAAAATTAAGTTCTAAGTCGAAATCAGGTTACTGTATAATTAAATATAAAGCTAAACAAAAATCAATTGTGTTTTCTTCCATACGTATTATTTTGTTTTAAGTCGCTGCACTGAGAAAAATACTGACGAAATTTCACAACGAATCATTGGTACGTACTATCAGACTAGGACCAGAGATAGTACAATCGATTCATTAGTACAAATCTATAATATTAACTTTTCGCAAACAAGTCGTTGGTAAATTTACGTCTGGTTTTAATCTGGTAGTACGTACCAATGATTCGTTGTGAGATTTCGTTAGTTTTTTTCTCAGTGTGAAAACTTATAAAATTATTATGTTTAAAATCAAAATTAATTTTATAAATTTTGCACTTGCACTATCATATTACACCTTCTTGGTTTACCCCACCAAGGTTGGGACAATGAGGATTTATATTCTATTATAAAACACATTATTTACTTTCATTACGAATATTATTGTTCAAAGATACAACTTATTTACAGTGGCAGTAATCATTGTTATTATTTTAATTTTTTCTTATTTTTATTAGGATGAACTTTCACAAAGTTGTCTCAAATACAATACAAGCACTAATAATTATATATTATTGTAATAAATTATGTAATTACTTATTGTAAGATGATGTTCTTATTGCAATAATTCAAAGATGTGCAACGTTGCATTATTATTTGTATTCACTTTGGGTCGCACCTTGAATACACAATATTATTAATATTACAACTGTTGCAAGATTTGACGTTTTAACCTTCGTCACAGGTTGCATCAGTATTGCACAATCATAATATTGCAATAATCTAAGAAATATTATCGACAAACGACACAAATAAAATTATAACGAAATATTTGTGTATGTTTGTTGAATACCTATAGATTAAATAAATAATTGATTATTCACTGGAGCACCTGGAAAAGAATTGGACTCTCACTCTTTACCGTAAGTTTTCGAGTATTTTGTAAAAGGCAGGTGTTCGAAAAGATTGAGACATTTGATAACTTGAATTCAACGATGAGGTTTGCCACTCGTCCTAAATGTCTTTTTTTGGCACGGAGAAAACGGCTTGCATGTTTATTATATGCAAATTGTCTGCCAGCTACCAACTTGTAGGATATGCGGTGATGGTGCAGAAGTAGTAAATGGGTCAACAAAGTTTTTTTATAACTCCGCATCTGTACGTCTTTTATACCAACTATGGTAACAAGTGGACTAAGTATCATGTATGTATGTTTTTTTTATATATTGATGTTTTTTAGTTAACTTAATTTTTTAGTTTTTTAAATGGTGCCTGAAATATTGTGTAGTGTTTTTACAGAATATTGTAAGTTCTTTTTTATTAATAGGTTTTATTCTTATGGATGTTATTTTAGATTCTTAGATTTATATTTGTTTATTATTGTTATATGTTGTCCACTGTCCAGCAATTAGGTTTCACAACACTGTCAAGCTGGCAGTGGTATATTTTATTCAAATAAAATAAAATAAATCATACAATTGTGGCTTATCCCAATTGTGGGGCGGCCAGCAGACCAGCTGCACGTAGTGAAAATGTAAGCTGCTCTCTCCATGCTAACATAAATTAGTCATTCAGGATGGGTGGAAATCTTCATCGCTGAATTTAATTACTTTAAATTTTCAAACGCTTGCCTTTTCCAAAACACTCGAAAATTTACGGAGAAGAGTGGGGGACTAATTCGTTACCGGGAACTTTACGGAATCAAATAAAAAAAATCTCAAGACGTTGGCAGAAATTTAGACCATCATGGTATAAAATAGCAATTTTGAGTGGTTGCGGTTCCCTTTATAAAACAAAAACTTCAAAATATACTTTTACTTCAAGTGAGCACAATAACATCTGCCCTTAATAAAATCCCGTACAACATAAGGTGTAAAATCGACGCCTTATTGAAGATTGAAGTAGTTGAGACATGGTGTCAAAAAAACAGTTTACAGCTGAAAAACATCGTCCGATTTTGTTAATAAAAGACGGACGTTGACAAGTATTTCTTTGAAGGATTAAGCCCTAGGCTTTAACATCTTCCTACGCAGAATCTATCAAAGAATATCAGCAAATATTTCAAATATTTTAGTCCGTTTGTAAATAAGTATATTTTTTTTCTAATTAAATAGTTAATAAATATTATGAACGAAAAATTATGAATAGACTGATGTCAAATCTTATAAGAAACCTAAACCAAAATTACTTACGTGACATAGTACCTAGGGGTTATAAATAAAATGTTATTCAATAAAATCAAAAGCAATATCGGAGAGATCTGTAATATGACTTGTTACTTGATACTAATTTGATACAAATCTGTTTCAAAACAAAAAATTGCAAGATAAGAAAAATTGATTTTCTTCAAACTTCCATATTCCATAATTTTTCTCACTAGTTTTTAGCCCGGTTTCGTAAAGATATACCCGCCAAAAGGAGGGAGGAATGTAGGTAAATTTATAAGAATATGACTTGTTACTTGATACTAATTTGATTCAAATCTGTTTCAAAACAAAAAATTGCAAGATAAGAAAAATTGATTTTCTTCAAACTTCCACTGCATTGATTGTGTAAGTACAAGATTTTTGTGACAATAATGAAGAGGAATCGGTGTACATGTATGAGAAACTGGATGACAGTGTAGAGGAAGTGAAAGAAACATGTAAGGATAGATCAACATGGCGCTCCGTTCTCTCTGCCTACCCCACCTGGGACACGGCGTGAAGGTATAGTATATTACAGTATACGAGTATAGTAATAAATGTCATTGCAATGAGAATAATATAATCTTAATTGTAATGCTTTTATGACTATAGGACTCTACAGTCTGCGGGTCAATGGTTATTTAATTTGCATCTACTTACAGTTATTTATATTATGAACACCAAAAGAAGAGATTTTATTGTATCGAAGCATGCTTTCATGGATATGCTAGAAGAAAATATATGTAGCTAACAATAATGCAGGTAATGAACCATATTGTTCAATGTCCACTCCATAGCTCTGACTTTGGTTGAGGAGACAAATATATGATGGGAAAAATGAAGAGATTATGTGGCTAGGCAATGATCCATAAAATGGACATTCAGAGATCTGAAATGGAGACCTTGAGATGAAAGGGAAAGAACAGGTTGGCCCCAGATGAGATGGGCTGATGATAGGTATCATCCCTGTCGTTTGTATGAAATAAGCAAGACAAGCTCAGATCCCCTAGACAAACATGCACTTGGCGATCGACTACAAACGAATTTTCGTCAATAATTGCAACACTAACGCATAATACGGTACATGTAGGTAGATTGTCGAAAAGTTCGCCAGTAGACTATCGCTAGGTACGGTTTGTCTACGGCCCTAGGACTGAGGCCGTAGAGAGACTTGAGACTGAGACTTCTTTATTTGATATATTCGTAAAATTCTTAAATATGTTTTTTCCCAATGTAAACGCACAAACCCTCGAACAATAACAGTTTTTTTCTTATAAATTTACCTACATTCCTCCCTCCGTTTGGCGGGTATATCTTTACGAAACCGGGCTAAAAACTAGTGAGAAAAATTATGGAATATGGAAGTTTGAAGAAAATCAATTTTTCTTATCTTGCAATTTTTTGTTTTGAAACAGATCAAATTAGTATCAAGTAACAAGTCATATTCTTATAAATTTACCTACATTCCTCCCTCCGTTTGGCGGGTATATCTTTACGAAACCGGGCTAAAAACTAGTGAGAAAAATTATGGAATATGGAAGTTTGAAGAAAATCAATTTTTCTTATCTTGCAATTTTTTGTTTTGAAACAGATTTGTATCAAATTAGTATCAAGTAACAAGTCATATTACAGATCTCTCCGATATAGCTTTTGATTTTATTGAATAACATTTTATTATTTATAACCCCTAGGTACTATGTCACATAAGTAATCTTGGTAAGGTTTCTTATAAGATTTGACATCAGTCTGTATATTAGTATGTGATTGATGACTTTTCTACGCTCACAATGAACATCTTTTGAAGAGGCATTAAGAAACATGGAAAAACTATAAAAAAATATTCAGGCTCGTGTAGATGCGCTCTCTGTGAATGTGAAATGTGATGTGAACTGATGATGATGATGATGAAATGAAAAATGATGACGAAAAATGATGAAAACTCAATGTGAAAAGAAATATTTCAAAGTGTTCGGCTGGAGACAATAAAATTTGCTCCTTTCGCAGGACTTTTTATGGGGTCTTAGATTTTTGTTTTATTTTAAGTGCATCCTCGTAAACACAACAGATCGATCAATCGAAAACCAAAAGGGGTCTGGTACAATGCAAAGAATGACGAAAATGATGTATTTATCTGAAAGAGGGGGTGTGAGGAAGCGCGGACGGCCAAGAACCACGTGGCTTGATCACGTGGATCAAATTCTCAAGGGCGGTCGCGTGTTGAGTAAAAAAAATTGGCGTGCATGTATGAGAAACTGGATGAATGTGGACGAAGCGAAAGAAGTTTTTAAGGATAGATCTGCCTACCCTTCCTGGGACATGGCGTGAGGGTATAGATAGATAGATAGATAGACAATGCAATATACGTACATACATACATCTTCTTCCCCTTGTCCTAGTTTAGTCGGGGGCCCATTGCGCCTAGGTATCTCCTCCAGAGATCCCTGTCCACTGTTGCTTCCAGAACCTCTGGCCACTCCAAACCAAGCCTTTCAACACACAAGTTCGACATCTGCCCTTGCCAGCTTCTTCTAGGGAGGCCAACCGTTCTTCTGCCTTCTCTCAACTCAATATGTTTGCTTTAAATAATGTCTTATTGATCAACCGGCAAAGACTTGGTCTCCCACTCTTTTCCGTGAGTTTTTGAGTGTCCTGGAAAAGGCAGGTGTTAACTAAATTCTAAATTAGGAAAAAAAATAAAACCTAAATTCTGCGATGAGGATTGCCGTCCATCCTTAATTATCTTAATTATCTTAATTATCTTAATTATCTTAATTATCTTAATTATCTTAATTATCTTAATTATCTTAATTATCTTAATTATCTTAATTATCTTAATTATCTTAATTATCATAATTATCTTAATTATCTTAATTATCGTAATTATCTTAATTATCTTAATTATCTTAATTACCTTAATTATCTTAATTATCTAAATTATCTTAATTATAGTAAGTATAAAATGTGGCTACATCGTTTAAAGTGTTAAAGAAATACGTGGGTCTATCTTAGGTGCCAGCAAACTCCCCTTTCACGACACAAGCTTTTAACTTATGTAAAAGGTGTACCTATTCAGTTGTATTTGCGTTTATAACAAAACCCAGATGTACCTTTTTAAATTTTTTGAGATAAATGCCATGAAAAAGTAAGTATGCATGTTCCTTATACTGCGGACAGAGCGAATGAATTTTCACTTCTTAGTAAAAAGAAAACGTTACATCTAAATGAAAACCGTGTTTGTTTGAATGTTACTTGAAAGTTTTTGCTATTTAAATATTTATTCACAAAGTCGAGTTTCTCTAAACGTAGTTTTTAGTATCTTTTTTTTAGATTGACTGCAAAGGCAACTTTGTTTCTGTTGCAGTCAATGTCTTGAAAAAATACTACCTACTATATATATTTCTTTACAATGACGGCATATCCTACAAGTATTGTAACCAAACAGACCAACTGCATGTAATAATCATACAAACTATCCTCTCCGTACCAACGAAAAATAAAAATATTCAGGATCCATTTATACTGCTTTGTTGTAGAGTTTTGTTAAGAAGCTGTATTTGGTTGCTGTTTGTATTGTGGATATGTGTTTATTTTTATTGTTGTTTGATGAGCGCTATTGTTTTATCTAAAGTATATGAAATATGTTTAAACCCTCAAAGCACGAGCACTGCTCAATTTTGAGGGTCAAATATGTAATAAATGTGTTTTTTTAGTAATAAGGTGTGTATGTAATATTATTAAATTGTAAATTTTGTTTAAATAAAAATATTTGAATTTGATACGATTCAAAAAACATCCCTGAATCGAAAATGTTTTTATTTTTCGAACACTTGTCTTTTACAGGACACTCGAAAAATTACAGAAAAGTGTGGGACACGAATTCTTTACCAGATTCTTTTAAATTCTAAAAATCGAGATTTAGAATACGAAATGTGAGATTTTGAAAAAAATAATCTTTAAACCAAGGAGATTGTGAAATTTTGCAAATTCTTACACGTTTTTGAAATATTGTGATGTCAGGAAAAACGTCAAATTTCGTAATCTGAGACCTACAAAAGAGGTTCTTGCATGGAAAATTGATCGACATTATTATATTGGAGAAGTTCGAATAGTATGCTCATGACACATAATAAGGTTTCTTTGTAAATGAAACAAATATTAGTTTTGCTTGCAGCGGTGAAATAACTAGATCGGTCCTGTGTGCTGTGTATTATGTGTAGCCACATCAATTTAATCGTTCCATCTTGTCTTTTTTGATACATATTATTTTCAATTAAATTATCTGCTTTCCGAAGTATGACTGCAACACACAAGTGATATCAACACAACATAACAAGTACACCTATAGTTGTATTATAATACAAGTTGTCCACCTCATCCCCCCGCTAGTTTCAATTTAATTTAACTTCGTTCCTATCGCCAAACTACTGCCAAAGCTCACTACAATAATAATTATTGTTATAATACATACAATGTAAAAACAACTTACAATTTGCACAAAGCTATACAATTAATTACATATTTTATACAATGTATACCTACATGTAATTGATTTTTGTTTTTGTCTATGTGCGAAACAAGATTTTTTATACCATGTTTTTCACAAATGCACATATCTCAATATAGGTACAACATCTGTCAGTGAAAAATAAGGATTCGAATTTCATGAAATTCCTGTAATTATGCTCATCGAATACGAATATTGATTATATATTCAAAATCAAATATTCAAATATTTTTATTGAGATAATAATAAACACATTAAAAATCATTCATCATCATCATCATCGCCCTCAAAATAACAACAAACTTTATATCAACGACACAATCATTTGACTTCATGTACCACCACTTTCTTACTGAATTACCTTCTTTATATTCTATTATTGATTATAAAGGCCTGCTGTTTCTGTATTTCTGTGGGACGATCAACTGGCTTGCTAATCTGGCTTGCTAATGCTATCCGTAAGTTTTCGAGTGTCTTTTAAAAGGCACGTGTTCGAATACGTAAAGACATTTCACACATTTAATTCAGCAATGAGTTATGTCACCATTCTGAATGTCTAAATTATTTGTTGGTATGTAGAAGACAGATGTTGTAGTTTTTATGGTAAATATCAAATATTCGGTATTCATTCTTCGAAATAACAACTTAAGTTTCTACTCTTGCATTTATTCCGTGGTTTTACGTACAAAAATAACGACTCGCTCATAGGAACAGACTTATAAAATTCTGTTCATAACATTACACCAAAGAATCCTTTGGACAGTATTGTTTAATTTTCCTAAACTTTTTTGGCACAGTCTTGACACCGACATCCACACTACACGCTGTAAAAGTTGGTAGATACCTATATTAATACGCAGCATGCTGTGACCAAGTTTTATGGCTTCTATTCAAGATACAATTATTATTACTTTTTAGAGATAAGCGAGCTTTTTTATAGTTTTTTTTATCTCCCGTCTTACTAAGTATTTCTTTTTACTAGCGAGCTTCTTCTAAAGCTAAAGGCTTATTTACAGAGACTATTTATATACTTTACATACATTTGAGATGTGTGTGTACGACTCTTCGAAAGTACATATTTTTTACCTAATAGCTTCCTACTTGTGCAACATTCTTAACAAGGGAGTTTCTCCCATCGTGGTCTTTTCCTAGAATGTTATGTAAGATCTTTGACTTTCAACTCAGGCGTTATGTCTGCTCTCTTGTAACCTTTGGAGAAACCTTTAGCACAATTTTTTACCCTCACGCTCTATCACTAGTAGGGTAGGCAGAGAGAACGGAACGCCATAGTTACGGAAAAGAGTGGGAGACCAATTTTTTACGGGTGCTCCGGAGAACATTGAACATATTTTCGATTTGAAGTTTTTAAAATATAATTATAGACTTAAATCAAATTTCATAAATATAAAGTCCCTTTTATTTACTAAAGTTTACTTATGATAAAGCTATAATAAAGCTATACCCTTACACGGTATCCCAAGTGGAGTAGGCACAGAGAACGGAACGCCATATAGATATATCCTTACATACTTCTTTCGCTCCATCAACATTCATAAAATTTCACACACACGCACGTCGATCTCTTTTACTTAACATAATATGACCGTCCTTAAGAATTTAATTCACGTTATCAAACTACAACAAGTCACAGCCGAAATACCAAAATTCCATGAGTTACCATGAATTCTACTAGAAATTATTTTCCGCGCAAATTTTAAAGAGACTTTAAATGTTTATGGAATCGAACGTTAGTCACATACATTAAAGGTTACTCTTTCTTTCGCCTATGGATGTTACAGAAATATAAGTTTATATCTTTTCATACAAGGCATTACCTATTTTAAAATCTTACCTGAAATTACCTAAATACAACTGTTTATGTACACCGACTCTGTTATCAATAACTTAAAATTAGCTTACAGTTACACGTATTCAAGACATCAGCAGAACCTTACTTAATAAGAGTAACCGTCTGATCTGAAATTCTTTGAAGAATTCCAATTAATCTCTAAATAAAACAGAATCAATTCTTTTTATAATTCACTTTATATTGATAAGTAGGTGTGTAATATTTTTTTATTTCCGATAAATTTTGGATAAATACTTTGATATATTCCTTCTTTGAAGAAAATTGTAAGTATTATTACACAAAAAGGAAATATTGACACATACAAATTTATTCTAATTAAATTTATTTCTAACGACGTAAAAAAAATTGGGAAAAAATGTAAAACAAAAAATATACGAGACTATGTTTCGAGCTAAACAGCTGAGAGATATCTTCACCAAAATGATTTCTATAATTCCATAATTCATCAATTTTCTCGAAAAACGATAAGGTAGAAAATATCCAGAAAGATAGCTACGCATCGTAAGAGACTTTAATATAATTATATCGTGTTTGGTCCCCCCAACGTTGATTTTTTCTTGTGAGAATATGCTCCTATCTTGGGCAGTCCGAAGAAGCACTTCGACGATCTGTATCTCTATCCATGAGATACTACATTAATTTGTAAGAAATTAAAATACAACAAGGTATAAAGTTCATAATATGTAGAAAAAACAGATGTCAAATATGTATAAAGACTTGATTAAGAATGGTCAGACATCCTGGAAGAAACAGAGGTCTCTGCAAGTAACACATTGGCGTAATGGATCTCTGATTCTATTAGTACAAATGGAAGATGTTGAATATTTAAGTATGATTAATTAATATTTAATTAATTAATATCTAAGTATGATTCTACAAAAAAAAATCAGAGTTTTAAATTGAATCTGAAAGATATTTTTAAATAGCTGTTCAACTGCTCTGTTGTTGAGTTTTGTTAAGAAACTGTATTTGGTTGCTGTTTGTATTGTGGGTATGTGTATGTTTTTGTTGTTGTTTGGTGAGCGCTATTGTTTTATCTAAATTATATAAAATAATTATGTTTAAACCCTCAAAGCACGAGCACTGCTCAATTTTGAGGGTCAAATATGTGATAAATGTGTTTTTAAATAATAAGGTGTGTATGTAATATTATTAAATTGTAAATTTCATTTTAATAAAAATATTTGAATTTGAAAAAAAAAATTGAATTTGAATTTGATTTATACATTTGTAAGAAATTAAAATGAAACAAGGTATAAAGTACATAATATGTACTTTGCACATTGACAATATCTGAAGAAAGTGAAAGGAAGAACGGTGTAGAATGTAGGTAATGCCTTTGAGCTACGAGGTCTCAAGTTCGATTCACCGCCACGGCAAAATAAAAAATGACAAAAAAATATTTTCTATATTGTTGTACTTTTTCGATAGGTATTTTTTTTCTTCCTTCAGCTAGAGGGACATCGAAGTCTTGTAGTCTATAAGTACCACACTTGGTAGTTTGGTGGTTTTAGACGGTTAGACCTTGTGAATTTGTGAATTTTATTTATATAAATTATTACATTAGTACCCGTAATACAAGATTCGAATCCTATCGTATCCTAATTTGGGGTTTGCTGGATCTGTATTGTTCATATGCAATGTTCTATTGTGTTGTCTATTTTGAATAAATCCACTTGTTCTTGAAGAGAAATAACTTACATTTAATTAAATGTTGCAAGTAAAAATTTTGCCAAAAAACTAATTCGAAACATATGTTAGTAAGAGGACACATTAAGGTAAGTGTCATTCTCAAATACACGTAAAAGTTTATCAAACTTTCCTGCTTCGCTTCGTACTAAATATAATATGTAGATAATCGTACACTATGTATAAAATATGTTAAGCTCATGTATTTGGGTGAACTGTGAAACTTTAGGTTTGCTTAAATAAATCTTTAGCAGCTCCAGAAATGTGGAGGACCCTTATCAAAAACCCAGATATGTCCACACATTATTGTATAAATTGAGTACCTACATTACATATAATAATGTACTCTGCGATGCGAAGCTTTGAAGTACGCGTAAACAAAAACTTAAGTTTTTAGATCGAAAACTCGTTCTCTATCTAAATAATATGCAAAAAGAATGTTTATTTGTAAGCCATCATTAGTAGTTCTACTTTAACATAATTATGAAATACAATTTGACACAAATCACAACAAAATTTAAAAAGAACGTTTTTTACCAGTGCAACGAGATTGTGTTCTTTTGTTTTCATTCAATTTACGAATGATTTTTAGTATTCTCTGGGTAGGTATATTCACGTTTTTTTTCATCTTCTCACATTGTAGTTAGGTGGGTTGAGAGTTCAAGAACTTCTTTCTTTTACGTAAGTAAGGATTTTTTCCTCCTTTAATTAATGTGCAAAAATTAAAAAAAATCCTTTGCGACTCGAGTATTTGCCACGTCCATATTCAGATCATATATATTTTTTGTTAAAAATGAACGGCGAAAAGGTGTTATCTGTCAAGCCATTAAATGACGTCGAATTTTATTACAATTATTATTGGGCAACATTAAAGAGTCGTTTACGTGCCAAAGCACCTCAAGGACACTGTACAATTCATTAACTCTAGGATATTACATGCACGTCATAATTACATATTATTGATACATCATACCTTTTATGTTACAAATACAAATTATGAGATATATTCAACGTTTTTGCGACTAGTTAATCAAGGTATGATTGTACGTTTCAAATCTACAAGGATTAAAATACTAAAATCAACCAACTGCGTGTTTTCAGAATCTCGATTTTTTTTATTTAGGAATTATAAACCTACGTGTAAAAATACATTTCGCATCTAAAATTCAACGATGAGGTATGCCAGACATACCGAATGTCAACATTTTTTATTACTTATAGGACAGTCAACTAACAACAAGCAACGAACTCGTTAGTCATTTTTTTTGTTCTAATCAAATATTCAAAACGAGTGGCATACCTCGTCGCTGACTTAGAGACGTTTGTTGTCTTTTATGTACATTTGACTTAACTGTGGTACATGTTTGTGGATGACAGTTGAGTTATAAACGACCTTTTTCTATTTTTGTAAACCATATTTATAGTTGTTATCTGTTATGTGCTTTTACCAGTGAATAAAAAAAAATTATAACACTTACAACCACCGTCAAAAGTTTTATGAGCTTTGATGGATTTTGAAACTGAAGTCCTCGCACGAATAATGTATTATTGATAATGTACTAAGTGTGTAATTTAAAAGGGGTAAGCAGCGAATTACTATACGTAACATCGTTTTCCAAATGGATCGCGCTTTTAGTTAAAGTTCTCTTTCTTTTATTCCATTTGCCGGCCGCTTTAAAGGACAACTCATACCTACTTAATTATAATGAACATTATTATTATTATTACAGACAAGAGACTGTCCTTTACCCGAATTATGAATACTTTTGTACAGATATTATTATTTCAATGAATACTTGAACAGAATAATGTATTAACAGTTGAAATTTCCATATTATATTTGTCAGCAGAATTTTACCCTTTGTAAGTTAAAACTATATTCATAGTTTATTATTTTGGTCGATTACTACTTTATTTTTGTTTATTTTATTAGGTATATAAACAGACTTTGTACAAATATAACGCATACAATTACATATCTATATTAGTTCACTTATTGAATAGATATAGATAGAAGTAGGTTATAAATGATACGTACCTTCAATCCTATTTACCTACACTTGGAAGTATTCAGTATGCGGTACCCATGCTAGGTGTCCCAGAACAATACCTACACATGAAGCTGTCATTGAGGTTGGTTTATAAGAGAGAATATGGGAGCCTTCGGCAAGTCGCCCGGTAGCTTAATTGGACAAAGCACATCTCGCGACAAGATGGGTTACGGGTTCAATTCCCGTCCGGGGCACTACCAAATGAGGTGACGTTAGTTTTTCTAAGCCTTATATGGTAGTTTTGTGTGTCAAAATAACACAACTGACCTCATACAAGTGTACAGTGAAGAATAATAATAATAATTAATACAACCTATTGTAAAAATTAAAAACAAGCTAGAGAATTGATGCTATGCAAACAATCGGAAACTGAGGTGTGTAGAGCGTACCATGGAGAGACAAATGCTAGGCATTAGCTTAAGAGACAAAATAATAAATGAAATTATCCGGCAAAAGACAAAAGTAGTTGACATTAATAGTAGAATCGAAGTAGGAAGGCACCTGCTCAAGATCTTGTCAGAAAGGCGTGCAAGGTGGATCGGCCATGTAATACGACAAGAAGGCCTCTTGCATGCCGCAATGGAGGGTATGACCGAGGGGACAAACTCTAGGGGACGCCCACGCCGAGAGTACCTGGAGGATCTGTTGGTGGACATGCGCTGCTCATCATATGCAGAGTTCAAAAGAACCGCACAAGACAGGGAGGAGTGGAGGAGAAGAATTGAAGAGATAATTGCTGCAAACCAATCCCAGGATTGAAACCAGAGAGAGAGAGTTGACATTATTGATAAAGTCTCCAAGTCAAATAGCTAGAGGGCATTTATTATAAGTAATCGTCAACGTTGGAAGGACTCAATATGACTATGCGATATGGTTCGTGGAGTAACGACAAATAATTGCTCAAATTTATTTTAGATCGTAAAAACTCATGAGAGTGAAAAATTGAATCTTTTTTTTGTTTTGTGTAATTTCAATGTATTACTTTAGTACACCAAGAGATTAATAAAAATAAATAAATAAATAAATCTTGTCTAGCGTTTCATTCCTTTCTTTCTTTACCAGAAATGCAAAAAATATGAGATGGATGGACAATTAGAAAAATAGACACATATTTTAAATTTGATGCTTATAAAATATGCTGTTTTTAAATTTTTTCATACTTAAAATAATATTTAGTTTGGAAATAGTCGCTCAGTTATTTCACCATCGTACAATTTCACTATTTCAGAGGTAATTAGCATTTTGAATTATATCATAAAGATGGATAGAGAGAGAGAAATAAAGAGGAAAGCACGTAACATAATATTAGGTTCCGTCTATTTAAAATATTCATAAAATAAAATGTAAAGTTACTGTCTAGTTAAAAAGCACAAGATTAGTAGAATTTATTTAATAGAATTAGGATTCTAAAACAATTCACATCCAACAGGGGTAACCAGCGGACCGACTGATTGCAATAAACATCTGAGTCGACCTGCTCGTGCGAATAAAAGGGAAGACATTCAGAATGGGTGGCATGCCTCATTGCTGAACTGAACATGTTAAATGTCTCAAAACGTAATATTTTACAAATACCTTCCTTTTTATATACTCTAAGTGATGTTTTACGAAGCCAATAGTACCAACAAAAATTTATTACGTTCAGGATGGGCGACAAATCTCATCGCTGAATTTTACGTGTAAAATGTCTTTTTTCCTCAGTCACATTTCTTTTATAGAACAAAGAAAAAAGAATGGAACCAATTCCTTGCCGGGTGAAAGAAAAATATGTTTTTATACACAAAAATAATTCTGCGTATAAACTAATAAGATAATATTAAAATATAATAATATGAATCAAATTAGGAACAATCTATTTTTATTCGTTTTGGATATTTTTTTTAACAGAATTGAAATGACATCAATATTTATAGTAATGAGAAAATTCTATGATGTGTAATAGGATAACATAAATGTATGTGGGTAAAATAATGATAATTATTATTATGGTTGTGTCTATGGTGATATTTTCACAGTACCCTAGCTGTACAGGAATTGGGAATCTTACGACCGTATCGTTCTAAAGAAAATCGTAAAAAAAATGCCATGAAATCGGTGATTTTATGTAATGGTATTTTTATAACTCACTGAATTTTCATAAAAGTTTAAGGCTTAACTTAACACACCTGGAAAAATCGATTTGATATTGGAATTCTTATAAATATGAAAAACAACACTTAAATTTTGATACGATATTATTTTTTTATGTTTTTTTCAGTTTCATGACATATATTAATTTGAAATTAAAAAAAAATATAATTTAAAATTATAACTTTATTTTTTGAAACGTTATATGGTTTTCGATTAGACCTTTCGTTATTTTCAAAGTATTCCTATGGATATTTTTATACCTACCTTCTTTCAAAAAACGTTTGCCAATTGTCTGTGTGAAATGTCTATGTACATATGTTATGTTATGTTAATTATTTTATTTATTTATTTATTTATTTTATTCTTCACTGTACATTGTTTACAATAATACAAATTAACAAAGAAAATATCATTTATACAATTCAATGCACAAAGGGCGAGTTTATCGCTAAAATGCGATGTCTTCCAACTAACCCTTCCAACTATTTTATCATAGGAATTGCCGTCGAATGTACGCTGACACAAACACTGAAAATGTAGATTTTAGTTGTCTCTTGTGTTTAAAGAAGGACGCCGTATGGCAAAAAATTGCGTATTTTTGCATACTATATATTTTATTTTTATGATTGCTTAAAAATAGCGAGTTCAAATTTTTAGCGAGGGTTTCTGACTTTTTACCTTGTTTTGTTTAGTTTTTAACTTATTTTATTTTTTATTACCTACTCTAAGTTCGGTTTATCGGTTTGATATGTATATATTGATGTAACAAAAAGATTATCCTAGAACAGGTCTACCTAGTTATGGATAATTCTATTTCTTATTTGTATTTGTTGTACGATTGTATTAAATACAACAAATTTTGTTAAATAAATTGATTGAATCAATAAATAAGTTAAGCAACTTCGTTCTCTGACGCCCGCACTTTCTCACAACAAACCCCTCTTTTAAAATAAATGTACATAATATTTGATGTTCACTAAACTTCTTAAATACAGATATTATAGTTATCAAAAATTCGAATAAAAAAATCCAAAATTACATGTTGGTATTGAAAACAAATAAGTACGTCATACAAAAGAGACACACACTACAGTTTTTGCACTTGTTTGTAAAGTAATTTTATTAACTGTGTCAGTGCATACGTTGTAGAATTCCATGATTATGTAATTTGAAACAAGTGTTTCTTTCTACTATAGGTTATTGATTCCGAGAGTGACGTCTTTAGAATTATCAGGTCATTATCAACAATCAATAATGATCTGATAAGTCGAAAGTTGTCTCTCTCGGAATCAAAAACTTATAGTACAAAGAAACACTTGTTTCTGTTAACCTCAGTAAGGTTGTTTATTTGCAATCAGTAAGAACTGGTACTACACACATACTATTAATACAAAATAATAATATACTAGGCTATATTATATTATACAAACGTTATGTCAATCAAATGTAAATTACACTTTCTACGGATGTCACACCTGATTTTAATTATATTATTGTCTAGACGTTACGGGTTCCTATCAGGTAATAATTATGATGAGAATTCCTGTATTTATATTAGTACGTTTTACATAATATATATTTACGTTTATACAAGCCAAGTCACAGGAAAACTAAGTAAGGTTCTCCACACTGACTCCTGTAAATAAATAATTATATTAGCTTTTTGAATTATGAAAAGAAACCCACATGGTTTTAGTTTAACCTGTGTAACATTACACAAGATATTTTTTTATTTATTGACAACGATACGTCCCCGAGGAAGACCACCAAAAAGATGGAAAGACAGCTGGTCTTCAGCATCAACTTCTGAACTAACAGATCGATTATCTACATTACGAGGAAGAAGAAGAAGACAACGATACAATATTTTTTTCTTGAGATCATGTCTAAAATTTACAATGAAAATGAGCATATCATTAACATGTATAGACAATTCACACAGACCGAGCTAGTTCCAAACTAGGATATGAATCTTGTATTATGGGTACTAACACGACGATACGCATATACAATCCACTGCACACATATAGGTACCTACATGTAACACCCAGACCCAGGACGATTTGAAAAAGGTCATTCTTCATTTTGCCTTGGCCGGGAATCGAACCCGGGACCTCGTGACTCAAGGCAAGTGCGTTAGCCTCCGCGCCACACCGGGCGCCATATCAATCATTTATAGCCACAAATTAATAAACAAAATGAGAATTATTGTAGTTTTATTTATTAATGTTATATCATTTTTTAAAAGCATTTTTCATATCATATTAGTATTCGTATTCTGTTGACATCAGTCGACGCAGAGGTGTGTATTGTAATCCCGGCTGATGTTTAAAAATAAGTTTTAAATAAATAAAATGTAGCCCTATAGATTCAATGGTAAATTTCTCAGACAGTTAACTACATCGGAGATCAACTCACGCATGTACGTAGGTCCCCCCAACCAATCTTAAATCCATACAGAGTACACTCTACAAAACGTTTCATTGTCTGGTATGAAATTAATATTTATTCTAATTAAATAATCATTATTGGGTTTAATAAAGTAACTATTTAAATATACTTTAATCTCTCCTGACTCTCTCTCTCCACCCACTCATCTTCACAATGAAACAATAATGTTTACTTGTTGAATTTGTGATGTACCTAATAAATACAAGATCGAATTACATTATATTATTAACTTAAATAACTATTATTGTATTGCAAATTTTCGAAATCAGCTATAAAACATTTTCACGAATATTGAGTTAAGTACATATATGTCGTTGGATTCGTAATTAAATATTCTATATTCTACTTTAAATATAATACAGATACTTTTCACATAGATTTATTCAAATCTCGAGCGCTTTCGTCAATGTAAATAAATTGACATTTTCAAGAGAACATGTGTTCTATAAATTTATGTTAAAAGTAACCGTGTTATTGATATAATGAAAACAAAATTGTTTTTAGGTTTTACTATGATTTATTTGTTAAATAAGTTACCTGGTTTCGACCTACGAGGTCATTGTCAAACTAAATTTACTATATGCCGTGTTGTTACTTAAATACTATGTCTTAGTAGGTAGCTGCAACAATATATTCTTAGAGCTAAGGTTTTATACAATGCAAATTTTATTGAAGGAGATTCAGAAAAAACAGTTGGTTGTGTTGTCTATGATTTAAATTACGAATAGACGAATAAACAAATAGTAGAATAAAACATTTGTTTTATTTATTTCGCTTTTTTGACTTCAGGATAGTACGTTTAATACTTGTATAATATTTTTTTATCGAATTTTTCCGAATCACAAAAATGTATTATAGCGGATTTCGAATCTCGGAGACACAATTATACACCTACCTAAGGGTAGATACGTACAATCACTGTCTTCTTTTCATTCAAAACCTATTGCAATATTGTATTATATATATTTCCTTGAGGCTATCCTTTGAAAGACACTTTACTTGATTGCTTGTCAAGCGGTGTGTATAATTTTAAGATGATAAGATGTTATTGTATTTCATTATTACTGTCTTATTGATGCTGTATTTATTATTATTTATTTATTTATTTATAACAGCACGCAATGAATGTATATAAAGTCACTTTAATGAAGTAATTATTAAACCATTATACGAGTACGTAATATATTATCTTGTTTTATTACTTCTACTACTACACCAATACGGCAAATCAGCTGAATACTAGCTGCATATAATAATAAGCATGCAATTCGTGTTCTCCGTGTCAACAAAAAAATAATACATTCAGAATGGGTGGCAAACCTCATCGCTGAATATGAGATGAAAAATGTCTTTATTTTCATTTTTTCGAACACCTCCTTTTTTAGGACACTTGATAACTTACGGAAAGAGTCTTTGCCTGGTGTTTGTTTAATTACATATGTACTTCTGAGTGTAAGTGGGAAGATTGTACTTCTTCAATATATTTCAATTTTTTTTTTTTTACACGTATAGACAATTCACACACAGACCGAGCTAGTCTCAAACTTTTACCACATAATATTTCTATTGCTGTTTACTAATTTATTGTTTTTTAAAGCGACGGCTGAAATTCATTCCACACTTCTCAGTTCCTCCCTATTTTCAGCTAGTCTCTTTAGTTCTACGTATGTGCCACAGTTCATATTCTTATTCACTTGGTCCGTATAGGTGTCTCTTGATCGGCCATATATTATCATTTCTGCCTTCGGTCTTGCCCTCCGTGATGGTGATGAACAGGCTTGGGTGCCTGATTTTGTGGCCAATCCAGCAAGCTCTTTAGTTATTTTTAAAGGAGCTGCCTACTTTCGCCTACCCTGATTAAAACCTCTTTATTTTGGACATGTTCCGACCAATGGATCTTCAGCATGCGTCTGTAGCACAACATCTCGAAGTCCGCCAACCGTCCGCTTTCACTCTTGTTGATGGTCCACGCCTTGCAACCATTTAGCAGAGTGCTCTATAAAATGCTTTACGGAGAATTCTGCTAAATAATTGTAGATAAACAATGTACCTACTTATTGTTTCATTAAGTAAATTGTTAACAAAACAAAAGTTAATCAAATGTTGAACAAATAAGAGCTTAAGTTTGTTTGCCATTAAGAATGTTTGCTTTCCAAACTTGAGATCAGATTTTAAAGTTTGTGATATTTTAATTGAAAAATATTAAATATTCGGTGGTGTCATGATAACATGAAATAGTAAGGTTTTCAAGGTGTTGGACTCTATAAGAAAAGTATCCAAAATCTTTAAATAGAAAATCAATCTCAACTTGTAGTACCTATTTTTGATATGACGTTTCTAAAAACCCACGTACCTACTGGTATTCAGGTATAGAAGTACACGTGCAAGAGATGATAGCATATTTTATTTCATACAAGAAACATAATGAGTAAAAGTAATACTAAGAATGATATTTTTACGATAAGAACTGAGTGAAAATTTTGGCAACTTTGAAAAGTTCAACAATGTTTAAATAAAATGAATTTGACATTCGTTTTGTTGATTTTTAACTATTTCTTAATTTTCATGCCTAGTGCTTAATGGTCGTTGGAAGAGAGGAAGCGACTGCGAACATTGCCATAAATGGAGTGAGCATCAAACAAGTAAGTGAATTCGTGTACCTGGGCAGTAGAATAAACCAGGATGGACGCTCCAAAGCAGAAATCGTAAGCAGAATAAACCAGGCAAGGATTGCCTTTAACAAAAAATCGAAGATATTGGAATCCCCAAACATTGACTTAAGCGTAAGGAAGAACCTTACTAAAGCCTTTGTATGGAGCATTCTGCTTTATGGTTGTGAGACATGGACCATCAGCAAGAGTGAAAGCGGACGGTTGGCGGCCTTTGAAATGTGGTGCTACAGACGCATGCTTAAGATCCATTGGTCGGAGCACGTCGAAAACAAAGAAGTATTAACCAGGGTAGGCGAAAAAAGGCAACTCCTTAAGAGAATCAGCCAACAACGAGCTAACTGGATTGGCCACAACATCAGGCACCCAGGACTACTCATAGCCATCGCGGAGGGTAAGACCGAGGGGACAAATGGCAGAGGCCGACCAAGAGACGCATATATGGACCAACTTGTGTTGTCTGAAGTGTGTAACTGGCTATAAATAAATAAATAAAAAAACTGAAGAGTGATATGAACTGTGGCTCAAACGTAGAGCTGAAAAGACTGGCGGAGAATAGAGACGAATGGAGAAGAAAAACCAAACTCGTTGCAGACCAATCCAATGGATTGTAACTCATTATATATATAGTGCTTAATCTGTTGGATACATTTGTAGGTACACAATATTAGAAAAAAATGTGTTCTGATTTATCAAAATTTAACACTGTTTTTTGTAAAAAAAGAGTTGACTTAATTAAAAAAAAATCAAAAATTTCAATTTTCATTTTTGATTGATAAATATAGTTAAAAAGTATTTGTTTTCGATTAAAGATTGTGAAACATTTTGCTTACCTTATAATAATAAGCCACAAAGTTTTAGAAAAAATAAATATATGCCTACATTACCAATTTAGGACTTTAACTTAATTTCCAAAATGTTTTGTTTCCTGTGAAAAATCTCTATAAAAATGAAATTTTATACTCTTTTGAACACTTACACTTAAAAGATTTTCCTACGAGCTTTCTCACGATTCGTATGAACATGTTCGTAACGACAGGTTACAATGGATCCGAAATTAATTCCCATTTCCTCCAAGCTCGGTAGGTGGTGGGTAAATCGTGTTTCTATTTTTTGAAATCCTAGAAAGTACCTCGTTATCTGTTATGTTTATCTATTCGGTTTCTTTGTAAGTGAAATGGATACTCTACATCAAATTGATAACACTTTAACCTTCTCATTTTTTTTAAAATTTAGCAACACCCTTAAAAAGCTCATCTTGATAACATTAGACAAAAACTTTAATCTCGAACAATTTTGTGTAAAATTAGTGAACTCTCTTCACGTTTTTGATTCATCACATCCATTCAAAAATCATCCAGAATCATCATCATCATTCATATTTTGTTGATTTTTTGATAAATTCTCCCCAGTATTTTTAATATAATCCGTAACATTTTGTGTATTTTCCATCCTGGTAGGAATTAAAGCACTAAACTTTATATAAATACCTACGCTTTTTTTTTATTTATCAACGAGTATAAAATTGTTTCGTCTTTTACTAAGACATTATCAATACTTTTGATTACTATTGATTATGTGTTAGTGACAATAGCATTAACAATTTCTCAGTAAGAGACGAAACAATTGTTTACTCGTTGATTAATAAAAAGGTGTGTATTTATAAAAAAGTTTAGTGTCATTAATCCTATCAATTCTTTTCGGACCAAGATTTGGTCTTCCACTCTTGTCAAAGTCGTCGAATATCCTGTAAAGGGCAGGTGTTCGAAACAATTAAAAAAGGTTTGCATCTTGAGTTCAGTAAAGAGGTTTGCCACCCATCCTGAATCTTATTTTTTGTTGACACTGAGAGGACAGCTTGCATGTTTGTTGCATGCAGCTGATCTGTTGGCTACCCTACTTGTGGGATATGCCGTGTGGTATAGTAGTAATAGTATTCAATTCCTGATTTAGTTAGCAGTGTAAAATATGTAGAATAAATTAATGGAAGTTCAAACTAGGACAAATTTATGTTTAAGTCTACGTCAGTTCTAATCTATTTTTCTATTCTTCCAAGTTGTTTAAAGGTACTTCGAAGTTTTACAAGTAATTCAGTTCTTTTTTAATTATTGTTTAAACAACTTAATTTATTATGTATTTCCATAAAGCTGAAGTACAATGGCAGCCGGATTCAAATTAAAAATCAAACTATACGAATACTCATTACTAATAAAAAAATATTTCAATAATTCAATATCTTCCATTCCATAAAATCTTATTAAATTTTAAGAATCCATGCTCTTGTATTCTATTTAATTAAGTTTCAATGTTTGTTCTCGGTATAAAATACTTCTCATGTTCTATGTTTTTAATTTCGTGTTTTTACCACATGTCTCAAAAGTTATTAAAACGTGTTATTTTTTTTATTTTCGAAATATAAATAATAATATGGCTATGTAAAATGCAAACAAAATATATTAAGTAATAATATGAGCTCTCAAACAAAACAGGATGTTTGCGAAACATTACAAGAATTATAAAATTTTGCCTTTATGTCGAAACAAAATAGAACTTCCACTCTTAATTTTGATAAATCTATAAGTACCTAATTGTGTTTTCAAAATGTTAGAGTTTGTTCATTAATATTTTCAATAATTAAGCATGAAAAATATTTTGTTTGAAAGAATATTATAAAGGAGTGAGGATATTAGAAGAATGAGTGGATGCAAGAGGAGTGTTGTGGATAGAATGTGTGTAAATAAATCGAGATGGTTTGGTATTCATTTTGGAATGAATGGAAGGGGAAGGAATGATAAAGAAGATATACTTAGAGAGCGTGTGAGAAAGCGCGGGCGTCCGAGAATTACGTGGCTTGACCACGTGGATAAATTTGTCAAAGACGGCCGAGTCTTGAGTAAGAGAAATCGACGTGTGTTCGTGAGAAATTATATGAATGTTGAATAAGCGAAAGAAGTATCTAAGGACAGATCTCTTTTTGACTTAGAAAATATATCTGGGTTTTCGTTATAAATCCAAATACAGCTTTATACACCTTTCACATTAAGCTAGAAGCTTGTGTGGTGAAAGGGGAGTTTGCCGGCATCTGGGATTGAACGTTGGATTTTTTTAATATAAATATATTTCAATGTTAAAATGCTTTCAATCATTAAAAGTAAAGAATAAATAAAAAGTAATTTGTGTCCTGAGAAAACAGACCTGAAAATACGAAAAAAAAGTCACAATTTTAAGAAAATAGTGAATCATTTCTAATAGTAAATCCGCTGGCCAGCCCACTTGTGGTAATTTATTATCAAATATAAAGTTATTTTTTTAATGTTCTGCATGGTTTAAATTATTTTCTGAATTTAATTTGTTGATAATATTATCCGTAAAAGCTTCGTGACTTTCGTCTACGTTTCACATATTTGTTTTTAGAGGTATTGGAGTTTTTCTGAATGTAATGATTGATCACATGGTTCTATCATGTTAACCAAATCCCAGTGGATGGATGAGTTTACAACACGTACAAAATTGAAACGTAACAAAAAATTTGATAAATTTTCCCTTAAAAATAATAAAGGGCCATATGTACCAACATTTTATTTTGTCCAACCGAATAATTTTGAATAGGTTTAAATGAAGAAATTGTAAAGATAGTCTAACGAATTAATATAAAGTTATTTATATTTGTTGGGTTTTTTTGTCATTAAGTGCCTTCTAAGCAATGTGTTTATTTATTATTCCAGAAAACAATAGCATAAAGTACTTTTGATTCTATTTTTTCAGTGGAAACTTTTAGAAAGTTCATTTTTACTTATTTCAAAATGATTATTGAAGTAAGCACTGTTACTTTCACAGTATGAATTATATATTTGGCAGAAGCCTATCAAAACTAGTCCATCATCAGAGTTATAAACTGAGATTCTGAGATATTATTTCACCTCTTCACCTTCCTTTTACAGGACACTCAAAAACTTAGGGAAAAGAGTGGAAGACTAATAAGGAATGGGGAACATGCATGTGTGAGGAATATGAATAAATGTTATCAATTCATATTAATAAATATACGCTGATCACGAATATCCTAATAAGAAACGATAAAATAAAACTTTTCATTCATTATTTTCATTTTAAAAATCCATATTTTCTGTTATTGAATTAGTCCGGTGTGACGTCGCTAGGCGCTATTTTGTATTGCCACACATTTCACTCTTAGTAGTGTTTGTAGCGCCTGATATTGTCAAACACTGCTCCGCCACGAGTGAACCTTTTTGCGGCGAAGTCCGAAAATTGCTTTTTTAAATGGTGATAAAAACCTTAAAAATGCACATTTAAAAATATAAAAAGCACCATAATTTTTCTAATTTTCTGTACTATTTTTTGGGTTGAAAAATTTTTTTTGTGAATGTTCCCCATTATTCCTAGCGGGGTGAATCATGGCTTTTATATGTTGTTTCAGCCATAAGTAAAAATAATATTTGTCTACATGAATGATGTGCGCTAATAATATGTAACTTTTTTTTTTCTTTTTGTTATAAACCCAAATACAACCTTATGGTGCAAACACAATGGAAGCAGGTTACCTGCTTTCAGATGCCTGCGTCTACCGGCGCCAAGAATGGTTACATGCATTTCAATAAACCCGCACATAGTAAAAGCAGAAACGCCGATTGCGATTTACTTTGCCGGCGCTTACCGGCACTGATCGGTGCTGGCAACCTGCTTTCTTTGTGTTTGCACCCATACACACCTTTCACAGTAAGTTAAAAGCTTGTGTCGTGAAAAGGGAGATATTGAGTATTTGTATTAAGCAAAATCAGATTCTATAAAACGGACACGTGTATAGCACACTGAATAGGAATGCACGCATGAGGAATAGTATGACAGTAATGAAAACGAAAGGTGTTAGCGAGAATAAGAGTTAATGTCATTCGATCTTTTCTGCCTACCCTGCAAGGGAAGCAACGCGAAGGTGATGACGTTAATGATAATAGTATTTACATTGTATTTGATTGAAAATTTATTAATTTAAATAATAATTGCTTACATTTTTTTTTTATTTTTTCCAGGTTTATATCCATATGGCTTCTTCTACAAGTCAGCGTTTGTCACACTTCATACAACTCGTATCCAGGTAAGAAAATATAAAATTTATTGTATTCGTTTTCGAGGACACAAATGGGTGCTTTTATTTTATGTCTATCTGTACCCTCATGGCAAATCCTACAAGTGAGGTAGCCAACACATTTACAGCATTTTAAAACATGCTAGTGATTTTCTCAATGCCAATAAAATATGAGAAATTTAGGACAGGTGGCAAACTTCATCACTATCGAATTGAATAATATGTGGTATGAAAATTACCCAACAGACACCTCATCCGCACAACCAACAGACTGTGCAAACTCCCTTTTTGTATGAAACAGGAAAGGTGTCCCGATGCTTACAATCGGCTTAGGCTGGTTTAAGTGCACTTTACCCATGGTACGTTCACCAATTACACCAATTCCTGTTTCAAACTGTCATGTTCGACATCTGTTGAGCATAGATTGTCAACAACCTCGAACACAATCACAAAGATGGTTGCTGTTAGTTGACATCTATGCTCAACAGATGTCGAACATGACAGTTTGAAACAGGAATTGGTGGGATTGGTGAACGTACCATGGGTAAAAGGGCACTTAAACCAGCCTAAGCCGATTCGTTAGCATCGGGACACCTTTCCTGTTTCATACAAAAGGGAGTTTGCACAGTCTGTTGGTTGTGCGGATGAGGTGTCTGTTAAGTAGTATTCTTAATATCTTCACTCTCGCAGGTGTGAAAATCCAGCTAAATGCGAAAACTTCGTTTAATATGTGGTATGACTCATTTTATGATGTTTTGCGAATACCCTTCTTTTAAATAACACTCAAATACTTTAATAGAAAAAGTAACAGATCTTTTCATTGTCGGATCTCCAACAAACACTTATACCTACAATAAGATATTTTTTTTAAGTGAACGCTTAATATAACGCATATCAAAAAATCCCACAGATTACGAACTTAAAATAACTTACTCCATATAGGTATTATGTACCTAATTGTTATTTTCTAATTTAATTTAAATCTAAGACACTTATCTTACTGATGGAGATTCTGTCGTTTAAATCTTTAACTGACTTCTAAGTTATAAATATACAGGTTTAATTTTCCTTCACTTACGCTCACCCTTCTTCATGGAATGACACAAAAGCCTGTCGCTTGGGCTTCCAAAATTCTCTGTTAAACGCAACTCTTTTTCTAGTGCAGGGCAGCCATTCTCTAAATGTCATCAAACCATACTGTCTTTGACCTCTTCGCGCTTCTACGACCCATTCTAGGTGTTCAGTTCAGCACCTTTTACGTTCATGTACCTAGCATCAGACAAAGATGTAACATGATCTGTCTTGTTCCACCCAGTTTACATCTTGAAATTACTATACTATACTACTATACTATACCCTCACGCCGTGTTCCAAGTGGGGTAGGCAGAGAGAACGGAACGCCAAACAGATCTATCTTTACACACTTCCTTCGCTTCCTCCACATTCATACAGTTTCTCATACACGCACGTCGGTTCCTCTTACTCAACACGCGACCGTCCATGAGAATTTGATCCACGTGATCAAGCCACGTGGTTCTCGGACGCCCGCGTTTCCTCACACCCTTTCTTTCAGATAAGTATATCCTCTTTGTCATTCTTACCTCGTTCATTCGTTCAACATGCCCAAACCACCGTAGTTTATTCACGCGCATTCTGTCCACAACACTCTTCTTGCATCCGCTCATTCTTCTAATATCCTCATTCTTCACTCTATCACGCAGCATTTTACCAACCATTCTTCTCAACGATCGCATCTCTACTGCATTTATTCCACTTTCGTCCTTATTCAACCACGTCCATGTCTCGCTTGCGTACGTTAGTGACGGTACCAGAATCATCTTGAATTTATTAAAAGTTTCAATTTATAACAATGTTGAACTGTAGATAAAAACTGATATCTATTATGTATAATATGAGTAGGTACTTAAAACTTGTATGAAAAAACATTTTCAAATACACAACATATTGTTTAGACATTCTCAAGTGTTATCAATTTATCCTTCAAAGAAAAGTTTTAAGTACTTACAAGAATTTCCTTCTGGTGTTTCGAGTATATTTAATTGGGTAAAATCCATTTCCTAGAATGTAGGTATCTATCATTGTTATTTTTAATAGTTTCTGATATTTGGAATTGAATAAAGACGTTGGGTATATTTTTGTAGATAGATTTTTTCATATCACACAGTTCGATTTCTATATATTTTATTCACACCGTTAATAAATTAATGATGATTTTATTGGATAAATTTATTTTTATTCATTTGTTTCACAGGAAAACAAAATTCAATTAAAAATAATACAGTCGTACCAAATCCATAAAAACAGATTTGTTGGCGTGTTCTTTTTCAAAATTGATCGGCTTGTTTTTTTTTTAGAATTGATAAAACCACATACAAAAAATGTAACGAATGTTGAATTTCGTATCTGAGCTTTTGTCAAAAGGACTTATATATAGCAGAAAGCACAATAAGTGTTAGGCTAACTTTATATTTAATTAGTTTGTGACCTGGTTTCGACTTACAAAGTCATTGTCAATTTTTTCTTCATTGTCAATATTTTAATAAGTTTGAGAATGCACTGTATACTCAATAGTAAGACATCAATGAAATTTTGGTTTATATAAATATACTGACGAAATATTTTTATTATGTCATAAGAAATAAAAATACGTGTGTAGCTTTTTTTTTTAAAAAAAATTGTTGTAGAATTATAGTTATACCAAAATTACAAAACTGGCGATATCTTAAATTTAAGACATTTCTACTTGTTGACTCATGAAAATATTGCTAAAGAAACCTATCAAACATTGTGAACAAAAAAAAACAGTTCTTTTTCTGAGCAAATATCATTGGCCATTCCTGTGAAGCATTTTATGCCTGTTGCTGGTAAGACGTGGGTAAATTTGGCTCTAAAAAAGAAAAATGTAAAGAATAAGGAAGAAGTTTTTAGATTGGTGAATGACTTACAGCAAATTAGGTCTTATGGTCTTCTCTTTGCATCCCTTGTGAGACCATTATTAGAATATAACACCGTTATTTGGTCTCCAAATTACGCTATCCATATTAAAAGTATAGAGAGAGTGCAGAGGAAGTTCTTGAGACTGATCAATTACAAAAAGGGCATTCCAATTGAAAATATAGACTACACTGATCTGATGAATGAACTTGGCCTCCTCAGTCTACATAACAGAAGAAAAATGTTTGACCTCTGTTTTTTCCATAAATTACTTAACAACGCTATTGATACCCCAGAAATCATGGAATGTATCCAATTCAGTGTTCCTGCTAGGTTGACTAGACATACTGTGATGTTTCATGAGGCGAATACTCGTAATAACTATGTATATTTTTCTCCACTCATTAGGATTCACAGGCTGGCCAATCTGGTAGGGGATAAAACGGATATTTTTGCTGACAATTTTCAAAAATTCAAAACTGACGTAGTAAATTACTTAAAACTGTGTAGTTGACATTGGGCAGTTGAGTTCTGCGTCCAAGCGGTTGGTTCGTTCTTTGTATACCTATATTGTTTATTGAAAAATACATTATTGTTTGTGTATCTGTATAATTTATTGAAAATTATATTTTTTGCCTATATGTTATATATTATTTATTAATTTTTTTGAACGATTTTACCTAATTTATTTTTTTAAATTATTGAATTGCTTATACAAAATTTATTATACCTTTTATATTAATTAACTATCTGTTTACCTAATTTTAACCTATTTACATTGACTACCTGCTAATGTTTTATTGCATTATTCCTATTTTCTTCTTGTTAATATGTCTTAAATTCATTGTTTATTGATCTCTGTCTGTATTGATTATTTGTTTGTGATGTTAAAAATTTTATAATTATATATTTTAATGATCTTATGTTGAATTTCCCAATTTTGATGATTTATTGCTAGTTCTGTCTTTTATCAATTAATTTTTAAAAAGTTTTATTGAATGGTTTATATGTATTATATTTAGCATACTTTTTTTTATTGTGTATTGTCCTTTTTTCATGATTGTTCCTTGTCGTTTAAATGTACTGTCTGTCATGCAATTTCTACAATTTTATTTTATACATGTAAAAGGCTCACGCCGTATATTGTGATAATAAATAAATAAATAATAAAAGACTTCCAATATTCAACATTGAAGAAAAAGTGGTTGAAAAAAAAGAAGAAAATCATCATGTGTGTAAACATTCGTTTGTTTACATACTTATATACTCAGGAACAATCTTAATGTACCCTTAAGTCGTCTAAGCTAAAAGTTAGTCAATCTAATTAAAGTCAATTGTATCCGGTATAAACAACACAGGAGCTTCCATTAATACGACCTACTATTATTATTATTATTACACACTTAGTAGATATATGTACGTAGTATGTATAGTAGTTATCTGGCCTGTACAAATGTTCATTGGAAATTCTCTACTAAGTACGTTATCTAATGTTAGTACAATCAGTGGCAAAACTAAAATATTCATGTTAATCTTTATAGGTACTTTTTCGCTATCAAAAACTTCTGTAATTTATTTGGTAGCCTAATATCCCCTTCAAGTAACTAACGATACTGCATAGAGAGGAAGGCATATTCCCATTTCTTCCGTTCCCTTTTTGCACCAATTTTTTTTATGTGT
The DNA here is from genome assembly GCA_947579605.1 of Athripsodes cinereus. Classification (NCBI taxonomy): domain Eukaryota; kingdom Metazoa; phylum Arthropoda; class Insecta; order Trichoptera; family Leptoceridae; genus Athripsodes; species Athripsodes cinereus. The sequence continues at coordinate 3,308,854 of OX388314.1, read as the reverse complement.
GGCCGTTTAATCTAGAGTGCTCCCTCGGGGTAGCATTTCTCGCTTTAGTGCGACATTAAATCCTGTTTGTGCATGTGTGCTTTAGTATGGAGATACATATCTCCAGGTACGGCACGAGGTATGAGGCGGGCGCTGCCCTTTTAAAAATATTTATAAGTATGTTCATCGATGTTATTTTTACAATGAACCATTGTATGAGGTCATATACGTAAATTTTATACATAAAACTACCATATATGGCTTAGAAAAGACAACGTCATCTTATTCGGTAGTGCCAGGACGAGACTTGAACCTCCATCCCTAACCTTGTCGATTTAGTTACTTCCCTACGACCATGCCATTACGACATATTTCACATGTGGGGTAGCCAGCATACCAGCTGTATGAAGTAAGAAACATACAAGCCGTCTTCTATGCGCCAACTAAAAATAAGACATATACAATGGGTGACCACCCTCATCGCTAAATTTAAGATGTATCATGAATTTTTCGAACAACTGCCTTTTACATGATACTTGAAAATACCGAAAAGAGTGAACGACCAAATCTTTTGCTGAGTGCATAAAAAAAGTTAATTATTTTTTTTTTTATTTTGTAAAACTCCAAATAAACTTATGTAAACTAGGTACTAAAAAAAATCATTAAAACTCAAGTCAAACTAAAAACAGTTTGTTAGTTCACATAAATTTAAAAATATAGCATTTTATAATATTTCGTTAATCAAAAAAACAATTTGTTTGATAAATAAAATATATCAACGGAATTTTTTTGTTCTCTCTAGAAATGCCGTCACTGGTTTTAACCCACCATTGCTTCCACATTTAGAACTATTAGAATAAGTTCTTCATGGTTACTCCGCCCATTCCATTACTTTGGCCTCCAACTCGACTGTAATGACCTCCCTTAGATCTAAAAGGACAATAAAACTATTCCCAGGTGTACAAACCTCCACCCTCACATCCATTAGAAATGGGTTGTCGTCTCATTTGGAAACCACTGAACTTTTAACGTCAATTTGAGTTGGAGATAATTACTGAGAACTAATCTAAATGGATCGTATATTTTCCTTATAATTATACTGTTTTTTTTTTTTATTATTTGGCAACACTTTTAAATATAGCAGCACTTGGCTCTCTGCATATGAAAAACATTCTAATTTTCTACATCGATCTATAGAAAAATATAGTGCCGAAATCCAGTTAGACTAACAAAAAAATGGTTGATATTCTAACTATAAAAATCTACAGTTTTGAAGTTGAAGTGAGTAAGTAAACATTTGCCTTTAGAAGATTTAATGCGAGTCCACTACATACTTCTATTGTTTAGTTTAAAAGACAATAGACATCATGTGAATGGACGGTAGCGAAATAGCAGTCACAGGTATTTTTTATCATATGGATGGGCGATACCGCAATAGAAGTCACAGATATTTTTTTCTGCACACGGCCGTCTTTAAGAATTTGATACACGTGTTCAAGCCACGCAATTCTCGGATTTCTGCGCTTTGTCGCACCTGAGTTAATAAAATCACAAGTAGAATAGGATTACTTATATTTGTTTTATTTTAATTTCTTAGGTATCATGTGTATATACGAGATTCAAATATTTGTCTATGTATGTAATTTGATTTATTTATTTTTATTATAATTTGGGCTAGTTGGAAGCCATCGCGCCTTTAAGATTGATTCGGAGCCTGTATGTTGTTGCAACCAATATAATTTCATATCAATTCATATCTCTGCCAAATGTTTGTTCTCAATAAACAGTGAAAAATTAATAAATAATTGAATAAAACAACAAAGATTTCTGCATACCTTAAGCCTGAGGACATTACAATTTAAAAAGCGCTGTGTTGTGATAATATCACTTCAAGGGTGCTCAATGTTATGGTTTCACGATATTCCGAATTTTTTCACTAGTGGCAATTTAATTCGCTGTTCTTTTCACAGTCAATTTAAACTAAAACTAAACAAAATGAAGTTTAAAATGTTTTCACATGTGATTTCTATTATACTCAGTAGGTACATATGTACATACCTATATTAACATATGATTGTTATATTTTATTACTATCCTATATCTCTGCCTTTTGTTCTAAGCGAAATGGCCAAAGTTTTATACATGTCAGGAGACATATTCCAACTGACAAAACAAGAACGGCCAGTTTTCAGTAGTAGTAGTTGTTGGACCACATAAATTCACAAAACTGTGACATCTAAATGAATAATTATAGCGAATTTATATTTGAGTTTGTTTGTTAATATGTTTGTATGTTTATTCATATTTCGTGAAGTCTTCGAGAAAGTTTTAACATACATGTATGTGGATAGAATAAACGGTTCTCGAAGGAACTACATCAAAATGAGAAATTAAAGAAAACAAGATATTTAGTGGGTCACAGTGTTTATGGTATCTTTTTTTATTTTCTCAAATTTTCAAGTGTCCTATCAAAAGCAGATATTTGTAAAACACCACTAATAAGACTAAGAAAAGACAACGTTACTTATGAGGTTGTGCTCTACACGAAACTTAAACTTGCAACTAATTGTAATCGCGAAGTGTGCTTTGTCCAACTAAGCTGTCAAGAGAGAAAAGACTTCAAAATACTTTCTTATAAATCACAGTGACAGTTTCATGTAAAGGTCCCCCACTTATTCCCGTAATTTTTGAGGTGTCCTGTAAAAGGCAGGTGTTAGAAAAAATGAATATAATTATATTACAACTCGAATTTGGCGATGAAGTTTGTCACCCATCCCGAAAATCAGATTTTTACAGCTGGTTTGTTGATGATAAAACTTGTGGGATAAACTGTAATAGTATAGTATTAGTTATTTTTTCTGTAAGATTTTTGTTTATGGTGTACGCACTTTAAACCTGATTCATTTTTTTTTATTGAAATTTTTTTTCATTGAATAAAGCCGGGTTAAAAACTACTATTATTATTTTGTTGTTCCACTTGTTATTCAAGAATAATTCTAAGAGTGATTTATCGTTGACCCTCAACTCTAAAGATTTGAAAAAAAATAAAATAAAATTTAAATTCAATTTAAAGTCACTGAGGTGGTCTTGAGCTGCTACTTATTACTTCACCATCACGGTATATCCACAAGTAAAATAGCCAGCGGTTTAACTGTAAGTAAAAACATAATGTAACGTAACATAATTATAATGACAATATATACAAATCGTACCAATTCTAAACTTAGATATGAATATTGTATTATGGGTTTTAACGCGACGATACACATACTCGTATAATATACAATAGGTACACCAAACGGCCATACATGTAGTGTTGTGGAATTCTCAAGAAATAATTTTTCGAGAAATTTACTGAGAAATTTCTCGGTAAATTTCTCGAAGTAGAGAATTTTCGGAGATTTTTTTTTATTTTTTATTTAACAGTATAATAATAATAAATACTTTATTCAATCAATCAATAACAATGCACAAATGTTGAGAAAATTTGTCACCAATATGGCTACAATTAATTATGGAAACAAAAAATGTTAGGTACTTACATAAAAAAGTGCTAATAACTGATGAAAAATCTTGATGTTTGACACCCCACATGCACATATTTAATTAAAAAAAAAATTGCAGGTACGTACGTGGAAAAAAAGTGTTAATAACCTCTGATTTGGGCCTTGATCAGCCCCACAAATTTTTGGATCAATCAGGTTGGCTACGAAGTGTACTGGGCGAAAGGTCATAATACCATTAAGAAAAATTATGCAGAGAAATTTCTCTTCCATCAGAGGAGAAATTTCTCGTTCTCGAGAAATTTCTCGCCCCGAACTAGGATAATTAGAAATTAGTCATGCAAATTGTCCTCTCAGTGCCAATAATAAAATAAATACAATCAGATGTTGTATGTATGTATGTCCTGCACAACACCTTGAAGGACATCAACGCTCAAGAAGACTAAGAAAAGATGGTGGGTGACTGCATGAAATGGCGGAAAATGGCTATAGCGGCCGGCAAAGTTGAACAACTAGCAGAATCATTGTAAATGAGGAGTAGCCCTGTCCCGAATGTGACAAAGTGTGCCTTTCCAGGATCGGCTTTCACAGTCACCTTAGATAGCACCGTCGGCAAGAAACACAATTTCGTTCACTTTCTCAATAATACCCGGCAACGGGTGCGAGGCATTATTGTTATTTTCTCATATCTCATTTATTTAACAAAACAATATTAGATTCTACATTTTGAACACAATATAAGATTAACAATAAAATTTAAATACATATAACATTAAATAACGAAAACCATAAAATATTAAAATAAATTTATATTCAAAATGTGGAACCCCAACATTATTCGAGTTGATTATTCCATGATCTTCTATGAAATAGTACAATCATGGGAGATCACTTACAGAGCTACAGGGACAAAAACCTTCTTACTATCCTGGTGGACGATAGAAGTACGGCCTTCTGCATGCTGTATTTGAGCCTGTCATCTACTCCCAGTTTTCTGAGATTGCTTGACAGACTCTTAGGTATTAAACCATTCACAGACAACACTATAGGCACGATGATTGTGGTAGGTGTTCTCCACATATCTTTGAATTCATGAGCAAGATCAAGATATTTTATTATCTTATCTTGCTCAGCTTTATTTAAATTTTCATCGTGCGGTATAGTGATGTCTATGATGTATGTTTTACGGCATTTGCGATCATCATCATGATCATCATCGCCCTCAACGCTCCTCTCGGGAGCACAGGGCAGAAACCAGCCTCCTCCATTCAGAGCGTCTCTGTGCCAATTGCGTCACCTCTTCCCACGACATTCCTTGCGCTCTGATATCGTTGTCATAGGAACGGTGTATTGTGAAAGAGGGACGCCCGGGCCTACGGAACCCCTGCGGACGGAAGAACGGTGCTCTTTTTGGCCAACTATCATTGGGCATTCTCAAAACATGTCCCAGCCAGGACCATCGTCTCTCTTGTATTACGGAGATTAGGTACAGGTCTCTGCTGGGTGCGCCGGCGCACAGCATCATTTGTAACATGTTCATACCATCTGACATCCAAAATCCTTCTAAGACACTTGTTTTCAAAGCTTAGTATCTTCCGCTCTTGAGCCTTGGTTAAGTGCCAAGACTCGCAGCCATATAAAAGGATTTGCGATCAACCAACACAATATCTGGTCGATTAGCTATAATAGTTCGATCAGTTTGAATTGGTCGATCCCAGTAGAGTTTAGTGTCATTGTTTTCAAGTACCGATACTGGACAATAATTATAGTATGGTTATTTTGATTCCTGTTCAATTAATTTAAATTTTAATTTTAAATTTATTGTTATCATTATTAGTATTTCTACCCATCTTGGTCTAGACATAAGAGCTCAGAAATCAATGATCCGATAAGTTAAAGGGATAATATTACATATATGTACCTATTTCAATTGTATTTATAATAAGTGAATGAACGAATGAATAAATGATTTGTAACATGTTAAAGAGCAATCAAAAACTAAATATGGTTTTGTACCTACTTGTACTTAATTCAACCATTATATTGTCCTGAGACGATTTATTTGCTGTCAATCAAGTCAATCAATGAGTGTTTTTTTAATCAATTTATTTATTGATTTATACTTATTGATTTCATTATTTATTAATTTATGATTTTTTGTTATATTATTATATTTTTAAATCTAATTATTTCATTAATATTGCTTGAATCGGTGGTTTTACTGTTCATTGATGTGTTTTATTTAATTAATTTTATTAATTGTATTATAATATGATTGATCATTATGTTTAACTTTTCTCTTATCTTGTCTTGTCCTATCTTATTATTATATTTCTTTGTTTTTGTTGTTAGTTTTGTGTCTTAGTTGCTTTGAATTTTTTAAACTGTGGTAATATAGGGGGACTCTTGTGGTCTATATTTCATTTAATTTTAATTGTTGTAATACTTGTTGTGTTGACTGTTTGTTCCCTTCGAGAAAAAAATAAATAAAAAATTTTAGTTTATTTCAGATTATCCATTTAAAGTTTGGCATATTCTCTTTGGTTTAAATGTTTGATTTTATTTTTTCCTGTTTTAAACTTAAAGCAACAATAACGGATGATTTTTAGATAAAATATTTGATCAGCTATATAGAAAGTTTTGATTCGAATCTCAGTGTCAACTTATTTGATTATTAATTCTACTTTCCTTTCTTTAAAAAAATCAAGGCCTTAAACTGTCTTTTTGAATTTATAACAATTTTTTTTATTATTATTCAAAATATATTCATAATACTTGTTATTAATTTCATGTACAATATTTTGTGTAAATCTTTTATTTTGTAATTATTCTGTACCCCATTATGTATTTAAACTGTTTTTTTATTTATCAAAATTGTAAGTTTTTGTCCATTGCTTTTCTAGTTTTCTTTTGTAATCTTATTAGTTGAACTGCTACCTACTCTTCGTGTCTTTGTAATAATATAAATAAAACAATTCCAAAAACATCTATTCGATGAATGAATATGTGGTATATGTGACACAATGTGTTTAATTTTTATTTTTATAATTTGAAGTGATGCAGTATATTTTATTTTTGTTTTGATTTTAATTTGATACGATGGTGGTGTCGTACAATTGTTGTTTATAACTATGTATTAAAGGCGTAAGCCGTATGTATTATTATAAATAAATAAATAATTAAAAGAATGATATACTTCAATTCAGTCATATAATAGTCCCAGAATAATTTTAAAATTTAACCCTTATGCGGCAGGATTACAAGTACAATTTTTATTTACTTTCGTTGTAAGGACTTTATACCTATACAAGGCTTAACACGATTCAATAAAATCTTATCATTTACATAAAAGTATTATTGATGTCATGATTGTTGAGTTGTCACTCAGATAAGAATGAATGAAGAATGAAAGTATGATTGACATTATGAGTATAAAATGATCTGTATCATGATTATAATGTAAATAATGATGTATCATTGACTGCGGGTGGTATTTGTGTAGGAGTAATTCATGTAATGAAATGTATTTGTATACGGGAATATATATACATTGAGACTAGACATACATAATATACTTTTGTGGGCAACAATATTTAAATATGAGTAAATTATTTGAGGAATTTTAATAAAAGAAATCATTCGAGACCATTTAGCATTTTCCACAAGTGGACTAGTGGACTTACCGAATGTAATGAATATGCTAACTGTCTTCTCTGTGTATTAATAATATGCTTTATAATGGTCATCATTTTTTAAAACAAAAAGTAAATTTATAACAAGGTAATGCCGTAATATCATCGTCATCATATATGACAATTTGATGTAGGTAACATAACGTTACGCGATAACAAGTGACGAATGGTGAAAGATTGACGCAATGTTTCCTCACATTAATTTGAACAACGATATTCATGATATAATTCACAATAAATAAAGATGTTACATATATTATACAAAATGTTTGGGTTCGTTGGAAGAGATCGCTGCTTTGCGATGAGCTCGCCCTCTGTATATTGATTGTATCAATATCATCTATTTTTTAAGGATTGACTTTGTAACAGTTTAGAGACATTTTGAATTCTTATAGAATATCTGAATCTTTTAATGGATTTAAATATACGTGAAGAAGACGTATTTATTATTGTCGTCTACTTACTCGGATCATTCGTTCCCTAACCCCTTCCTTTAGTTCCCGGTCCTTTTGGAGTGTAAGGTGTTTGGATTGCAGATTTTTTTTCTCATTTTGATTTATGTAGTGATTTTATTATTATTTGTGTTTTTCTATTACTATTTTTTTACTTGTGTTTAGTGTTAATGTGACGTAATTGATGAAAGAATCCACTATAAAAGTGATAATCTCGCCACTGCATATCATCACATTTTTTTCTTATGTAAACTGATTTGTTGATTTTGTTATGCGATTGATGATGTGCAAGAAGAATAAAATTACAAAGAAACCAGCTGACCCGGTAAACGTTGTTTTGCCATATACATTTTCCATAGACTAATATCGCTATTAAAAAATAGGGTGAAAATTTAGGGTTGTTTGTATTCTTTAATGCCTCACCATAAAAAACAAAAGTAATAAACAATTGTCCAAAAAAATTTAAAAAAATCGGGGCGGACCACCCTTAACTTTTAGGGGTATAAAAAATAGATGTCGGCTTATTTTCAGACTTACCTACTCGATAAGCACACAAAATTTCATCAAAATCGGTCCAGCCGTTTCGGAGAAGTATGATAACAAACACCGTGACACGAGAATTTTATATATTAAATAAATTATTTTGTGACGTAAAGCTATTTTGCAGTGTGACGTTTCTTCACGTGACACAGCAAAGCATTATTATTATTATAATAATATTACGAGAGACGAGAGGACAGGTAACCGTGATAAGAAATTTAACCTTCCTATTATAATTATATTGTATAATGTATTTTGAATAATTTCGTGTTGTGAAATACCTTTGCAGGATTATAACGTGGGCTTTGTTTCGATAATCCGTAATTAGCATCTTCAGGTACACCATATTATAAACGGCAATAACATAATACATAAAACATAACATAGGATGGTATGGAGAATGCTGTTGTACGTACATATTGTTCATGATATGAATTTGTGATTAAGTCAGAGGTAGTCTGATATTATTGAAATTGATAGTATGAAAAAGTTTTTTATTTATTAATACTTTTTAGTTATATGTATATCAATCTCCTTTTCGAGCATTTCTAGACAATTGAAGAAGGCCGATCGTTCATCCTGGAGCCGTTGCAGAGATGCTTCTTTCCCCGAGGGATATTCCACCAATAACCATTATTCTCGACTAACGGAGAAAGAACAACATAAAAACGAAGACATGAGCTTGCTTTTCTAGAAAAATATTGAAGGAAATCCACCATCCAACTGATAAGAGCAGAAGTCTGGAGACTTCTGTTTTTCCGAACTCTACACTAAGTAAATCTTGTCCACACCAAGAAGACACAATACTAGAAAAGTCAATCCTTGCACACTTAATACATTTTTATCTCAATTTTCTCTACATTCATAAAATATGCAAAGACGCACGCAGTATTTTTTAAACATAGTTTTTTTTTATTTAAGTGCCAATTCAAAATATATTGTATAGAAGGGTTCACATGTAAAGGCACGTAGATATATTTTTTATAAATATACATAAGTATGATTCTACAAAAAAAAATCAGAGTTTTTAAATAGCTGTTCAACTGCTCTGTTGTTGAGTTTTGTTAAGAAACTGTAGGTATTTGGTTACTATTTGTATTCTAGATTTGTTTTTGTTATTATTTGGTAAGCGCTGCTGTGTGATGTAAATTGTATGAAATATGTTTAAACCCTCAAAGCACGAGCACTGCTCAATTTTGAGGGTCAAATATGTAATAAATGTGTTTTTTTTTAGTAATAAGGTGTGTTTATAATATTATTAAGTTGTAAATTTTACTTAAATAAAAAATATTTGAATTTGAAAAAAAAATATTGAATTTGAAAACTACATGAAAACAGTAATAATCGTATTTTCGCTGGCAATACTGTAATTTAATTGATACAATGAATAACCGCTACCATAATCGAGCAAATCTATTGAAGAAACTAACTGAATTAAAAAAATAATAGAAATATAATAATATGCTTTTTTCTCAACTTCAACGTTTTAAGAACGATGCGTATTCGCATATGAACCTCTCATGCTATTACCCTTAGGCAACAATTGCGCTCATTGTTCATACAATTTTTTATCGCAACAAAAAGTTTGATATCATAAAACAAAAACTCAAACCAAACTCTTCAAATACATACAACATTTTTGCGGATATTTCAACAAGTGCTTTGATACAAATTAATTTATCCAATATCCAACTTGATAAATATGTAATTGGATAATTACAAAACTTATTGCTTTTTACTTTAAATTATAAATCATAAAGTTGAAAATCCTTTAACGAGCTTTGGATCGTTTAACAATATTAACCTCGAGTGTACATGTTATGTATGTGGGTTATGTCGTAGCTTAATAATGAAGTAACCGTTGAAGTTATGTAGTTTCAATTAATAATTTTATTGAATGATGAATTTAATTGACTTTGTATACTGAAACCCGATACAACTTTCATTCATGTATATCATCACGGCATTGCCTTCTAGTGGGATAGTCAGCGAACCAACTGTATGTAATAAACATGCAAGCTATGCTCTCTGTCTAACTGATCTTGATAATTTTGTCTAATTTTTATTTTATGCATATTAAATGTATATCATATTAACTTTGTTGGTTACAATCATGTCCATACCATACGCAAGTTTTACTCTATATTAGATAGTAAATAATATAATTTTTTTTTAAATATTATGTAACTTGTTCCGGGCTATGAGGCCGAAGCCAAGTGGGCAGAAATTCTCTAAAACTGTGGCAGGCAGTGTCAGTTGAGCCTTCCGTGAGACAACAACTGAGAAGAAGACTCCGCCCTTTGCCTCATCGTCTCATCTCCGGTCAACCATAGACATTCAAACTAAGCCCCCCCCCCCCTGAAGATGCCTGCCGCAGTTGTAGACGAAAAGTTGGGAGAATTTCTGACCACTAGACCACGGCCTCATACCCGGAACAAGTTAATACTTACAACGCCGGCCGTGAAAGCTCAAAATTTTACATATTTTTTTAAGCTTTTTTTATATTAAGTAAATGTGTATATTTATATTGATGTTATATTTTTTAAAAAATTGGTTTTATTTTGTTTATTGATGTGATTTATTTTGTTTTAACCCAAATTTTGGAGGCATAATGGGCGAAAATAAAGATGAATAATAAAACACAGTTAAATAGCAAACTGTGAATGAAATTTATTCAAGACAAATTTGAAGGTATCTCAAATAAAAGTACCAATACTATGTGGGAGACAGAAGAAATCCACCACTCTTCATATTTTTTCGTTTTTAAAGTAAATATTAATAATAATAATAATAATAAACTTTATTGTACAAAATATATGGATACAAATGATAAAGTTACATGGTATAAACGAATAATTTTGCACAATGGGCGAGTTTATCGCAGGGACGCGATATCTTCCAACTAACCCAATAAAATAATAAACAAATGGAAAAAGAAATATATATGCAAAAATAAAAATAATAATAAATCTTTAAGAACATAGAAACTAAAATATGTAATACATATTATTAAGTAGTTAAAAAAATAATAATAATAGTAATAAACTATAATTAATAATACATACATACAAATAGATACTAAAATAAATATTGTTTGTAGTTTCTCTTTCAAACATTTGCAGAGTACAATAGAAGGTACAATAAACACATGCTAATTGATAGTAAAGTCCGAATATTATAAAACCTGTGTTAGACCAATTATGACATAATGGTGTAGAAACAAGAGCAGATATGGTACGAACAAAAAACCTACTAAGAACATCTGAGATGAAAACATTGCGGGCAAAACTCTCAGAGACAGAATAAGAAATACTGAGATTAGGAACATATGCAACACGGAGGACATCGTAAGATGGAGTAGGAAAAGGAGAAGATTATGGAGAGACCATGTAGATCCGATGGCTGAAAACAGAATCGTACATATAGCTGCTAAGGAAACACCAGTCGGTTCACGTCCCCGAGGAAGACCACCAAAAAGATGGAAAGACAGCTGGTCTTCAGCATCACAAGAGGCATCAACTTCTGACCTAACAGATCGATGATCTACATTACGAGGAAGAAGAAGAATAGAAGGTAAACATAAGTTAACAAAACCACGTACAAATGTATAAAAACATGGCTTGAAACTCATGTCAGATGCAAAATTGCCACTAGAGGGTATCTTTTCCCGGATTATTTTTGTTCCCGGGAAACGGGTCATTTTAAAATGAATTTCCCGGGATTCCCGGGAATCCCGGGAAATTCATTATTATATTTATAAATATTCAATTTTCAACAAATTTGGTATAAAAACTCTCATAACTTGTTGACCCTTGCAAACATTTTGATTTGATAAAAAAAAAACAAATTTTTGATACCAATATAAGTAATTTGCTTAAAAAAAACTAAATAGCTGACTGACGAGATTTATTTAGGAACTCTATGTTATATCAAAATAAAAATTGTGTACAAAATATATAAACTTTTAATTTTTGATCATCCTATCAAGCAAAAAAATGTTATGGATTTTGGCAAAGCTTTTTAAAGATTTTTGACTTTAAAAAATGAGAAATTTCGACAAAAAAAGATTTTTTATATCGGTTAATATCCATGAATAAAACAAAAAAAAATGACAGTTGGCTGCACTAATATTTTTGAGAACTATCTAACTTTTCGAAATATGTAAAAAAAAACATGAAAAATTGTAGGATTCTTATACATTGTCGGCCAAACACACCTCCGATTTCGAATTATATTTAGAATAATTATGCTTCTTTCAAACGAATACATTGAAGCTATAATTAAGTTTTTTTTTTTTAAGTATAACACTTATATTGGTAATTAATATTATTTTTCATATTTTCATATCAAAATATTCGTCAGCTTCTACAAGTTTATCACGACTATTACAGTTAACTAAACAAAGATTTCGGTATCGGTATGGCAATCTGCATGACTAATAATTTGTATTTTTTCCCGGGAAAGGATTCGTTTTTTTCCCGGGAAACGGGAAATAAAAATTAGAGGGTTTTAGAGGGAGTAACCCTCTAATTGCCACTATATCTTAAGGTCTCGTTATGAGTAAAAGGCGCCCGACAAATAGTCTAATACTTTTTATAATGCTAAAACTTCACTGTTAAAAAATTGATCAATTACATGCAAGTATAATCCTTAACCCAATGTAGCCATTATTGTTCAGATTCATAACCGCTTATGGCCGTGCAACCAATTTCAAAACATACACTTGCACATTTTTTATTTTATTTGATACAGTATTTATTACGAGATTTTTAGTATTTATTACGAGATTTTTTGTATTTATTACGAGATTTTTAGTATTTATTACGATATTTTTAGTATTTATTACGAGATTTTTAGTTTTTATTACGAGATTTTTAGTACTTATTACGAGCGTAATGTGTAAAAGCGTGTTGTTTGCGATCGAGAGTTGACAAATCTATAAATGGAATTTTATAGACGAATTACGTAGAAATATTATATTGAGTTACATTATATAAACCTGATTTTCCCAAAACAGTCGAAATTTATTTGTAAATATAGAGGAATTTGAAGTATATGTTTAAAACAGTAAATAAATCTATTAGTTTTTGAGCTATACCTACTAATATTTAACTACAAATGAATATGTCTAATTTCAAACCCAAGTTCTTTTTGTTTTCTGAAAATATAAAAAGCATCACATTGACGTTTTGCTTTTATACCACACACTTAAAGTATTCATGTAAGTAAGTATTTCAGATTCCCGTTTATTTTAAAGGCGTTCCAATCTTTTTTTAATAGTAGGTATATTGTAGCGATGTTCCTCCTTAAGCCTTGAAGGCATCCTGTGACGAATTGAGAAGAATGTGAATAATTCATGAGGACGAAGATCCTCAAAGGAATATTATGTATTTGCTATAAGATGATATAACTACTTACCTGCCGTGTATGGAACATATTTTTATTTAAGATGTTATTCGTAAACATTTTCAAGCCTTCCCATGTTAAAAATATCAAACTTCTGCAAAATTTTGAGAAAATTCCTTCAAATTTCTATTTATCTAGACTCCAGGGTGTATATTTGCAAAAGTGCCTTCCTTTTGCCTTTCTTGGATTTCAATTTGTCTCCCCATCTCTTTGGTGGTCTTCCGATAGGTTTACCATGGAGAGCAATGTGAGGAAATATCAAGTGTGTCCATTCTTTAGGCATGTTCAATTGTTCACTCCACTACCTTCTTTTTCCTAAATCAAATAATCATAATTATCGAGATTTTTGTACTTTTTAATTGTCTACACTATGGAACCGTATCCCACAGATGAGATCATTGTGGACTCACTGATATAAATAATATAAGTATACTTATTCATATCTTACCATAATTTGGGACTAACTCGGTCTGTGGTTAATTTTTAATTTAAATTAAATAAAAAATTCAAACACTGTTTACTTATCCTTATGTAAGATATTAAATCCGAACGTTTTCGCATATGTTTGGAGAAATCTTCAGGTAAACTTGAAAATTATGTAATTTATTATTGCAAAGACAATCACAAAATTATAGAAGTCATGTAACGAACTACATACATAATATGTATGTACGAGTTTTAAATTTTGTACAGTACCCTTAATCTATGATGCTCACTTAGATGTAATGTCATAAAATGGATCAAAATCAATAATAATATATTTATTCCCTATTGTTACAAGGTATGACACCATTGGATACACCGACATTTCATTTTTATGACGCAATCCCGTAATTTGGTCTTAATTTAAATCAATGATTGTGTAATAATATTAATGCTCCTTCACGCGGTAAATTAGATGCAATAAAATGCATCGAGTCTGATTATCATTCGGAGTAATAAAATGTATATGTCAAGCAATTGATTTATGACTTTTGTGTTAATTGCCTTTAATTAAATACATCATTGTGAGTCAGAGATTTGGAGTGTAGTCATCCAAAAAAATTCATGATAAACTACCATAATACATTCCCATATATGTCTGGTATATCTCAAAAGCCAGCAGACTAGCTGAATTTGATAACATGCAAGCTGTCCTCTCTGTTACAGCAAAAATTAAGACATTCGGGATAGATGGCAAATCTAACCTCCAAATTCAGAGTGTAAGCAAAATGTCTTTATTTTTTTCGAATACCTGCCTTTAACAAGACACCCAAAAACCTACAGAAAGGAGTTAAATTTGGCAATGAGTCTTATTTAATTTGTTGGCTCAGCACTGTGGCATACTTTCTGTGTTTTAAAGGGGATTTTTGTTGCACTGATTGAGGCAAAGAACATTCAGTGGTGAGTGTAATTTTGTCTACCATGATTTTAATATATTTCGTGGATGGTCTTGAGAAGAATAAAAGAGATTTTAATTTGTATAGATATTGTGTAACTGTATAAATCAATTGTGTCTTTTTGCACATCGCATTTGCCAAAGCTGTAATGATGTGCAAAGTTCGATGAAAGAGATTAGTTAATTAACACAATCTTTTTAAGAAAAATAATTGACTCAAACAAAATAATAATCATTATGTCTGCAAGAATTTGTTAGTAAATAATTTATGAGCATTGTTTCAACTTTGTTTCATCATTGTTATTACAAAACGAAAATTGAAAATACTCAGAAATTCAATATAAAATCAACAATCAAACAGAAAATTATTATTGATACAATTAGATATTAAAAAAATAATACAGCATGCATAATGTTCAAATATTTAGAGACGAATATAATCTTTTATTCAGCGCCTGCACCCATTGTAAATGTCATAAATTTATTATTTATTTATTAAACTCGTATAATATTTCCTTTCAATAATTCAAAGGTTAAATCATGGGCGTAGGTACCCAGTAGGGGCAATCGTGGCAGTTACCCACCCCTAGAATTTCGAGAAAAGAAAGTAAGCAGAATGTATGGCAAAAAAATGAATATTTGGCATCGATAGTTGATGTTGCCACTAGAAGTCACATTTAATATGGAATGGTTAATTTACTATTGGACAACAGTAAAGTGTCGCTTACGTGTTAAAGTACCTCAAGGACACTGTACAATTCATCAATTCTAGGACATTATATCCACGTTATAATGTAAATAATAAATAAATAAATAAAACTTTATTGGCATCAATATATACTGTGTACAAGTTTTTGTTCCAATAAATTACCAAAAGGCGGGCTTATCGCATATGCGATTTCTTCCAGCCAACCCGAAAAAATAAAATAATGAATAAATAAAAATAAAACAATAGAAAATACATATAGATAAAAGTATATAAAAAACAAACCCCAAACAAGATGCTAAAAAACAAAAAAACTACAAAGATATATATAATATAAATGTAGGTACATATAAATAAATAGATTATTATGAGAATCTCGGACACATAAAAGTATCCACAAGTTACCGGGCCATGACCTACTACGACCAATGTGGAAAACCCTCAACAGGATCAGAGCAGGAGTAAGACGTACTAGGAAGAACCTTCAGACATGGGGTTTGGCTGAGAGCACGGTGTGTGACTGTGGAGAGGAACAAAATACTGGGCACCTCCTGACATATCCAATGGCTCCCAGACATTGTCACTGGGAGGAATTCGTGGAGCGAACTCACCTGCGGGAGCTGCCAAAGAGGTCGTGGCTTTCTGGGAGGGAATGTGAATAAAGATTTTAATGTTTTGTTATTTTTGTCGTTTGCTGACCGACACGAAAAGAAGACAATATAATATTGTAGAAATGTAGGGCAATTTTCATACATTACATGCATGCCACTAATATAGACAATCCCTTTTTGATAAACAGGGAAGCGATCTTTTTATCTTTCAAGCAATTTGATATCCCCATTATGCCAGAAATGTCGAATGGATTTGGCAATACGTTAAAAGTATTATTTGACTCGATTTCAACGAAAGATTTTACAAAATATGTTTACTATATCATGTGCAATATTAAACAATTTGATACGCTTTTGCCGAATTATAAATAACCGCAGGCGTTTTTCAATACACAAATGAATATTATCATCATATTGGATAATATTAACATTGAATGTAATGAAATCGTTATTTTATTATTGATGACACTCTGTCTCCACGTGCCGCCCTTGTATATATGAATAATAATTATCATATCGTGTACATACATGTACTCTACAATGATATATTAAAATTAATCTGAATATTTAATACACATATCAGGGTTCCATAAAAATTAAAGGGGCGGTGCGTGGAATATATAAGTGAGTGTTTTCATATTTTTTCAACTCTTATTTTTAAATAAATATATTTATTGCAAACATAAAAAATACTACAAAATATGTTTTTAAGCACTGAATTTTAAAAGTCTCCTGTTGCATTGAATTAGGTTTGCAGAATTGATTTATTATTCATTTTGTTGGGTTAACGATATCAGAGCGCAAGGAATGTCGTGGGAAGAGGTGACGCAATTGGCACAGAGACGCTCTGAATGGAGGAGGCTGGTTTCTGCCCTGTGCTCCCGAGAGGAGCGTTGAGGGCGATGATGATGATGATGATGATGTTGGGTTAGCTGAAGACAAACGATTTCAATTTTTAAAAATATGAGCTTGGGCAGAAATACAATTTTTTTCTATACAATATTTTACTCTGTATATAAAAATACTTTTAAAGATCCTAAAACATACATAATTGCAACCTTATATCTTTACCCAAAATCCGTATCCCAAGTGGGGTAGGTAAGAGAGAACGGAATGCTATTTAGCCTATCTTGACATACCTCTTTCACAATCATACGATTTCACATACTGAACGCCGATTTCTCTAACTCAATGGCTGCCGTCTTTTTTATCAGAATCTGATCCACGTGTCTCAGCCATGTAGTTCTTGGACGGCTGCGTTTTCTCACATCCAGTCTTTCAGATACATATACTCTCATTCTCATCCCTTTTTCATCTATTCGTTTCACATGTTCAAAACCCTGACAACTACTACGATATGGGTATATTGAAAGTTCGGTACCATGCTGATTTTCTGATTGCAATGGACATACAAAACGTCAATTTTTTATTTGTTGAGTTCGACAAGCGAAATTAAAAAAAAAATCTTTAAGCCATACGATGTTAAAAAAAAAAAAAACATAAATACCTACATAGGTATATGTTTTAAAATAAATAAATGTAAATTAACATTTATATGGTTTGGGCACGTGGAAAGAATGAATGAGGACAGAGTGACTAAGAAGATATATTTGGCTGAGAGGAATGGTGCTCGGAGACGTGGACGTCCGAGGATTAAATGGCAAGATCATTTAAATCAAATCCTACAAGACGGTCACGTGTTGAGCACATTGAACAGGAGAGCATGCATGAGGAATTGTATGACAGTGACGGAAGCGAAAGACGTATGCAAGGATAGAAGGAAGTGAACTCGATCCTTTCTGTCTACCCCACGAGGGAATCGGCGTGATGGTATGTATGTAAGTATGTATGTAAAATTCATAAATAAATAAATAAATTTTCCATGTTTCTGAATTCCAAGCTGCAAGTGGTGATTGAATTGGTATAAAAAATAATTCGAGCTAGAACTCGAAATATTCAATCGAATTGTATTGGTAAAATAAAGTTTATTGGAAAAGCGACAAAATATTAAGTTGCAGTATCATTATGGTTCTAGCCTAGACTTATTTTACCGCAGCCTTAGAACTTACATAGTCCAGTTTAACGAGTGTGAAGTGACAACAGCGGGAAAGTTACATTGAAAGCTTACAAACTTTTAAATAACTTCCGCCTTCCGCCGCTAGATGGCGATGCGATGTCAATTTTTTGAGCGATGCAATATTCGATAAAGGAAAGTTATATATTGTTGATTTTTATAAATTAATATTTGTATGAATAACTTTTATAAAGATTTTGAATGTAAGTACCTAATTATCATTCATTATAGTCAAATACTAAAAAGGCAGTATTTACGAGAGAAATTTGTGTCGTATTAATAATTAACATTTATTTTCTGAAAACTGTCGATTTTTCAGAAAATATTTATTTGAATTACATGTCGTCCTCTCCGTTTAGTAAAAAAAACCATTCAGAATAGATGATATACAACAGAAATACTCAGTCTTGAGCACCACATGTTGGAGTGTCCATTGTGCCCTGTCACATGCACAACGGAAAATATTTTTGACGCATCTCTACGTGCTGTTTTTTGCGCAGTACTGGAGGTCAGTTTGATTGGGTTTCTGGATTCCGACATGAAAAATAAATATACAAATACTTATGTAGTCTTATAAGGATATTTTATGCAGTATTTCTCGACAAAAACAAGAAAAGCAGTTCAAATTTCAATACCTTTCTGAAAATTTTGTGAAGGGTAAAAAATTTGAATGTAAGGCCAAGGCCTGAGATTTTTGAGACCTAAAAAAAGCACCTGATGGAGATAAAAAATTGCGGCAGGTGTGGCGCAGGTGTAACGCCCTTGCCTTTGAATCACAAGGTCTCGGGTTCGATTCCCGACCATGGCAAAATAAAAAATGAAATTTTCTTGAAATCTGGGTGTTACATATTGTATTAGTGTTAAGTCCATTGTGTATAATATGTGTATCATCGCGTTAGTAATAATTAGTGATGAGAGAAGAGAAAATTCTCCAAAGAAATTTCTCGAGAACGAGAAATTTCGAGAACGAGAAATTTCTCCGAGAATCTCTCCTCTGATGGAAGAGAAATTTCTCTCCATAATTTTTCTTAGTGGTGTTATGACCTTTCGTCCAGTACACTTCTTCGCAGCCAACCTGATTGATCCAAAAATTTGTGCCCAAAATCAAGGCCCAAATCAGAGGTTATTAACACTTTTTTACCGGCAATTTTTTTTTAACTTAAATATGAGCATGTGGGGTGTCAAACATCAAGATTTTTCATCAGTTATTTTTTGTTTCCATAATTAATTGTAGCCATATTAGTGATAAATTGTATCAACATTTGTACATTGTTATTGATTGACTGAATAAAGTATTTATTATTATTATACTGTTAAATAAAAAATAAAAAAAAAATCTCCGAAAATTCTCTACTTCGAGAAATTTACCGAGAAATTTCTCGGTAAATTTCTCGAAAAATTATTTCTTGAGAATTCCACAACACAATACAAGATTCATATCTTAGTTTGAGACTAGCTCGATACGTGTGGATTGTCTATGCATGTTATTTATTTATTTATTTATGTTATGTTATTAAAAGATTGGATATCACAGTTATATAGAGCACTCCAAAATTTATTAGAAAGAGTAGTGACCTTTTTATATTTTTTAAGAACGTTAATTATCAATTTAATAATCGTATCTAACTGTTTACCTATAATCCAATAATTTTACTGCAATACAAATTGCATTTAGTCATAATACAGTCAATTCCACTTAATTGGGACACATCGGGACTTGGGCTCATTGTCCCAATTAAGTGGCTGTCCCAATTAAGCGAATTTCACATTTTTTTTAATACATTTATTTGGTTTTGGCAACTAAGGCCAAAAACCAGCAATACAGACATAAATCAATGCATATATTTTTCAATCATTTTATATTGTATACCCTTGGAAACTGTAAATTACTAATATACATTATCATATAAATAACAAATATTTATAAATGATAATGTATATTCCTAATTAAATTAATAAATGGGTAGGTACATGCAAAAGTGTAGTCTGTCTTTTGTTTTTGTAACATTTCACTTCTACAAAATCAGCACAGATTAAATTTATTGTCCTAACTAAGCGGAATGTTGTCCCAATTAAACATATATGTAAATTTATTTTTGGTTTCTGTTCTTTGAGATTTATCCCAAATAAGCGGCTGTCCCAATTAAGCGGAATTGACTGTATATGCTAAAATATGAAATATTATTTCGATCTATTGGAATTATATTACGTAAAACTTGCAAATTTAATAATAATGTATCTACGTAATTGATAATATTCTAGGCATTTGAAAACAAACTGGTCAAATATTAATAGAGTCATCGTTTAATAATTATTATTAATGGACTCTTTTGTCTGCTAAAATTAAATTGTTCATTCGACCAAAAAAATATTTTCGATAGGTACATACTTGAACAACAATTTTACTGGCATTACTTTCTGTTGTTACCATAGTCCCGTGGAGCACCCGGTAAAGAATTGGTCTCCCACTCTTCTCCGTAAGTTTTCGAGTGTCCTGTAAAAGGAAGGTGTTCGAAAAAATTAAGACATTTAACATCTTAAATTCAGCGATGAGGTTTGCCACCCATCCTGAATGTTTTGATTTTATATTGGCACGGAGAGGACAGCTTGCATGTTTCTTACATGCAGCTGGACTGCTGGCTACCCCACTTGTGGGATATGCCGTGATGGTGTAGTAGTAGTAGTTACCATAGACTTAATAGACGGGTTGTCTAGTTCAAATTTTCGTGGAAAATTATGTTACAAAAATTATGTAAAAATATCCATAACATTGGATTACAGTAGTATTGATCTCTTTCCTATCAATGCTGAAGTAAGGGACTTACTTTATACCTGAACATCCATAAACCTTTTGTCTAACTCATTTCCTGTTCATGGTGCTCGCTGTAAGTAAAATCTTCCTTAAAAAATCAGGATGGTATCCACCTTTCATTTATTCAATGTGTCGGTATTAAGGTAGAAGAATTCCATAGCGAAATAAATAAAGCAAATGTTATATTCTACTATTTGTTTATTTGACAAGAGAGACGTCTTTCGTCTTGTTAGGATATTGCCAATCTGTTGATAATTTCCAATGTCCTTACAAGACGAAAGACGTCACTCTCGTCAAATAAACAAATAGTAGAATAAATTTGTTTTATTTATTTCGCTTACCTTTCATTTTTTCAGATAAGCTGTCAAAAATGATTTCCTCTCATTGAATTTAGTATCTGACTAAGGAATCCCTTTCCCTGCGCGCTGCAATATAATATGTTCCACTTTTTTATTATTATGTGTCCATAAGTATATTATTGCTATCATGCGTCTTTTCCTTGCTTTGTGTTGTATTTTTTATTCTTCTATAACTGTTGATATGTACTAGTATAGGTGTATAATTATATTATGTAAATGTTTTTTTAATTTTAATAACCGGGTTAGTTGCATTTTAGCGATAAACTCGCCCTCTGTACCTACATTGAATGGTATAACTGATGTTTTTATTACACTGTTTTATTTTATAATATTGTAACCAATGTACAGTGAAGAATAAAATAAATAAGTAAAAACCTATAAAATAAAATATAAAACTAATAAACAGTCACTCTAAAACTTACGGAAATCAAAAAACCAGACAAGCCGAGCGAAATATTTTAGAAACTTTTGGTGTTACAATGCCAGATATTGAAATAAGCTACCTCAAAGTTTGTGACAAGAGATGAGTTATATTATATAAAAGCTTCAGACTCGTAATTATACCACCTACAAAAGTGCTGAAACGTCTAGAACTTTTAAGACAACACTGCATACTAGAAAGCCTAGTTACCTAAAGATACATCTGTTTGGTGAAAGTTTCGGAAAATATATTCACAAGAAATTGTCCCTGAAGTTAATTATGTTATGAATTATCGAAGCTTATTAAATAGTCCAAATATAGATACATAAATACGTACGCAAACGAATTACAAAGCTTTCCTATCAAATGAACTGACCAATGATAATAATCGTTACAATACCACTAACGAGATACAAAAACAACACACGGTTTTGTTAAGTTAATACTATAACAATACTCAACACTGCCTATAGCAGGGATGGAGAACCTTTTTGATCCTGAGTGCCACAAAAAAATATTTTCAATATAATAATACATGACATATTATGTCGCGTGCCACATGCCATGGAAATAAAAATGCATCAAATGCTTGTCTAACTTCAGATTTCTAATATACCTTCCCAAACAAAGCATTTATACATCGAAAAAATAATTAAATACTTATGTATGGAAAAAAATATTTATTTATTTATTTAATACAGTTATATAAAATACCAGCAGTCAATTAATACGTATACATTTTCGTTAATAATACAAACTAATAGGTATTGTACCTCATGAGGACAAGTCCTGTGTAGAGGTATTGTACAAAACAAAATACTTAATATAATATAATACAGATTCCAGAAATAGACACAGATTTAAAATTTAAACATAAAAAACACCAATTAGAACACAATATTATTTTACCTAAGAATGTAAAAAATGTTTATAAAAGAAATAAATAATAAATAGACTTAATCAAAAATTGTAGAACCTTAAAAACTTCATTATTAAAAGAGATTGATTTTTTCTCTTCATTCGCGTGCAATGTAAAATCGTCGTGCCATAGGTTTGCCATCCCTGACTTATTGCGTCACTATCATTTAAATAATGATCTACTATTAGAATAATAAACCAACTCACATTTTCATAAACAAATATGGAATAATAGACAATTATTCAATTTCTGCCGGACGGAAGGAAATTATACTATGTCGATTACTGCCCATTTTGACATAATATGAAAATTCCGTGGAGCAGCCGGCGAAGAATTTGTTTCTCATTGTTTTCTGTAAGCTTTCGAGTGTCCTGTAAGAGGCAAGTGTTTGATAAAATAAAGATATTTTACATCTTGAATTCAGCTATGAGGTTTGCCACCCATCTTGAATTTGTCTTGTTATTTTGTTGGCGTTGAGAGAACAACTTGCATGTCTGTTGCATGCGTTCTGTTCGTGTTTTTTTTCTTTTCGGTTGCATAAATATAATAAGAATTTTCGTTTCATCATGACTATTATTATTACCTTTTTATTTATTTAAAAGAAACCCTCAAACAGCAGGTAGAATCTGCTGTGACTAGGTGGGATCTACTACATCAGCCGATTCACCCGCCCACTAACATGGCTGGGTCGGAGATACCAACACTGGCATAGTGGTACTGACAGACTAGAGAGAGTTGAAAGATAAATAAATTGTCACCTAAAAGGGTAAATAGGAGTCCTTGAACTCCTGAAATATCCGACAAATAAAGTAATTTCAGCATAAGGTGATCATGACTTATTATATGGAGACCTATTTAGTTGTAAAATATTGAAAAGTTAGTGTGGTTTACAATTCTGTCTTCTTCATCTGAAGTTTGAAATCTTCTGAAATTTTAAATTCTTGACCAAGGGTGGTTTCCATTCAGCCTACAGATTTATACATTGCATAATTGTTAACAATTTATTGAAATGATTATGTCAATTAATAATAGTTGCGCAACTATTTCAAATAGAAACTCAATTAATAATTAATACTACCTATTGCTTAAATTTACATTTTATGACATGAAGTAATCACGTTGTTTTCGATATCTGTTTTTGATGTGGTACTGGATATTTCTTTTAAATCGATACCAACAGCCAGCACGCAATAAACATACAAACCGTTATCTCCGTTCCAACAAAAAATGAAACTTTCGGGATGGGTGGCAAAAACTTCTTTAATTAATTATTATCTATATGCATTTAAGACGTAAAATGTCTTAAATTCTGAAAGAGGGGGTGTGAAAAAGCGCGGAAGTCCAAGAACCACGTGGCTTGATCACGTGGATCAAATTCTAAAGGACGGCCGAGTGTTGAGTAAGAGAAATCGGCGAGCATGTATGAGAAACTGGATGAATGTAGAGGAAGCGAAAGAAGTATGTAAGGATAGATCTATATGGCGTTCCGTTCTCTCTGCCTACCCCACATGAGACATGGCGTGAAGGTATAATATAGTATAGTACAAAAGTGATTCTATTCAGTGCAGGAAATTGATTTGTAAACTACCGCCTTTCAGTTGGTACCATGTTATATAATATAAATTGGAGTACATAATTATTATTATCAATACTATATTGGGGTAGGTATACCAAGAGGCAAAGCTTTAGCCCCCATGGTTATTCATTCATTGTATGGGTCAAAGTGATTTGTCTAACAATACCGCTATTATACAAAGTGATTGCATGAGGGAAGTTTCATATTATTATTTATTTATCAGTAAATTTATCTATCCCTTACATTTTGGTGTTAAATAATTATCAAGTATTGAATTTTATTGGACTTAAACCCAAACTGTATCAAATTAAGGGCTAGCTTAGGAAAAAAGACAACCTAAGGGAATATTGAGTTATCGGAGTTTAAAGCTTGTTCAGAAAACAGAAAAATATTGATAATATTACAAGGGGATAGATTAAGATTTTGATGCAAAATTCAATATATATATATATTTTTTTTAAAAAGATATATCTGGGTTTTGTTTGTTATAAACCCAAATATGTACAACTTTATATACCTCTCACAGTAAGCTACTAAAAGCTTGTGTCGTGAAAGGGGAGTTTGCCGGCACCTGGTATCGAACCACCGACCCCTTGTTCACGAGGCCGAGACCTCCAGGCTACCGACGAACTTAAGTTGGCTATGATACTTTATTTTTAAAATATTAAGTAATAGTTACTAAGTACCTAAAACACCACATAAATAAAAAAACCACAACAGGTTTCAACTCTAAGATGTGTCATTGACGAGTTTCAAACTAAAACTGAATAGTACCTACATACTAGAACTATTTAAAATTAAATATTTTAAACATATTATTCTATTACTAAATACTTTGAAAATGGTTGGTGATTACCACATAGTTAGTGCCAATAAAATCCGAGAAAATGATTCATGATATCTACGTTTTTTACTTCTTTGTTTTTTCTCATTATAATTATTGCAAAGTTTGATATTACCTACATATTAAATTAATGTAACTAGGTTTTAAACTTAGTCCTAAAAATGAATATTTTGATTAGTTCTAGGCCGGATTTTATTGTTAATTGTTAAATTAGTTTCATAGTGTTTTATCAACTTCCTCAGGTCGTATATACATTGTAGATAAGCATTTGATAATTCGAAATCGGAGTATGTAAAACCAGTCGCGCATAGGTAATTATATACCTCTGCTAAATGTAGGCTTCTACAAAATATTTCTATTCTGTCCTGAGCAACACAAACTCACTTCTATCCCATTACTTTCTTAGACAATGTCATCAGCCTATATTTTTTGGGGTCTTCCTATGCTTCTCTTATCTTCCCACGGTCATTCAGGATCCCAGGTGTCCTATCTGCCATCCTTTATTCTAACTACGTGATTTTATACTGAATTATGTAAATGTAATACTGCACTTAAAAAAATATTTTTCATACTATTGAGTAATTTCAAATGAATAGAAACAAAGTTACTGCTGAAACAATAAATTATTTCTTTGATCTTTTAAAATGCTATACTTCAATAAAACCAATATCCCAGATATCTGCCATCTCCCATATTATTGAATAATTTTAAATAAATAGAAACAAAGTACCTAAATGCTGATACGATAAATTATTTCGAAAAACTTTTAAAATTGAATACACACTTCAATAAAACCAATACCCCAGATATCTGCCTTCTCCCATCGCATCAGACATTTCACATATTGAAGCGTCTTCAAGATCTTGATAAATAATTTAAGCGGTTGCAATTTCTCATCTCATTGCATCAAACTATCGATAAATCGATTCAATTCATTCCCCATAGAACAATAGGTAGTAGGAACTATGTATATTTACTGTCAACGTTAGCTCTACTAACTTCAGTATAAATGACTACATCACAACCAGATACAGACATTGTTTTGATTATAGGTATTTGAATACATTAAGTAGAACAAATATCTCTGTACTAAGTACTAAAGCATGCAACTTCTGTTCTAGTGCAGTGCCTAAGTACCCGAGTAATTACAAATGTAGGATTATTTCGATTTGTATACGTTTTACAATACGAGTTTTGTTTTTGTACGACATGCCTATTTGATATACTTTTCACTGCATATATCATAAGTGGTGTAGCCAGCAGACCTGTTAAAATTTTAATACATTCGTGATGGGTCGAAAATCTCATCGCTAAATTTATGATTAAAAATGTGTATATTTCTTCGAACACCTATCTTTTACAGGACATCGGAAAACTTGATTGAAGGAACTTTTCTTTGACGGGTGCTCCAAAGAAAGGTTTTTGGATGAAAATATCTGACTTTTAAAGAAATATCTATTCTATGATGATGTTGGGATTTAATTATTAAAAACGGATTGCCCTCTGGTCGATTAATTTAATATATTTGCCACATACATATATTTACATATATTACTTCTTAGTAAAAACGCAACACATACAATAACTTTATATGAATGAATGTAAATGCAGCCAAAAATTGACAATTTCAGTGGTCAGCTATTGATCCAATTATATGGACAACAATTTGTAATATATATATGTACAAATGTTTAAAAAGAATCTATGGTAACAACCAGATCTTAAGGTATTACCATCTACACAGTCTCGCACGCTCATTCATTTATATAGGAAAAATAAGTGTATTTTATTCTTTTTAAAATCCGATTTCATTCTGAGATAAAAATGATATAATGGAGGAGGCATTTGGGTTTGTTTCCACCTATCATTTTCAGAATGAATATTTATCGGCAAAAAAATTAAAATGAAAAAAATATATATTTAGGAGAATTGAAAAGGGTGATAAAAAAGCTCGTGGCTAAATTTTACTTATTTAGATAAGCAGAAACATCATGTCCTTACTCCACTATTTATTTTTTCGAGAGGGCGTCTTTTATGTTTTTAAAACTTACCCTGCATTTTCTACCTTTTAGAATGTTGATGAATCGCGCAAATCAAGGTATTTTTGCAGCTTCGTAGAATCAAACTTATTTCGATTATTAATAGATTCCTTGAAAGCTCCAATACCTGAAAGTTTACTCAGCTTAATGACAAGAATATTAAGCTACATAGAGCGCTGCGTTGTTGTTTGGTTTTGAACAGTTACAATAACTGATGCATATTCTAAACTTTTATCAACTTGCATAATGAAGTATTTTAAAGTGCGTCATTATTGAGGTTGTATTTATCTGTAATTCTTTATATGTAATTGTTGTGTTAAATTACGTCGTAATATGTACATAGAAAAAGAAGGTCGATTATATTCCTTTAGTCCAAGAATTTTAATTATTTCAAAAACATCATGAGAATATTGTTTGAGAATATTTCCTTGAATTCAGAAAATCAGTTCTCTTCGATGAGATTGAAAATTTATTATTTTCAATGAAGATTATTTCCTTGTTTTGAGAAATTCAATTAATCTGTTTCGATATGTCTTCTTAAATTGATAAAATATTTTTCTTGGTTTTGTTAAAGTTTCTCAGCTCAAGACAATTTATAAATCTGAGAATAAACTATAAGTTATTATTTATTTCATCATCATCATCGCCCTCAACGCTCCTCTCGGGAGCACAGGGCAGAAAACAGCCTCCTCCATTCAGAGCGTCTCTGTGCCAATTGCGTCACCTCTTTCCACGACATTCCTTGCGCTCTGATATCGTTGTCATAGGAACGGTGTATTGTGAAAGAGGGACGCCCGGGCCGACGGAACCCCTGCGGACGGAAAAACAGTGCTCTTTTTGGCCAACTATCATTAGGCATTCTTAAAACATGTCCCAGCCAGGACCATCGTCTCTCCTGTATTACGGAGATTACAGGTCTCTGCTGGGTGCGCCGGCGCACAGCATCATTTGTAACATGTTCATACCATTTGACATCCAAAATTCTTCTAAGACACTTGTTTTCAAAGCTGAGTATCTTCCGCTCCTGAGCCTTGGTTAAGTGCCAAGACTCACAGCCATATAGAAGGATTGGGATGATGCACGCATTGAACAAGCGACATTTTGTCCTGATGCTGAGTCCAGACGCCTTCCAAACTTTGTTCATGTTATTGAAAGCCCCACTAGCTTATTTATTTATTATTTATTTATTCATTCTTTACTGTACATCGATAACTAGCAAAATTACACAAAACATATACAAATCAAAAACAATCATCAAATAAATATACCTACAGATGGCGAGATTATCCAAAAGGTGCGATTTTTTACTACTAACCCATTATATGAAAATTAACTAAGTATAATATCGTGGCATATCCCACGAATGGGGTAGAAATTGGACTAACTGCATATAATAAACATGCATATGGTTCTCTTCGAGTCTGTAAAGAAATAAAAATTCAGGGTGAGTGCCATATTTCACCACATCGAGTAAATATTGTCTTACATGTGAGAGCATCTGCCTTCAGCAGAATATTCGATAAAATATAATTGCAGAAGTTGCAAAGATTCAAGACAAAAAAGACACAGCATAAGGCGTAATATTTTGATTGAAATTTCTAATGATGCTTTTGATTAAATATATTATATCAATATCAGTTTTATTATGATTAATTTCCAATGAAAGCACATCCAATTAATTATTTTGATAATTAGAAAATAACTCAATGTACGCTACATTCTGCCTACATACTGAACTTATTATCATTATTATCATTATTAATATAAACGAATCTTGTTGAAATATTTCATTTACCTGTGAATTATATAGGCGTAATTCGGAAGTACGTCATTTCAAAACGTACAAATAATACTAAGCCTAAATTTAATAACCAAATATTTTGATATAATTTGTCATACATACATACATACATACCATCACGCCGCTTCCCTCGCGGGGTAGGCAGAAAGGATCGAGCGCCACTTCCTTCTATCCTTGCATACATCTTTCGCTTCCGTCACTGTCATACAATTCCTCATGCATGCTCTCCTGTTCAATGTGCTCAACACGTGACCGTCCTGTAGGATTTGATTTAAATGATCTTGCCATTTAATCCTCGGACGTCCGCGTCTCCGAGCACCATTCCTCTCAGCCAAATATATCTTCTTAGTCATTCTGTCCTCATTCATTCTTTCCACGTGCCCAAACCATCTTAACTTATTTACATTCATCTTTGTTATTACACCAACTTTCATTCCACATTCCTTTCGTATATCACTGTTACGCACACGATCTCTCAGACTCTTGCCACACATCCTTCTCAACGATCTCATTTCCACTGCATTTATGCCACATTCATCCTTCTTTAACCATGTCCACGTCTCACTTGCATACATAAGTGTTGGCACTAAGATAACAGAGTGCACCAACCTTTTAGCTGTGGTGGATATGTTTCTATTTGCAATTATTGGTCGGATTGCACCATTTACCTTATTGCCAGCAACTTTTCTCCTTTCAATATCGCTTTCACACTTCCCATCTCTCGTGAACAAACTACCTAAGTACACACATTCGTCAACTTGCTCTAACACTTCGTTGTCAATCATTACCTGGCATACTGTTCTCTCACTTCCTCTTTCAAACACCATGATTTTTGTCTTTTTTGCATTCATTCTCAATCCATTAATCGCACAATTTTCATACACACACGTCATCATTCGCTGTAGATCACTTTCACTTTCAGCCATCAATACCAAATCATCGGCAATATAATTTGTCTATATATAAAATTAAATTAATGGTCCTTTGAAATAGTGTCAAATTTGTGAGGCAAATATATCATAAGTCTTTATTTAAATCTTTTGATCTAGTATTTATGGAATTATGAGAAAATATGGATTTCTATTAATAATATTGTTTACAAAAATACAACTGCTGGACAATATCACTGCACATTTCGTAGGGTAGGATGTTACAATGTTTTGAAAAAAGAATATTAATTTATGTGCTCAAAAAGTTTTAGTTAAATATTAAGAAAGTATTTCAGTGTTAAGATTTAAATTAAATTTTCTACTTTTATTTAATTAATTATAAAAAATTTCACCCAAGAAATGATATGACAATGAAATGATTTGTCAATAAATGTGTTTTTATCAAAGATATACAAGATCGGTAGTTCAAAGAAAATATCGGTCATGCAGCCGATCAAATTTTGCATCCAGTTTTAAACTGACGTTGGTTATAAGACAATACATTGCTTATGCTTGAAGGTCGGCGATCTTGGAACACAAAAATTCTGAAAAAATGTACCGCGCTGCAAGTTTAGTATGTCTATGGTTTTTATATAAAATAACACCGGACAAACTATAACCTTACTTACAAATCAGTTCAACATAAAAATTTCAGTACTTGTGATATGTCAAACGCGTACGAAAAACGCAAATAATTAGTTTTGTGCTTAAAAAACCACGATCTTCAGGTAAAATACTACATTTTCTACGTGAAAATAATTCAAAATAATCGAATTTGCTTTTATAATTTCTCCAAATTATTTTTATATAATTTGGAGAAATTCCATGATGCCTTTTATAAGTTGTGAAGATTGTATCGTTGATGGTTGGTGTACTGTTTTCTATGTCTTCTTTGCGTGTCCTCATTTGCATAATGAATGGGTGTATGAGATGTTATGGTTGTGTTGTTGAAAGTTACGTGTTGTTTTTTCTGTGGATATTTTTTGAATATATATATATATATATATATATGTACGAGATTTAAATCCCACATGTAATAATGTTAAATAAAAGTTGAAGAAGTTACTATATTCGATTTTATGATAATATTATCATAACGTCAATATACAATATAAACCATCTAGTTACGGTTCGTCGAAAGATATTGTTATCTCCATAGACAAGAGATAATAATGTAATCATCTTCATTCTTCTCCTCTTGTTACCCTATCCTTTCTACCACATCTTCTATACTACTATTAATACTACTTCTACTACTGCCAGTATCCCCTTCTTCCTTCTCCTTTGGGAAATTTATTTCTAGTGGTTTCCCTCTACTCACACCAGCTTCAACACTTCGTCTTTCTGTTGTATGAAAGTCAAAATTTTAAGGTAGATATTGTTATTCTAAAATGCCTTTTGTCTTGTTTGTGCGTGTATTATTCTAAACAACATCCCTTTATTTTGTATTCATATTTTTTATAATTTCAATATTGTGATCAATGGCGGTCTGCAACGTCATATACATTTGATTGGGAATTCTGGTATTCGATTTTTATTACATTATTAAAAATACATTATACCTTCACAAAATTAAGTTTTTTCGAGTACTTTCGTCAATTTATATCGAGGTTTCAAGTAAATTAAAATGAAAAATTTACTTTGTTTTTAATAAAAGTAAATACTATAATCAGTATGATTTCTCACTCTGTGAATGTACAGGCTCTAGAAAAATTATTATTGCTGTTAAATTACACTGTTTGAATATATTTTCCAAAATAATTACACAAATTTTATATTTTGGAAGAGAGAATGACAGGTGAATCCCCAGGATCCTTAAACGAAGGCTGTGGAAATTCAAGAAAAGTATAAGATTTCAAAAAATATGTGTGGATGATTAATATTAACCAAGTGATGGTAAATGAATGAAAACATGTACATAGTTTTGAGATGAAAAGTGTGTGTGTGTAGTAATGTAATGTAAAATGTAAAATGTAAATGTAAAAAAGTAATGAAATTTTTTTCAAGAGGCTTATATCCATTATTGATATGACAATGGTTACAAGTAAAGGTAATTTAAAAGCTGAAATAATAATAATAATACACAGTTTTTGAAAACATAGTCCTGTGATGATTTTGGACGCCCTTTTTTATATTCTGCAATGTGAAATGAAGTATATTGGTTGCGTCCGTGCATGAGATGTAAATGAGAGTGTAACAATAACCAATTTCACGTTTCACAAGGAAATTCAATTATTATTTGGGACCAACGCGATGAAAAATATCAGCCAAAGTTGTCGCCTGAAAAAATAAAATAATTATTGTAAATATCGCTTTAAAACTGCAATGCAAAAATATTTTTAAAAAATAGTTGACGATAATTGAGTTGGTTTGTGTTTATTTAGTCAGCAAATTGAAGTGTCGAAAATTCTTTTGCAAAAATGTGGAGAATTATAATATTTTTTTGATGAAGTATCAATGACAAATTGAGGGATGCGAGGACCCGGTAGGAGACAGATGTCCAGAAGTGTGGAAGAGTTGTTCCGAGCAGCGCAGGACAGGGACAAGTTCAACAAGGTGCTCGCCAACGTTGGGGGGATCCAACGAGGCACTTAAAGAAGTATCTATGAAGTCGGATACCGGATTTCAGATTTCAGACCTCAATTTCAGCGGTCGAATGACCTTCATGACGATCATATTGTTGACTATGTATGTAAAAAAAAAAAAAAATCACTGTAATTCCAGATGTGACTACATTAAAAAAAATACATCGAAATATTGTCCTCATCATTTGCCCTTCGACGCTTTTCCAGGGAATACAGGGCAGAGAGCAGCTTCTAACATTGCCTGCGCCAATTGAGTCATATCTTTCCATGACATTCCTAGTGCTGTGTTATCTTTTTCATAGGAACTGTATATCCTGAATGAGTTATATCAATTTCAACAATAATAGCAATATGTTATTATAGTGACAATATTCCTGTCATATATATAGGTTGAATACAATAACTGATCTAATTATGATCATGGATGATAATTTGGCACAGTATTGTATCGGCTTAGGCCAATAAGTCTAATATATTATTATATTGTATACAGATATATCTAATCAACAATTAAACTAATGTCGAATATGTATATACATAGGTTCGTACCGACAAACATTGCAAATCAAGAATTAATATGTTATATTGTATTACGGAGGTATTGGTTCATTATCTGCATTGTAGAGCATACACAAATTAATACCGACTGTCCAGTTCTATAACTCAACAAGTAGACACGTCTTAGGTGTATTTGAAAAATTACCATTTTTGTGGTTTTGCTTTAAAAACACAACAGAAAGTGATATAAACCATTAAAACCAGTTAAATATTTATTGTTCATTTGTGGTTTTTTTGTTTTATTATCTGTTTATTATGTTGTGTGAATCCACATTTTGTAATACTGTTTGTGTACATTGTAAAAATTATGTATAAAATTTACGTGTAAAAGGCCATGCAGCACTAGACAAATTGCATTTGGCAATCGACTACAAACGAACTTTTCGACAATGTACCATCACATTATACGAGTATGTACATTGTCGAAAAGTTCGTTTGCGAAATGCAATTTGTCTAGGTGGGCAGGCCGTGAATTAAGATTAAATAAATAATTATTACACTGCTATTTATGTAAATAAATACGTTGTCTTTGTTGTGTTCAATACTTAAGTAATTCTTGTTACATACATACATACATACCATCACGCCGCTTCCCTCGCGGGGTAGGCAGAAAGGATCGAGCGCCACTTCCTTCTATCCTTGCATACATCTTTCGCTTCCGTCACTGTCATACAATTCCTCATGCATGCTCTCCTGTTCAATGTGCTCAACACGTGACCGTCCTGTAGGATTTGATTTAAATGATCTTGCCATTTAATCCTCGGACGTCCACGTCTCCGAGCAACATTCTTGTTTATACTTGTAAATTTATTATACAATCAACTACTGGCTTCCCACTTCTGGAAGATGACATTATATTATGGATGGAACGGAAATGATATTTTAATTAGTATACCGCATTCAATAGTATGTGATGCGCGGAACACAATCTTACAGTCTTATTAATAAAAATCCGCTAAACCATGGTTCAAACCACTGATTCCGTGATCCGCCTGTAAGCGTTTAAACCAGCGATTAAATTTTCTAACCATCAGTAAAATCTTATTTTCTGCTTTCCCTTTTACATTCCAATGATGTACAGGAATAATTCAGAATCATTCAATATAACCTTCATACAACATGGAAAAAAGTATCTCTGTCACGAAAGAATTAAATGCGTCTATCAAAAAACAAAGTACGAAACTGGTGTTCTGTCGCACGAAAAAAGTGTCTATTATCACAAGAAAAACAACTGATTGAATTAAATTCACATTCGGATACTACTTAAGCGTATTTCTAACCCAATCCAACTCCGATAAATTGTAAAATGACTGCAAAGCGTACATGTAAACCCGCATAGCAAACATCTGACGTAAAATCCAACATGGCGGGCAGATGACGCCGATTTAAACCAACACCACCATACTTAAACCACCTCGAGAGGCGAATCAACCACTTTTAAACTAGGTTTACGCTGATCAACGTTTATCAATAGGTACGTTTTTTGTCTGATCGGTGGTTCATCTCCTTCTAGAAATTTAATCTACGTTTATTAATAAGACTGTTAATGTTTTAATACCGCTATTTAGCTCCATAGCATAATAAGTTCATACATACGAGATGTTTATATGGCTTACTATTTAGATAATCGAGAACATAACATTTGTATATGTACAAGTACATTAAGCTGATAACATTTGATGGAATTAGTGCTGTGTAGTAAATTGGTTATAATGGTGATCTTAAGAGAGCCATCTCAGTGCTATAATGTCATTAAGCAGAGTAGCATAGTACATACGCATCAATATTATATGAAATGTCAATAATATACAGAATTATGTAACTTAGTACATAGTACACGTATAGTTATTGATGTAAATGTTTGTTTATATGTTTATCTATTTATGTTCAGTCTTAAGGAACGCAAACAGTTAACAAAACAAATCTCATCAATAAATAAATCAATCAAGATTCCGTAATCAACAAATAATTTAAACAATTGGTCATGTTTATTCATAACATGACCTTAAGGGCACCGCTCCATCACCCGAAACTACCAGCAAAAAGGTGCGTCTTCAGACTTCTGCTAAAGTTCTTTCAATTTGCCTCCTCTCGCAGACCCAGAGGCAGCTTGTTCTAGCATCTGGAAGCCGCAACACTGAATGCTCTATCTCCAAATCCTGGGAAACAGAAAAGGTGTACAGAATCGGTTTACTTGTACTTAAGAATCTGTGTGTACAGAACGCTAAAAACGAGCATTTTATTGCACATTTTAGTTTAACCGTTCTCTGTGTCCTACTACGGGAAGTTTTCATAATATGTCGGTTGTGCAGATGAGATTTCTATTGAGTAATATTCAAAATATTTAAATCTATACATATGAGGGCTTTAGATGCAAAGGCACTCGATCCTAGAACATTAAAACAGAAAAAACGAACACATTTCTATTTCTACCTACAATATTTTGAGTTATGTTTTGAAAATATTTATTTAAGAAGTGAGATGCAATCTAAGTAAAATTAAAAATACAATCAGATACAATTCCTCGAAATTGCAATCTGAGATTGGAAATGTATGTTGGATGATTTATTCGGCGCCGTTTAATGGAGCATCCATCACAAGGGCGCTAACCTGATAAGTCGAAAGACGCTTCTCTCACGATCGATAATAGAAAGAAACACTTGTTTCAATTTAACTAAAAATATTCTGTTATGGACGTGTTGAAAACAAATAAAAAAAACAATAGAGATTCTTTAGTAAAAAATTCTAATATTATTTCAAAAAAATACAACCAAGAAAAACCTTTTCACAACTAAATGAAGGTATAATTTTCTCTGTAATATTTTCCCCATACAAAGATTAATTACACTTCAGCACGTTAAACGTTTTCTTCACATCATCAATATATCTAATTAGGGACAGGGAACAAATCTTTTTGTTGAAGATAAATGAATAAATTTGCCCTCGTCTCACTTCACATAGTCGTAAAATGTATTTATCTCATAAATAATAGTTCTCTCACTCTTTCTTGTAAGATTTTGAGTGTTCTGTGGAAGACAGGAATTTGTAGAACATCACGTATTAAAACATTTAAAGAATCGGTTCAACGTTGACGTATTCTACCTGTCCCGAATGTCTTACCTATTGTTGGCATTAAAATGTCGATTTTCGTGTTTATATCAAGCAGTTGGTTTGCTGGCTACCTCATTTGTGAGAAATATAGTGATATTATGAAAGAATAAAAATCTATTTCTCTATATATTTTCCTTAATTAATGTTATGGAGAATACAGGGAGGAAACGGTTCACTTTGGTAAAACGATCTCACGACTAATCAAATTACATGAAGATGTTATAAAATGGATGCCGTGTGTCCAAATTAGAATTTTTTTAATGTCAATAAGGAGGCATTCAACACTAAAACCTTCCATTCAGCGATGAGGAGTGCACCCATCTTGAATGACTTGATTTATTAGCATCGATAGTTTGTATTGTTACAATACGCAGTAGGTAACTGGCGTGGTAGATTACATAACATACATAGACAATTCATACAGATCGAGCTAGTCCCAAACTAAGACATGAGTCTTGTATCATGGGTAGGTACTAACGCGACAGATAGATACAAATTAAAGACATATTAATATACTTTATTTTTATATATTAAGACATTATGGCCAATTCTGAATCATAAAATAGTTTAGTTGCACTAACTAAGTCAAAGTGTGAGAAGATAGTCGAGTCATGATAATTAGTTCTAATTCGTATTCACAGTTTTCCGTACTAATTTAGTTCATTAGTTCATTTTGACACCTTAGTACAACTATAAATTTCGAGAATCTATGGATTTCGTATTCAGAATGAAATTTTAGTTGACAGCCGACGACTAAAATAAGTTGGATTTGTCAGAATTTTATTCGCGACTTTTAATGTGCGAATATTATTAGTTGCTGTCATTTTACCGCAGAATATTGCTATATTTTGGAAGTGTTAAGTTGTTTTTTCAATTAAAAGTAAAAATTTATATTTTTAGGGCAACTCTTAGCATGTATGAATTGTAAAATTACACCACCACCGACGCAAATACGAACGCCAAAATATATCGGCAAATCTGACATTTCACAATTTTCACGCGCGACAACACTATTAAATTGTTGCCAGAAGTGTAAATCGGAACGTGAAAAACATTTTGTATTGCGGCATCACTGACTAATATTAGTTTGTCCCATAGATTTTACCGTTTGCACTAAACTTGGTGGTTCTCGAGTTTATAGTTGTTTATGGTTCATAACTAATGCTGAATACTACATAATAACTAATATTATTCAACTTTTTAGTTAGTTAGTTCATTAAGATTCAGAATTGGCCCTATTATAAATAATAATTTACAGCAAATCAATACCTACTAAAAAAAAACAAAAAAATTTGTTCACTTTCCTTAGTATTTTACATGTATTATAATGTAACATAATATATTAATAAGTTAATAGTACAATGATATTGAATTCACTAAAAAAAATCCAAGTAGATGAAGTTAATCGTCTCTAGCAAAAATCTCAATGTGAAGAAAATCTCCTATCCCAAATGCCTTTCTTTATGTTATTAGCGCAGAGAGGATACATAGTTAATTGGCTAACCCCACATGTGGATATTTAAAAAAAAACACACCTAAAATAAGTTCATTGGTTACCCGACGTGTGGAAAATACCAGGAAGGTATTAATAGTAATAATATATTGAAGATATAGATCGTTCAGACCAATATTACAGATATAACAAATAGCCAAAAGATCTAAAAACACGACCTTAACGTAATATTTCATAGAATTCTGCCAAATAATCCAAAATGACATACCTTAATGTTCCACTATATTTCAAAATACAATATCGATTCTGTTCTATTATTCAAATGTTGTACACAATTTTTTGTTGTTGTTGTTGCTCCTACTGTTATTATGGGCCGGCAGTAAATCAAAAATATAATAATATAATATTGTGAAATATCCCCTTCTCTCTTCACCAGTGGCGGCTTGGAGCTTTATTCTATGATTTATGACTGGGCTGTTACGCCCATGTCGCACATCTGACGAACGTTTGTTGAACCAAATTGGACCGACTTGTTTTACGTAGTAACATGTCAATTTTTTTCAGTATGTTGTTACGTTTACTATGAAATATTGTGTTGGATAATGATCGGCACGTACAGCTTTTTCTTGTTGTAATGTTTATTTATGTAAACGTCAACTTGCTATGCCTTTGTAGAACGCAAAAAGTATTTTTGTATATGTTTTATTTATTTATTTTTATTTTAGTTTAAGAATACTTGTACTTATAATTTTATTTAACCTACTATAATAACTTTGATTTTGGTTAGCTTTATTTTATTTTATTATATTTTATTTGACTTTGATTTATTTCATATATCGTTTACTTGCTTGAGCAGATATACATGTATATAAAAATGAAACTATCCCTCAAAGCACGAGCCCTGCTCAAATTTTAGGGAATTAATATCTTTACTGTGCATTTATAAATAAATGATTATTGTTGTAAAAAAAATTATGTTTGAATAAGGCTATACGATCACGGCACATAATATCACAAAAAGTGTAGTCAGTGGAATAATTACAAGTAACAAACATGCAGCTCTTCTTCTCCGTGCAAAAAAATAGTAATTCAGGATGGGTGGCATTCCTCATCGCTGATAATATCTATAATTTTTTTTTGATTTGCGCCTTTGCGATTGACCCGTAAAAGGAAAGTGTTCGATAAAATTAAGACATTTTACATCACAAAATTCAGCGACGAGGTTTGCCTCCCATCCTGAATTTATTGATTTTATATTATCACGGAGAGGACAGCTTGCATGTTTATTATATATAACTGGTCTGCTGGCTACCCCATTTGTGAGATATGCCGTGATGGTATAGTAGTAGCAGTAGTTTTTACCTTAATTTTGTGGTAGAAGCGTTTAAGGGTTAAAGTAGATTTTTTTTATAAGTAGACACTTAAAAAAATGCAGCAAAAACACAAACTACGTAGGTGGACTTGTTTTAGGATAATCAATTATAGGATAAACCGTGGACTATTCCAATGTTATATATTATGAAGATTCAGGTAGCTTAAATGGTGTAAGTGTAGGGTTTATAAAAAAGGGTACCTACATTATTTTTTTATATTATCTTCTTATAAATGAATGAAGCTAAGAAAATTGCAAGTATAAATAACAAAGTTTGTTAATTTTCTTTACTCATTTCTTTTAAATAATAAGACGAGAACGCTGTCTTAGTGTTTTCATGATATTAAAATTCAACCAGCGAGTAATTAGATGATACAATTTAATTGCTGCATTTGTATAGAGGTAAATAATTTTAATTGAATTCTAGTATCAAAATAGCATCTCTCTCAAATGATAATTATTAGTTAAATGCTACATTTTACCTATCCACGTACGAAATAGTGTTGCAATGATAAAATTTTCAAATAAACTACAATTTTCATTAATATACAATTATTAATTTATACCACCACGGCATTTACCAAAAGTGGTGTATCTAGCATACCGTCAATGCCAATAGACGTGAAAGTCGTCAAGGAGGAGTGCCAATTTTATTTAAGAAAAGTTCGATTGTGGATTAAATTTCGAACCATGATCTCACATGACATACTTATTTCCAATAGCCGGATAGCACTAAAGCTTTGCCCTCCAAACAATATATTATCTCTAACCCTTTCTATCTTTAGCAGTGAATTGCCAGTTGTCATTAGCATTAAGCTCCTCTAGATTTTGGTGAGTGTTATCTTAAAATCTATACCTTGAAGGTGAGGTGAAGAGAAGAGGTGAATCAACTGGTGCAGAGACGCTCTGAATGAAGGGTGATTTCTGCTCCGTGAACCCGAGAAGATCGTAAAAGGGCGAGCTTATGATAATCTCTATCTATGTATTCCTACCATAACAGTGTCATCCACTAGTGGAGTAGCTTGTAGACTATACCTACTAACTTCACACAGGTCGCTCAAGAACTCAAAATTCGGAAAAAAATGTGACGAAAAGAAAACTTAGAAGGAGGTTAGGGATCCATTGTTTGCCGGAGACACCATGAAATATAAAATACTCTACAGTTAACCCTTTATTAAATCTGTTTAGAGACGGCGTTACGTTATGCAATATATTCTGTTACTGTTCCTTTTAACGAACCATTTCCTTCCATCCTGTTTTTCGTACTGAATTAATAAGTAGCGGAATAAAATTGCATTATTCGTGTGACGTTTATTAATAGACGGAAATATTATTATTATTAGATATTAAGTGTTTGTTATTGTAATAATGAGGAGTGTATTTGGTTGTTGGGTGTTTCTGTAGGTGGACCTTTCCGCGTATATATGCAATGGGAATACTTTCCGCCTTAAATTCATCATATTCACATTTTTTTCGATGGATAAATTGGTACAACAGTTTCATTATATTAAAGATAAAACAAAAATGATAGAGACGTCTTTCGACTTCTAAGGTCAATTACTTATTTTATTTATCGTGTCGATACCCAGAAAAAAAACCCAAATCAAACTGATCTCCAGTACTGTGCAGAACGCACAGCACGTTGAGATGTTTCAAAAATATCCTCAATAGTGCATGTGACAGGGCACAATGGAAACTCCAACAAGTGTGGCATGGTCTGTGTTGCACCACAGTTATACGCTCCAGATTCGTCTCGTTGGAAGGAAGGAGCCTCCAAGTGGTGCTCCTGGAAGACAACTAAATCTTATACTAGAATGCATTAATAAATAAATGTAAAATAAAAAGAAGTTTGTTATCATTTAAACATATGTAACGCATGTTATTTATTACGACAATTTTTCTTATTACCCTCAAAGAGAGGGTGTGAGGAAACGCGGGCGTCCGAGAACCACGTGGCTTGATCACGTAGATCAAATTCTCAAGGACGGCCGCGTGTTGAGTAAGAGGAACCGACGTGCATGTATGAGGAACTGTATGAATGTGGAGGAAGCGAAGGAAGTGTGTAAAGATAGATCTGTTTGGCGTTCCGTTCTCTCTGCCTCTCGGGACACGGCGTGAGGGTATAGTATAGTATAGTAGTATAGCAAAGAGAAAAAGAAAGGTAATAATCAAACATAATAGAAATATTGTCGGTCGGTGTGGCGTGGAGGTAACGCTCTTGCCTTTGAGTCACGAGGTCCCGGGTTCGATTCCCGGCCAGGGCAAAGTGAAGAATGACCTTTTTCAAATTGTCCTGGGTCTGGGTGTTACATGTATATGTGTATAGTGCATTGTATATGTGTGTATCGTCGTGTACCCATAATACAAGATTCATCTTAGTTTGGGACTAGCTCGATCTGTGTGAATTGTCTATGTATGCTATGTTATGTTATGTTATCTTTCGCGAAATTTTCTTTCTGGCGAATAATCTTCTGAATTAAATTCCACTAATGGAATGGTTTAAGTCGAATATTTAATGAGAAATAGCATTTGATAGTATTATTTTTGGAGAACTTCTGTCATTAGTAAGTAAATAGGTGTAATTAAATATCTACGAGGGGTTTTAAAAAACTTTCTAGTCTCATCGACTTCAGGTTAATGTAAAAAAATAATATTCGCTGTCAAATAGGTGGCATGTAAACCGTTCCTACATATTTCATGTCTTTACGATCATTACTTTGTCTGAAATATTCTTACAAACTCATCAACTGATATTGTCTGTCAACAATGGGGGTAATAGAGTATTTATCAGCGATAAAATTGCTTCATTTGAATGACAGGGTAAAAATCTCACGAAATTAAAAAATGAGTTAGGCTCTGTATAGAGTGAAGTCTTTTATCATTTATTATGGTCAAATATTGTTTTTCCAAGTATAAACATGGACTTTAGATGAGGAACGTTCCAAGATTTGGTGCATCGACCTGTGAAAGAGAGTCATCGATTGGCTCTTGCCGAGGCTGACCTGAATTGGTACACAAGATCAAGATTTGAATATAAATGAATAATCTGGAAAATGGCTGCCTCGTTTGTTGACGAATCAGCGAATCACCCCACACATACAAACCTTTTCAATCATGGACAATCCATTTTTCCTAAAGATTTGAAAGGATGTGAAAAACTTCGTCAAGAAAAAATATAATATCGAGTTGCAGGGAGGCCTAGCGGATGACAAATACATTTAAGATTGCTTCAAAATAAATGTTTATCAACATATATAAGGCTAGAAACTTATCAAATAGCCTTCGTATTTTATAAATGTCTTAATTGAAATATATTCTCTTTTACATTTTCATGACAATATACCTAATATAATATGTAAACATGTTAACAAAAACTTTGCTGCAAATTTAAAGTTCGCAAAAGTTATTTAAAATGGCTGAAATAATAATTATAATCAAAATATGGATATTTTTTCACAAAACAATATAATAATGGTGACGATATTGTACAACTGGTCAGTTTATCACAGCAGCTCGATTATTTTTTGATAATCATTCATTCGTTCCACATGTCCAAACTATTGTACCTTATCAAAAAAAGGGTATGTGACAAAGCGCGGAATCTGAAAACGACATGTTTTGATCATGTGAATGTCGTCTGGTGTTGAGTAAGAGAAATTGACGTGTCTCTATGAGGAATTGTATGAATGTAGAAGAAGCGAAAGAAGTAAATAAGGATTGATCTATATGGAGATCGGTTCTTTCTGCCTACCCCACTTCGGATACGGCATGAGGGTATAGTAATTACTTAATATACAGTAATTACTTCAATATTTATATACTTAGTTAAATATCTATTTTATGGCCAAAATGATCATACAAGGTAAATGCTACAGAGAGAACAAGCGGTACTCAATTTAATCACTAAGCAATTTCTATACACGTAATATTAATATTCTAAATAACGTCCCTCTCGTAATTAAATCGAATAGTAGAATAAAACATGCTTTTATTTATTTCGCTATGGAATTCTACTACCTAAACACCGACACAGTGAATAAAAAAACATCTGATTCATTGTAATGTATTGTTTATGCGTGCTACCAGTACTAACCTACGGGGCAGAAACGTTAACTTTGACCAAGTCGACTGTCAGAAAACTTCGTGTGGCACAAAGAAAGCATGAAAGAGCGATGCTACAAATAAGACTCTCTGACCGTATAAGAAATACAGAAATACGCAGAAGATCGGGAGTTACTGACGTTGTCGAGAGAGTGGCAAAGTT
The DNA here is from genome assembly GCA_947579605.1 of Athripsodes cinereus. Classification (NCBI taxonomy): domain Eukaryota; kingdom Metazoa; phylum Arthropoda; class Insecta; order Trichoptera; family Leptoceridae; genus Athripsodes; species Athripsodes cinereus. Next base: position 3,265,470 of record OX388314.1, on the reverse strand, counting down.
GAAGTGGTCATGGGCAGGACATGTTGCTAGACTACAGGATCAAAGATGGACAAAACGGGTGGTGGAATGGAGACCTCGTGAAGATAAAAGAAGTAGAGGAAGACCTCCTACACGATGGTCTGATGACATCAAAAGAATCGCTGGTGACTGGTTGCAAAGAGCCCAGGATAGAGATGCCTGGAGAATTATGGGGGAGGCCTATGTCCAGCAGTGGACGGAAATGGCTGCATAGGTAAGGTAAGGTATTGTTTATGAAAACTATTACCAATGTTTTGTGTTGATGTAAGTTCATTCATTTGACCGTTTATTATTAATAAATTTTAAGGGCAACATAGTAGAGAATAAAACATAAAACGTGTCCTTAAACGCTGAATAAACTTTTATTCAAATGACTTCTTGAAATTTTACTATATTTACGCATTCCTTCATTTACGATCTCATCTGAAAGCCCTTATTCTCCCAAAAATCTCTGCAAAAACAGTGTCGTAAAATTGTAAAATATCTTTTATATCGCATTCAGAAAGTTGTTCGGGTTGTATGTAATAATAATTTATCTGTAAAACAGTTGAAATCACAGAGCTTTATTTCAATGATTTATATTAGGGAAAGTTCTCACGGCTCAATGTGTGAACAACTTGATAATTTTATAAGCGAACGCGGAAGTTTTGACAAACTTAAATGTTTTAGACGTTTACCTACCTTTCTAACAAATTTAACAAATAATACGAATTTACTTTTGTTTCTTTCACGGCGGCACATTCATTAAACAGCGTGGTGAAATTTTCTTACAATTTATTTGATTTAATCAACGGCATTTCAAATTAACGGCATTATGAAAAACTCTCCTAATTTAGCGACAGTGCTTGCGTCTTGAATAAATGAAAAAAACATTAAGATCTATTAAGCTCACTATACCATCACGGTATATTTCACAAGTGGGGTACTCAGCATAAAATAAACAGGCAAGCTGTCCTCTCTATGTCAAAAAAACTTAGGACACAAAAATTAGGATGTAAAATGTCTTACTTTTATAGGACACTCAAAACCTTACGGAAAAAGAGTAGAAGACTAATAATAATTTGCCGGGTGCTCCACAGTTAGAGTAAAACTGAATTAGGTAAGGCGAGCTTTTGGAATTCAGCAATGACGTAGGTGGTTCTACTTAATTGCTGTAAATATGTTTGTTCTATATTTTGCATAGTTTTTTATCAATTCAAAGTCCGAAATCTGTACAGAAATGTATAAAACAATGGATACAAATTGAACGGCACTGTGGTCTCTTAATTTATTGTTGTATATTTTGATGATGATTTTATCCTCATCCCACTGAAAATCATCAATTCTAAATGCAGAACCGCCTGAACTTGTTTTCGTTAACAAATAAAAGATTTATGCAGGACAATTTAAAGGAGCTTTGTGATGCCTTTTTAAAGTCCCTTCAGATGTGACCGGAGTCCAAAAGCATCATGAAATGTAATTTATAACCTACAAAGTTTGCATCACAAATGTTTTGTCTTGATTAGTATTTGTGCTAAATATTTTCAATGGTGAAAGGATGTTTTATTCATTCAGAGCAATTCTGCATCGCCCACGATATTCTAAATTACATCTTTGTCCAAGAAACGGTATAATGTAGAAGAGAATTATGCAATTCAATGGTAAACTAAACTGAATAACTAACGCTTACAAGAAAATTAAATAAAAAATACTACTGCTTTATTTCATTGAATGAGCTTTACTATCATGTAATATCAAACAAATTGAGTAATCAACGAATCAATTTTAAGATTGATTAAAGTAATATATAGCATGTGTCAAAAATTATTGAAATTTAAATTGGAGGAGTACTTCTTCGCTGAATTTTAAGTGCTTTAATGTCTTACACTAGTTGAAAATTCTCAAAGTAGTACTCGACATATATTTTTAATAAATAAAATATAAAAATATATTATTGAGCACTGTTTAATCTCCACTATGTTAGGTTAAATACCGAACGTTTTCGCCTATACTTGTAGGCATCTTCAGGGAAAGATGCCTACAGATTTTCCCTGAAGATGCCTACAAGTATAGGCGAAAACGTTCGGTATTTAACCTAACATAGTGGAGATTAAACAGTGCTCAATAATATATTTTTATATTTTATTTATTAAAATTAAAAATGGATTTCCACAGCGTAAACACAAAAACTCTTGAACTCGACATATATCATTAAGTTTCTTAAGTGAAAAGTAGAATTTAGTATTTTTTTTAAATATCGTGTAATTTTTCGTAAAATCATTTTTAAACTCAGTCAAGTAATTTTAAAGCGTTCACTGGTGTGTTGGAGATTATTTCCGCTTCCCATAAATTCACGAGAACGCTGCCGGTGTAAATCCTCCTAAGCTCTCATCGACTTTTACACAAAACTTTGCCAATTTGTCAAAGGCCATTCTTGAAACTTAAAAAGGATAAGATCCCTGTCATTTTTTCGTCAAAAAAGTTATGTGTTAAATTCTTTACCTTACAAATTAAATAATAGGTATTAACTTGTTTTTTTTTTTTAAATATATTCTTTATTTTATGGTTGAATGAGGACATTTGCTTAGAACAACATAAAGAGTGAATCAGCAAATTGATCTAAATATGTGTAGGTTTAGGACTTTCACAACTTTTATAATATAAAGTTGAGTTTTGTGTAGTCTTTATTTATGAAATTTTTAACTAAAGCACACGTCATTATCAACAGATATTTTATTTCATTTAGACAAGATATTTTTATAATTTCAAAGCCTTACATTAAGAATATTACCCAACAGACAGCTCATCTGCCCAACCAACAGACTGTGTAAACTCCCTTTTTGTATAAAACAAGGAAAGGTGTCCCGATGCTTACGAATCGGCTTAGGCTGGTTTAAGTGCACTTTACCCATGGTACGTTCACCAATCCTACCAATATGGGTAGAGTGCACTTAAACCAGCCTAAGCTGCTTCGTAAGCATTGGGACACCTTTCCTGTTTCATACAAAAGGGAGTTTGCACAGTCTGTTGGTTGTGCGGATGAGGTGTCTGTTAAGTAGTATTCTTAATATCTTCACTCTCGCAGGTGTGAAAATCCAGCTAAATGCGAAAACTTCGTTTAAACATTTAAAAGCCTTACATGTTTTATATATTGAATTTAAATTAATTTATTTTGTATATGTCTTCATTATTAAATTGTATAATTTTTTTGAAAGAATAAATGAAAAAAGGTAGACGAGCACAAAGAATATCGAAAATTAATTAAGGTACCAGTTTTTCACATTACTTTAGGGTGTCTAGTAACTTTTTGTTACTTTTTATTCGTAAGATATTGATTTAAAACATTTTTATATCAATTTATATTTTTAAAGTAAGCGATCTGACGCTTTCTATGAGATGTATGAAAACTCTTTTTTGTGATTAGTAACACTAATTAGTTGAAAAAAATCTTTCTTGCTTATTACAAAAAAAAACTTTAGAGCTTAAAAAGTTCATTAAAATGATTCTCCGCTCTACCTACCTCCTATAAATATTACGATTTTTCATGACTTCCTTTCTGCTAAACTTCAGAGGGCAAAAGCTAACTGTTTGTGTTTTATTTTGTTACTTTTTCTTTGAAGGTTTTTCTCATTTCTTCTAGAATATTATTGCAAAAAGCAAAAAAAAAAACGTCTTGACCTCTTATTTCTGTGAAGGATTTAAATTAAATATTTGATTACTTCTTATAAAATGACTTTAATCTTTTTCTCTAACATATATTTACTCGTTTTTAGTTTATGTAGATCCATGAAATTATATTTTAGTAAATCATCATTACCGTTTAGGTATTGCTTTGAACTTTCAAATAAAAAAAGCCTTACTGCATAATATTGTTGTAAATAATAATTTAACATCTTCTTTCTTGCATTATTGAGACATTTATTTATTTATTAAATATAAGGCCTTTAATAAAAAACAAATTATAAACAAAATAAACATTTCACAATTAACTGAATTTCTTCTTCTTCTGCTTGTAGTAGATCATTGATCTGTTTGTTCAGAATTTGTTTCCTCATGTTTTTTCTCTATTGCAATCGATTTTTATTATAATTTCATTGAATTAAGTTTAAGTATTGTTTTTTTCAAAAATAATGTCATCTATAGATAAATAAGTAGCACCTATTTAGTGATGTAAAAGCCATTTTTTTAGAAATTCATCATGATTTTTCACTGTGTCCCTATCTTTAGCTGATTGACCACGTACAAACATACATCTTCATCAATTTGTCTAGGTTGGGTTATGGACTCTCCGCGCCATGGCAGTCCTCAAAGAGATTTATGTTTTGTTGTTGCTCAAATGACTTTTCCAAATTAATAACTATACATTAATCATTTTTTTTCCTTCTTTGTTCCAGAAATCATAGAACACGACCTTACTAGAGCAATTGCTGTACCATTTGCCAACATCAAATATCAATACTTCGATCAAGGGCTTGACGGGTTTCCAGCATATGGGTTGAAACCTGGATCAGAAATTAAGTCACCATACAGAATGTTCATACCAGAAAAACTGTATAAAGAATTTGCAATCACCGCAACAGTAAGACCGGTGACTAACGATGGTGGTTTTTTATTCAGTGTTGTCAATCCATTAGATGAAGTTGTACAACTTGGAGTTCAGCTGACGCCTTCGGGTCCTGGAGTCACGAATATATCTCTGTACTACACTGACATCAACTCCTTCATCAGATCGCAGAAAATTGCCAGTTTCGTCGTTCCCACATTTTCTGAAAAATGGACTAGATTTGCCTTAAAGGTGAGCTCATATATATTTATAAAATTATCAATTGTATTTCATTTTTATTTATTTATTTATTTTATTCTTCACTGTACATTGTTTACAATAATACAAATTTACATAGAAAATATCATTTATACAATTCAATGTACAGAGGGCGAGTTTATCGCTGAAATGCGATGTCTTCCAACTAACCCGGAGTATAGTTTTTAGTCGTTTAAAATAAAATTTTGACTTTGTCTAATAGTTAATCAGGTTTGATAATGACCTGATAAGTCGAAAGACGTCTCTCTCGGAATCAATAATCTATAGTAGAAAGAAACACTTGTTTCAAATTACATAATTATGGAATTCTACTACGTGTGCATCGACACAATTCATATATATAGATATTTATCTCAGTAAGTTAAGGTTTTTTGTTAAAAAGTATATTTCTGATAATAAACTATAAGCACTCATCCTTTGCTATTAGTGGGTTAATTGGAAGATATCTCGCTTCTGCGATGAACTCGCCCATTGCACAAAATTTATTTGTCTAGTTTAAATTCTGCCAAGTTCATTTTCTTATCTTGATTTTTTATTATTATATGAATTGAAGAACTTTAATTTTTTTATACACACTACATATTTATTTTTATTTCTGTACACAATATTGTTTCGTCTCTTAATGAGACATTATCAATTCTTTCATTTAATACGAATACACAAAAAAGTAACGGAATATATTGAAAATATTATTATTATTATTATTATCCTTTGCTATTGCTATCTTCAAGAACATTTTTTTGAGATGAATATATTTTTCATAATTAATGGTATCAAATCAGAAAGCAATAAATTGTTCTCAATGTTTCCAATCCACGTGCCTCTCTGACTTTTTTTAGGTTTTTTATTAACAAATTCCTTGAAATGAAGTATCTAATTTTCAATTTTCAGCATTTAAATTCAAATGTGGGAGTACTAGATTTCGTAAATAAGTTCTTGCGGAGAGCTTTCTGACACTAAGCCTTTCTCTCTGGCAAACATTTGACTTACGATTTCTGAGAAACATGTGCGTGTTTTTTTCCTTTTCTGACATGCTCCCAATCATGCCAATTATTTTAAACCTCTGTAAGGTTTTTTTTACTTTCATCCCACTACCGGTTTGCTGAATATTAATTCCTATACAGCTTACGGAAGGCATTGTTCTCTTCTTGTAGTATTATCAACACACTATTGAATACAATTACAGAATGTTGCATGACAAATTTGAGAATAATTAATTTAATTAGTTGATCAAACAAACAGTTATGCTTAAAGTATTTTGTAAATGAAAACGAATTTTTTTTTGTGATTTGCTTGACTTTAATAGATTTTTGATAAATTCGAAGCTATTTTACACTTTTTCTTATTATTTTGTTTTAAATTATTCAACTTCTTGCATACTATTACTTTTAACTTTTAATTTTTACGATCTTAATGATTTTGAATCTTGTATAGTTTTCGTTAGTAAGAATTACAAAACTGAAGTGGGCGTGGGCGGGACATGTCGCTAGATTCACCGATCAAAGATGGACAAAGAGGGTAGTGGAGTGGAGACCTCGAGAAGATAAGAGAAGTAGAGGGAGACCGCCCACTAGATGGTCAGATGACGTAAAGAGGATTGCTGGTGATTGGATTCAGAAGGCACAAGATAGAGCTGCCTGGAGAAATATGAGGGAGGCCTATGTTCAGCAGTGGACAGAAGTGGCTGTATAGATAGATAGATAGATAGTTTTCGTTAAACCTTTTCTTTTATGAGTTGCGGCGTACAGACGGCTGGATACTTACCCGTCCATTAGACGTAACGAGGGCATTTATTCGAATATTTTTTCGGAGAATGCTCCGAATATCGCCGAAAGATTTGAGATTTTTGCTTGATGATTAACGTTCGCATCCAGCTGTCTGTACGCCGCAAATGTAAACTTTTAAATTGCCTATTCTTCTCTCTTCTTTTTTATTATTTTTAACACGGATTAAACCTAAATAAAATAGTATTTCAAAGGTTTTCAAAGTTTGAAATGCATTTTCAAGTGGGTAAATCGAATGAAATTTATTATTATTATTTAGGTAACTACAGACAACGTCACCTTGTTCTTCAACTGCAACGAGTTTGATACTATAAAGTTGAAAAGAGATCCCCTGGAACTGGTCTTCGACTCAGCATCAACTCTTTACTTGGGACAAGCGGGACCCATAATTCTAGGTGCCTTTCATGTAAGTACCCTTTCATCTACCATTTGAAAATCGAATACTTAAATCAATCCAATAGTTACCTGTCAAATTTGATTAAAATAGAGATGTATATTCAAAAATAAATATTTTTCAACAAATAGTTAATGATTAATTAAATTGTACTATTTTAAAAATTATTAGGTAATAACTTCACTACCTCCAACATTTTTTCATTTTTATAATAAAATGTATAGCTGGGATCACATTGGCCAAAAACTATTGTTATGGTCCCAATTTCATTTAATGTATTTCAATAACAATAACATAAATCATTAGACTATTAGCAAATTATTATCATAATTCGATTTTCAAATATTTTAATATATGTTTATTTTGAAATAAGTGATTTAATATTGATATTTTTCATGTTTTTGTGTCCATTTTCACGTTATATGCCCTACATTTAATTCTATATTTTATTGTGCTGTATTTAATACGAATATTATAAAAAATAACATTTAATCAACGCTTTTGTTAAAACTTCTTTAAAAACCGCTATACAATTATTTACGGAACCTGTCTTTCAAATAAAAATAAATATTTTTAATCTTAAAATAAAAAAAAAAATTCAATAAATGACAAAAAACTTCAAATAATATTTTTGACAAAATAATCAATGAAATATGTGAAAAAAATGTAGCCGCTTGCCAGGACATCGATGGAACATGAAAAAGGTACGTAAACTTTATTTTATTTTATTATTGGATTCAAAGAAAAAGCTTTTATTTTTCCTAAGATATTTGCTACGGAAGCTTTTTTTATTATTTCTTATTGACGTTGTTATTAATTACAAAAATTGTTCATTCAAGTGATTAAGATTCAAGAAGCTTTTCTTATTGCTTCTTATTGGCGTTCTAAATTATCATAAAAATTGTTCATTTAGGTATTTATCAAAACAAAACAAGAAGCCTAATAGTTTTTTAATCATTTGTCATAGGTACCACTTTGCGTGTCTTTATCAGTTTGGGATAAAATCATCCCCTTCTTGTCATTTTTGTAATTCTGAATCCCAAACGTCGGAACATATTTTGTGGGATTGTTCCCACACCGACATCAGTAGGAAAAGAGAGGAGATGCTCGTTGCTGTCCGTGGTCCATTATCTGAACCTGTAGGACATGCAGACTTGGTGGCCACAAGGAAAAACTTTTTCGCCTTCAAAAACTTCTGTACTTTCTTTGGTAGCCTAATATCCCCTTCAAGTAACTGTCGATACTGCATAGAGAAGAAGTCATTTTCCCATTTCTTCCCTTCCCTTTTTGCACCAACATTTTTGGTGTGTGGCCACTAAATCTAGAGTGCTCCCTCGGGGCAGCATTTCTCGCTTTAATGCGACCTTAAATCCTGTTTGTGCATGTGTGTGTCGTTATGGAGAAACATATCTCCAGGTACGGCACGAGGTATGTGGCGGGCGCTGCCCTTTAAAAAAAAAAAAGGTACCACTTTTTTGTATACATTTAATACAAACCATTCTTATTTAGTATTGTCTCATTGTTATTATTCATTGAGAAAATAATCTGCTTGTAAAAAATACTATATAAACATCTTTGTACTATATACATCTTGATACTACATAAACATTTGAGTTCGTCGGTAGCCTGGAGGTAGAGTCTCGGCCTCTTGAACAAGGGGTCCGCGGTTCGATCCCAGGTGCCGGCAAACTCCTCTTTAAAAAATCTCTCAAGCTGATACCTAATATAGAGCGATACCTAATATTCTCTCTTCTTAAATCAATTGTTTAATTTTTACGAAATTTCAAGATTATATAGATTTGTCAATGTCTACAAAAAAAGTACACTATAACAAATAAGATAATAAGTTGATATTATCTTAAACTACAATATACAATTTTTCCAAAACTATTAAACCTATCGCTGAGGTGATCGGAATATATTGACTTTATAAATAAGCTCTTAATTATGTAAACATTTTTCAAATATTTAAGGGCAATTGTGTATGATTACGAGTTCCATTTCACTTAATTAATACTTGATAAGTTTTGAACAATACTCGGAAAAATATGGAGGCCCTCTTTTCAGAAAAGGGAAAATGATAAGTGTTCTTGATTACACGAAATAGGTTTCAATGAAAAATAATTCATTTAAAAATATAAAATATTATTCCATTTTTTTAATAGCTTGTTATTTAAGACCTTATTTGTTTATCGAATTAATTAATTTATTCATCTTACAGACAAACGTTTAATTAAAACAATGTACCTATTTTTTTAAGTAGGAGTACTAAAGTAAATGGAAAATATTAGACATTTTGAATGTTTTTAAGTATTCTACAATGCACATCTGTCACTTGATTATTTAAATCGCGATTGATTTCGGTAAACCTATACCATTGACGAGCGATATAATACTAGTAGTAATAGTATTATATAGCTCGTCAATGGTATAGGTTTACCGAAATCGATCGCCATTTAAATAATCAAGTAATGGATGTGCATTGTAGAATACTTAAAAACATTCAAAATGTCTCGTAACTGTTACATAGTTAATCCTTCTAAAATAACTGATATGGAAAATATTAGGTAAGATATACAACATATTTTTTTACATACAAAGGTATTTTGGTAATAATAATAAATTTAAACATTTTGAATTATTTTTACATCAAACAACTTGTCGAAGGTTACTTTCATAATATTAGACATCAGAAGTGTTATTTCAGGAGAAATGTAGGGTACTTTTTAGGGGTGAAATTCTGCTTGAATATTTTTAAGTATAAGCCTATTTGTTTACACAAAAGTTACACAAGGTAACATGAAATAATTTTTTTTTATAAATGCATTTTCCAAATTAATTTGTACCTACTGACTATGAAAAAGTGTTAGCGTGCTTAATAGGCCTAGAAATTTTCCATTGAAAACCGAATAAATTTGTTTATATTTTATTCAAATATAATAAATTAGCCCACATTTTGGCTCTAATGGTTTATTGTTTACATTCTCAGTTGTGTATATGTATGTCAAAAACAATAGTAATTCATTAAAACTCTATTTTTTACACTACTTTCCGCTAGATTTCGAAATAGTTTGTAAAAATATATTTGTAAATTACTGTTCTTAAAATATATAAACCTTAATTTGAATAACTTAAAAGAAACTCGAAAAAAGTGCATTTCAATAGTATCTGAAAATGTGAACTTTTAATTAGTCAATTGAACTATCAGTTTTTCCAAATACGTACATACATTCTTCCTCTTTATTAATGATATCGCTTTTTTACGGGATATAACATAACTGTCTACAAATATGTTCACCATTGTAACGCACTCAGGTTTTAATAAATATTATGATTTTAATAACCTAAAACATTCTTTGTTATTCTGTAAAATATTCTAGGGTAGGTTTTTTAAATTTCACATTTAATAACAGGGATATTTGGAAAAGATTAAATAAATTTCCGCCTACTTTCACAAGCTTGTTTAAATTATTTTTGGATTTATTTTTAGATTCATTTATCACATTGTTATTCTACTTATGTATTCATTTTTTCTGTACCAGAATCTCAAACTATTACCTACATGTACCGGTATTCATTGCCTCAAGGCATTAATTTTCAATTAATAAACCTAACTGTAATTATTTTTTTCCCTATTTCTTTCTACTTCTACAAACATTCCATCACGGCATTTCCCACAAGTGAGGTAGCCAGCAGACCAGCTACATGTAATGAATATGCAAGCTGTCCACTCCTTGCCTACAAAAGATTTCGAGTGTCCTGTGAAAGTTAGGTGCTAGAAAATAAATGTACACAACATTTTAATTTCAGCGATTAGATATTCCTCCCATTCTGAATGCCATATTTTGTTGAAACCGAAAAAACAGCTTGCATGTTTATAACATTCGGCTGGTCTGCTGACTACTTCTACACCTTTCTACACATAATATTATAAAACTATGCATTATGTTGTGTAAATGTGTTAGTCATCCTCGGTTTGAGATTTTTCACCAAGGGAGTATTTCAATTCTCGAGTGGGTTTTGTAGAGGGAATCCCATAACGACAACCTCGAGCCCACTTTTTGATAAAAAAAAAGAAAACCTTTTGCTCTAGATTGACTGGATGACATGAGAACTGATGTTTTTGAATCATCCAGGGGTAAGTGGTGGGAACCCCTCCCTTAATGCTGACTACTCCACTTTAGGGTTATGCCGTGATGAAATATAAGTACCTAGTAGTAGTAGACCAACCTCAAATGTTATACATTCTTAGAAATCATATACCCACCTAGTGTTGTGGAATTCTCAAGAAATTATTTTTCGAGAAAATTACCGAGAAATTTCTCGAAATGGAGAATTTTGGAGAATTATGGTGTATTTTGAGGCAGACATATTTTATATTGATCATTTAAAAATACCACTAGGAAAAATTATGGAGAGAAACATCTCTTCCATCAGAGGAGAAATTCTCGGACAAATTTCTTTGGAGAATTTTCTCTACTCACATCACATTACCTACCTACTTCAAACGATGTTTCTTAAGAATTAACAAAAAAATATTATCTCATCTAAAAAACATGACGCTAGAAGGTTTTCGCATAAATTGTTACAGTATGACAGATTTCAAAAACAATATTATGAAATGTTATCTAGAATCTGTTTAGTTACAAAAGGTTCGACAAAAATGTGGATTATTATTTACGTATAGTTTTATAGTGTATTGTACTAAGACGTGAATGTAATATCTTTGAATTGATAAACTGTAAAGTGTCTTCTAAGTGCTGTTGCATGTAAACGACACTTTTATTTTGTCCAGAAATAATAATAATAATAAACACATTCTCATTTTTCTTTTCTTCCTTCAATATTTCTCTTGGCAGTATAAAGCAGGAACAGATCATTACAACAGGTCATGGTTTCGCTCCAAAAATCTGTCGAATTGTACAAATACAAAAGCGGCACAAAAGCGAACCATCAGAGACTGCGAAAAAACAGGCGGAGATGTGAATGCATATTTCGTAATCTATGGCGAAACGGTGCGAGAAAGAGATAGATGTATAGAAAACAGTATGTATTTGAGCATGCCATCTCGCTCTTGCGTACGACGCACACGAACTGACAGATTTAAGCGGAGCCGCTTTCTCGATTCCGCCGCGCAGGTGTGCTAACGGCATTATATTTAAAGAAAGTCCGAACTAATTGAGTTATCTTTTCTTACGGCTCTAACCTAATGCTCTCATGTCAAAGTCAGATTGAAGAGAGAACCACCTACTCCTGGATATCTCAGGAGTCGAAAACTTCTATTCATCATGATTAGAATATTTGTATATACATAAACCTTAGAATATTTCAAGATTAATTAATAAAATCACACAATATCATAATAAATCATAACCATCAACAAACACACCATGTATCATTGGTGCAATGCAATGTGTTTTCTGTTGTTTATGATTTATTATAATATTGTGTGATTTTATAATGTTGTCGTATTAATCACTATTAATAATTAATCTTGAAATATTCTAAGGTTTATGTACCTACATAATATATACAAATATTCTAGTCTTTCAACTGTTCACTGATATAATTATTTCACTTTATTTTATCTTCATCTCATCTTAATAATTTTTAATTTTTAATATTTTTTCTAACCCGTGGAGCACCCGGTAAAGAATTGGTCTCCCACTCTAATCCGTAAGTTTTCGAGTGTCCTGTAAAAGGCAGGTGTTCGAAAAAATAAGACATTTTACATCTTAAATTCAGCGACGAGGCTTGCCACCCATCCTGAATGTCTGGATTTTATATTGGCACGGAGAGGACAGCTTGCATGTTTATTATATGTAGCTGGTGTGCTGGCTACCCCATTTGTGGGATATGCCGTGATGGTATAGTAGTAGTATAGTATATTTTTTTTCTTTCTTTCCAAATTGTGTAATTTGTTTTTAATTTAATTTAATTCAAATTTTGTGTTTTTTATTATTGACATTTTGTACCTACATATAATTAAGTTTTATTCAAGAATATTTATGTAATTTATAATCAATTTATGTGCATACTAGCTATATATTTGTCATCGTCTGTCAAATTGTTATTTTTTTTGTTTAACATGTAAAAAGCTCTGCCGTATAAAAATGTTAATAAATAAATAATTAATATATTAGAAAAATTAAGCACTTAAGCATATTTACGAAATGTTTTTTGTTATTAGTTCTAGAAATTAATAGTTAAAGTTGGTATTAATAAATAATTTTAAAGAAGGTGTAGGACAGCAAATTTCGTTGACATTTTTCTTCGTCTTTACAAAATGGTAGTGTTTCCAAGATAAGACGATAAGTTTAATAAGTGGTTCGCCTCATCGCTGAACACAAGATCAATATTTCATATAATTTTCAAGAACAATCATAATTTATTAATGCTGACGTTAAAACCATAAATTTTCAAGAGATAATCTGAAATTTAATATTATTATATTATATTTGTACAAAATCTAGAAATTAAATGGATAGTGGTTGCGGCTATACCGGGGAACGATTATTCGGCGAGACTTTAAATGAATATCTGGCCGCACAATATTCGGCCTTTGGCATTGTGTTTTTAGTTTAAAACGATTTACTCTGTGTGGCAACAATTGATTATTCGAATAGTTGGTTGTACTTATGTATTATGTTTAATTTGTTATATTACATCCGATATTATTTTCAAGCAATATAGAATAAATCTTATGTTAAGCCAAAAATGCTATCTTCTAACTTAGTATCCGTTCCCTAGCCCCCCCCCTCCTCTGATCCATTATCCCTACCACATGTTGGGTGTGTGTCAAATATATTATTATTTTTTAATTTTGTTTTTTTTCTTTTGTTGTGTTTTAATATTTTGTATATTTTTTTTTGTGAGTAAATTTGTTTTTTACTAGTTTTATGTCAATGTGTCGTGGCTTGATGGAAGAAATCACTTTATAGCGATAATCTGGCCACTGCACATTGTCCTAGTTTTTAATATTTTATATTATTTTGTTAACACTGTTATGTAATGATGATGTGCAAGAAGAATAAATAAATATTTTAAAGAGAGAACCCTAATAATTATGATCCTGCCATTGTGTTGAAACAAAACAATGGTTGATGGACAAACGAGTGGCTTTATTAAAGGAGAAGGGTTTGAATAAAAACTATGTTAATTGTTTATTCAAATTCAAAGTTTATGAAGTCAAAAGACGTATTTGTTGAATTATTATTATTATTGGATAACTTTAAAGTGACGTTTACGTGCCAAAGCACCTCAAAGACACTGTACAATTCATAAATTCTAGGACATTACATCCACGTCATATTATAAACATATGTAGATAAATACATTGATTAAATGAGAATCTCGGATACATAAAGGCATCCACGTTAGATGTTTCATATTATATTGAGTTACATTAAATTTAACATTTTAGATACAATATGAATCGTATTAGAAATATTGTTTAAATTTTTTTTTCCAAATCCACGGCGTGAGCCTTTTACATGTTAAAAAATATACAAAAAAAACATACAAATCAAATTTCTCATCAAAAAACACTGCTGGAGCAAGATAAGAACAAAAAACTGTCGAAAAACAAAAACACAGATGGGAATCAATACAAAAATATCAATAATTTTAGTCAAATCATAAAATAGTATAGAATGTCAATGTATATCCAACAACAAATTTGAATTATTGGAAATGATATAATTATTTTATAACACTAAGAAACTCATTCAAATAGGGTTGAAATTGTGGTATTACAGCATACTTACTTAAAAATTGAATCATGGCTTGCGATCCCTACTCTGAATTAACTCGTTTTCAACCGGATTTTGAGCTACGATCCCTTATACGGTCGAATAGTTCCAATACCGAATATCAGCTACATCTACTTGTTTGTATGGAAAAAAAAACTATACTGTAATTATTCATCTTCAACGGTATCCAAAATAATAATTTAAAACTTTTTAAAATGAAACCATTTGAAAAAAGTATATCTTTAGGTACTTTATTATTTTAATAATGGTCTTTTGATAAGAGACTTCTAGAAAATAATTGACACAGTTTTGATAGAATTTTTTTATAATTAAACGCGTATTCATCATTTTATGAGTTTTTTTACAAAGTACCTATTGTTGAATTATTAGGCTCCACGAATTATTATAATATTCACAACCTGTTTATTATTGATTTATTGTATACTTTTACACAATAACGTCACAGTTTACCTTCTTCTTCTTCTTTTTCATGTCAGGTCCCCCCGACGTTGGCGGTCACTCCAGCTAAAACCTCCCTGTCTTGTGCTGCTCTGAACAGGTCATCCACCGTCCTCATTCCGGTCCACTTTCTAATGTTG
Source organism: Athripsodes cinereus (assembly GCA_947579605.1). Lineage (NCBI taxonomy): Eukaryota > Metazoa > Arthropoda > Insecta > Trichoptera > Leptoceridae > Athripsodes > Athripsodes cinereus. The sequence goes on along the minus strand of OX388314.1, from coordinate 3,250,123 downwards.
CGCAGCTAGGACATCTGCTTTCTGCCAACTCCCCGTCTTCCCTCTATCTTGCTCTCCAACATAAGTCGGAGTAGACGATACTTCTCTCTACGCAGCACGTGACCCAATGAGAACTTCCTCACTTTGACAATTGACAACAGCTCTCTCTTGGCTCTGACTCTCCTAAGTACTTCGATGTTACTGAAATAACCTTCACTTAATTAATACATAATAAATATTACACCGTAAATCTTAACCCAGAAAGTCCCAAATAAAAAATTTCGTCTGATTTAGTTTATATTCACAAGATTTAATAAAAATGTCATCAAAAAATCATAATTGAAATCAAAATTAAATTACATCAAGCTATTTTTGAGAAAATTGGTGTTCTTTTTTTAGGACAGTGGGACTATAGGCATGTATGGATGTATGGAAATGAAAACATTCACACAAATTTCTAAATTTATATTTATTCTAGGTTCCTCTATATTCTAACATTTATACATAATGCTTAACAAATATAATATTTAACATGAAATAAAAAATATGGACATGGAAATAAATGGAGACTTATAATAGGTAGGTAGGTATATTATATTCTTTATTCCTTCTTGTGATAAATTTCAAAACATTTCAAATGCAACGTTATATTACATTTTCTGCACTTTGTTGTTGCTTTTTTATGACAATGTCGGCATCGAGTTTGCTTCTCTTGCTTTATAAGAACATGATGTATCTCTTGATATCTAGAATCTATATTTTCGAGAAAAGATGTTCGACCTGGATGTGGAAATCTCTTTCTCCCGTATAATTCTAATAGCGTCAAAACCAAACGAAGTCTAAATGTTAAATGGTCGAATAAATTTTGCTGGATACAATGAATTTGCCAAGCATTTTGCTCAGCTGATGATGTGCTGAAATCTGTTCCTACTCATCGACATTGAGACAAGTTCATTGTGGCAATCTGGCTGAGTATCCCAATAAAGTTTTTTTCTAGGAACATCGACATATCCACTTAAAAGTAATATTCCTATAAAACACATGATCTCTTGTTCAGTTATGTCATTTTCTCTATTTCTGCTTGCTGCATATTTATTTGTATACTCGGTAATCATTGTAATGACCTCATTATCAAAAAATAAATTGAAAAGTTCCAAGGGTGTTAAATTGTTTTCCGCCGAATGCATAGGTTTCCACTCAATATTATTTGTCGAAATATCTTGCTTTTTCCACTTATAATTTCTATCTATCTTCCTAGGCAACTCTTCAGTATCTCGAGATCTTCTATGCAACATACGCAACTCAGCGGGAGCTCTTAACTGACTACCTGGAACGTTATCCAATACTGGAGATTCTTCATCACTTGAATCTTCATCGGTTAAGTCATTACATGCATTTGTTGGTGGTAATAACGTTATATCAATGGTGCTTTCTTCCATATTTTCAATTTCATCTTCGTTTCCTTGAATGATCTCCAGAACCTCGTGCATTGATAAGCCCCTTAAAAAAATTGTATAATAATGATACCTATGTAACAAAAAGATTTTTGTATGGCGTCCTAGAACTGACAATGAAAGAAAAAATGTGTCTGTAGACCCCAAACAACGACTGATGATGATGAAAAATACATATAATGTAACTTTCAATATATTTTGTGATGTAAAATAAAAAAAAACAGTTTAACAGACTACTTGAAAATGCAGTACATTGATGCCCATAGTCCCACTGGACTAAAATAAGGACACCGAACTTTATGTCAATATATCTTTGAAATAAAATATGTAACAATAAATATAAATGTAAGGTTTTATAAAATGATAATTTTAAAAGTAAGATTCAGTATAAAAATCAAATTATATTACAAACTCAAAATATTATACTTACTTTTCTAACGGAATGTCGTAAAAATCCATCTTAAAAATTATCGTTCAAATTAGATGTGTTCAAAATGGTGACTGTCAAGAAACTGATAGATTAAATATGTCAAAATCAATATAGCCAACCTTAGACAACACAAATATGGTGTTACCAGTGGAAAAAAAATGTCTACACATGTTAAAATTTCTTGTTTAGTGAAACATGTCTACTGTTCTTTTTTTAGGACAGTGGGATCATCTGGGTTAATTATAATTTACGGTTTGGCAAGGAGAGGTACACTAACTGTAAACAAGTAGATAATATATTATTTATTCCTTTACCAAACAAAGGCACATCATATTATTTTCATAGTATCATCTTCCCTTAACCTCAGAAATGTATCATCTTAAATTTTCCAATAATTTATTGAAAACAAACAGATCGATAGGTAGGAAAATAGTTATTTTGTAATCAAAATCAAGAGAGATTATTATATTTTTATTTATTGAGGTTGTTTTCAACGTCTAGAATTTCAAAATGATAGCTTGAAATTATAATCCAGTAGAAAGCTCATTTTTGTGGTATCTGTTTATCAAGATATATGATAAATATAAAAAAATAACAAGTATCTATTGTAATAATAAAATAATAAAAAAATCAGTTCACAAGGATACGGTATAACATAATATTATTATCTGAAAAAGGGGTGTAAAAAAAGCGCAGACGCCCGAAAACTATATGACTTGATCACATTGATCCAATTTTTAAGTATGTTATTTTAAAAAAAAAAAGAAGATATACCTGGCTTTTGTTATAAACCCAAATACAACCTTATACACCTTTCACAGTAAGCTAAAAGCTTGTGTCGTGAAAGGGGAGTTTGCCGGCACCTGGGATCGAACCGCGGACCCCTTGTTCATGAGGCCGATACTCTACCTCCAGGCTACCGACGAACCCAAAATAATAACTAGACATTTTTTTAAGATGCGCCGTTTTGTGGAAAAACCACCGCAAGTGCCCATTCATGAATCATAACACCTCGTGAAAAATAGGGTTTTTAATAAATAAAAATATATCGATGTGTCGTTCCGTCCTTTTTGCCAATCCCACTCTAATTATGGCGTGAGGATATAGTTCAGTACAGTCAGAAAACATATTTTTTCTGTGTTAAGATGTTTCTCTAAAATAGGTATATTTTTTTCTGGCATTGTGTACTTAGCGGATAAACTAGAATATGGAACAAAAATTTTTCACATTAATATTTCTGAGTATCGAGTTTTATTTTCCTAACGAGATATTATGAGATAATAATTAACATCATCTTAGTTGAAATACCTACAAATCATAACTTTCATACATTTCTGTCTACGCTCATTTCTCCACAAAGTCATTTCTATACACATAATAATGAATATATCATCTTAATACTAATTTCTAGTATGAATTTACGTGGTTATGCAGATTTACGTTCAAAAGTGTTATTATTACCTGCATACATATTATAGTTACATATGCAGCAAAGCATGCCTGTTGTAATAAATTCATAGCTAGTATGTAATATTACTCTCATACAAACTCCCCGTACTACTAATTATTACCCATATTATTATCCCGACTTTAAACATACATACATTTAAACATTACATATTACTATTATAATTATAATATGCGACAAATGCAGTTGGGGATACGAGCATGTATGATGTTGTTAGAGAGGATCGAGGAATTTGCATATACGATTTGATTCACTGAGATGAATCACTCCTGTGAGTGAACTACACAGCGCAGCGAATCGGATATGGATACGGATGTACTAGTAGTCATTTTAATATATGAAATTCTTCTACTTAATTCGTATTTTAAGTGTATCACATTTTGATTTCTAATGTACGTATAATGTACTATAGCAATTTTATTTTCTCAATTAGAATTCAAGTAGCTTCACTGCATGGTATAATTCGGTATCTGAGAATAAGAACGTTACATCTATCAAAAACAAAAATCTGGAAAAAATATTAAAGAATTGTGTCTTAGAAAGCAGCTGGTGGGGCGCGGAGTGAACGCCCTTGCCTTTGAGTCACGAGGTCCCTAGTTTGATTCCCGGCCAGAGCAAAATAAAGAATGACCTCTTTCAAATTGTTCTGGGTCTGGATCACACCATACTGGCACTGGCGTCTCTCGGGCTCATGTCCTTCTAACGCCTAACTGCATGTCTCCAGATACCTCACCTTGGCCTTCTGTATTCACCAACTTGTGTATATATTTAATTATATTTCTTTGTTTTACTGTTTATATTATTTTGTCTCACATTGTTTATTTTTCTCCTAATACCTATACTATTTACTTCTACACATATATTTTACTCAAAAACATTATTACCGCCTAAAAAGGACATTGAAGAGAGAATTAGTATAAAGATTCCCACGACGGCGGTTTTGGCCGGCTGGCCCTTCAGGCCCGTGAGGATAATTTTGGTTTGAATGTGCGGATAAGTGGGAGTTAACAACTCCTGAAATATCCGGGTGTGAGGTGGGTCTCTCTTCAATGTTCTGGGCCTGGTGTTACATGTACCTATATGTGTTTAGTGCATTGTATACAGATATGTGATCCGTCGTGTAAGTACCCATAATACAAGATTCATATCTTAGCTAACGACTTGTTCGACATGGGTGAATTGTCTGTGAATGTTATGTTATGCTATGAAAAAAAAATGTCTTAAATAAACAATTATCGTGCATTTTCTATAAAGGTTTTAAATTTCAGGCAAATGATTGGAAAAGTTTCTAAATATAAGATGTTCAATAGGAATCCGATGCGGTTTTAATAACATGCTGAGCGAGCTGAATGTGTTGCATATCGTTCAGCGATTCACATTGCTCATCTCTATTGTGGTATAATACTGACGTTGTTTGCTTGCGACACGATGAGCGATGCGACGTGCGAACGATGATTAGGTTGTTAAATTTAACACCGTCGTCAGCAACAAATGACGTTAATTTTCTGTTCGCGGTCTCACGTATGAGAGACATTTATAACGTACCGTCTATAATAATACACACGTATGTATTTTATGGGAGTTGATGTTTTGTTGCTTGCGACTTGTTCGCACGTTTCATTGCGATAAGTTGTCGACATTTTGTCGCTGACAAGAATGATGAGAATTAAGCAAAGAACATAATGAAAGTGCTTCTTACTATTTAACTGTAAAAAATGACAACTTAAATTTTGAATCAAATGGTCGAATGGACACTTATTCCTCTCGAATTTCTTTCATGACCTGAATAAGGATAACTTGTTTTCATAAATTGAAAAATCCATCATTTAACATATACCTTTATTTTGATGTTTCACAGATTTTTGTCTTACGCTCACTGCATCATGGATAATCACATAAAAAAACATTGGTATGCGTGATTTCATAAGTCTCTTTAACCTCAATTTTCAGATCCAGAGTTTGCATTCTCTTATTGGTTTCATGACACTTGTAAGAGTATTGCTTAGAACTGTGAACGACATTTTAGGGATATGTATAAGTTTACTGCAAAATCTGATTCATCATTAAAAACTCAATTGATTAAATTTTTCAGACTTTTTATCTTTTTATAGGTATTTCATGAAGAATATTTTAGAATTAAAAAAAGTAAAAGGTTTATAAAAAGTACAGAGCGAACATTTATTCTATGAAGCTTTGTTTATAGATGAGAACGGATTAGGTAGTGTGAATTGGAACCACAAACCTTTTGTCTCGAAGTTTTTCTTTTTATTTCTTTTTTCTCGTATAAACATTAATGGTTGTAGAATTTGAGAAGGATTTCATTGGAAAAATCTACCTGAAAAGCTCTCAATGCTTAAAAACAAAGTATATACCTAACAACTTGAATTAGAAGTGTGTGGATTGGAAAACTAGGTTTTCTGGAAATCCATGGGTAAGGGAGGGTATTTATACCTACAACCCTAAGTGTTTATATTTTTTATTCTATCCTTCTTCAAATAAGGTAACCCTGGAAAATTGCGAGTGTAAGAATAAATTAGCTGTTAGGTAAATAACATACTTATTCCCTTAATGATATTTCCAATTATAAAAAGGAGAAGAGGAGATGTTTTTGCTTAAAGACTATATATTATAATAATGACTACTTAATTTTGCCTAAAAAAAGGAACTATCTATTTGTCTTTATCAATCTATACAAACAGGGTAGCCAGTTGACGTATACTTAAAGTAAGTCAACCTCAACCTACCTATACATAAAATCAATCAGCCTCAGTGTTGATATAAAAAAAAGATAAAGAAGATGAGTGGCAAACCACGACTATTAATTAATTGAAGATATTGAAAATTTTATTCGTCATGTCATTCGTCGTCATTAACCTGCATTTTATACGATATTTTGTTTGCCAGTATGTGTTAATTTTATAAACCGAGGGTTCTTTGTGAAAATTTATGATATGGATGTTGTCAAAATGAAACGCGTCGCACAAACATTCAGATTTTTGTTTTGAATACCGTAATGAAATCAGACAACATGTCGTATAATCGTCGCACTTATTTTATTTTATTTTATAAATCTTAAAAGCACAAAACAGACAATAACTACATATATAAAGTAAGAAAAAAGGTTAACCATTCAGAGATCAGCTATCATCCAACACCATGCGCCACAATAAACCTAACATTCCGGTCATCTCAACATGCCTACATATACACAGTTTATTATAAAATACGATTACAATATTATGTCATAAAATCGTCGCTTTCGTTATAATATACGACAACATTTTTATGTAGCAGAATCGTCACTTTAGTTATAAAATACGATAATATCTTTATGTCGCAAAATCGTCGCTCTAGGTATTAAATACGACAACGTTGTTAAGTCGCAAAATCGTCGCTTTCGTAATAAAACACGACAATATTATTACGCAAAATCGTCGTGTTCTGGATAACTTGATAACATTTTCGTCTCAAAACGGAGATGATTTTACAAAATTAAACATTCATCCCAAATAATGTAACAATGTTGCATGTGCGAATATATTAATGGCACTAATTGCACAAACAACTCAAACGCCGAATTTGATTATTGATTTAGCGATGTTTGATACGGAATAGGTACTTACTTATAAATATTTTTTATAATTTGTAAGTTTATTTGATTGTAGGTTTAATATTTATTTATTTATTATTGAACACCATTTGAGTGACGATATATTATATGACGATAGATAGTTTTATGTGTTTAGATTAATTTTAAGCTTAAAATGATAATAATATTAATAACTAAACTTTATTTATAACTACCAAGTTATAAAACAATGTGATACAAATAAATGATAGTGTGCAAAGGGCGAGTTTAAAATTTAAATGATAATGTTTTCAAAAAAAAAAATCTTATTTTATTAAAGATGTATCTTGATTTTATGTTATAAGCCCCAATACAACCTAATAAACCTTTAACAGTAAGCTAAAAGTTTGTGTCATGAAAGGGGAGTTTGGCAGCTCTTGGGATCGAACTGCGTACTCCTTGTGTATGAGAACGAGACTTTATTTAAATTTATATTAAAAAATAATTTATATCATTATCACTCATTCATTTATTGAAGAAAAGTGTCTTCTCAAGAGAATACTTAAAGGTCAAAAGAGAAAAGTATGAAACTGTTTTTTTTTTTCATATCCAATAAACTTCGGGTTTAAAATCAATGTCACATTAATAAAATCATCACAGAGTTCATTCGCTATTTTGTAACATATATCTACTATTATAGTATTATTTGCAGAGTGTAAGAGAGAGAGCGGATTTATTTATGTTTGCCATACTACAAAATCCACACGCATCAATAGATTCAGGCTGAATTCAGCAACAATTACATAATATTGAACATCTGTAGGTACTGCCAACTGAAGTAAATTGCTAGGTAACTTCTATATAATAATATAAAATAAAAAAATAAATATGTGTTTTTGTTGTGAGAGATCTGGGTGAGGTGCCCCGATGGGGAGTGAAGCGCCTCTGCGAGACTTCGGCATCAGCGACCCTCTGATTCGCCGGTCTGACCTAGACCCTTTTTAACATAGAAAAAAGTATCAGAACACCTCAACTCGGCTTTGTTGCCAAGGTTAAGAAAAATGTTCAATTATATCATTCCTTGTTTTGTTTGCTGATAAATATGTTTGCATCTCTCAGCTAGAGGTACATTGAAGGAGTGTTATAAAAAGATTCCACGCACGGGGGTTATTTGGCCAGCCAGCCCTTCAGGCTGCCCACTATGGCGCCTCCGGTGTGGGCAAGATTTGTTAAGTGTAGAATTTCGGATAAATGGAAGTCCCCAGACTTCTGCGCTATCCGGGTGGTCGGTGGGTCTCCTTCAATGTTTCTAAGAACATATTTATATGCCTTTGGAATCCCATTTCAAGATTATTATCGAGTTTATTATTTTAAGTATCAATTTTACAAATTAAACAAAAAATTCACGCCATGACTCTTTTTTACTTTATTTTCAAACCCCATCCACTCGTTTACCAGTGATCAGAGCCAGAGTGAGAGAGTGATTTAAGTTTAAAAAAGTTCTAAATATCACATAATTATTTCAGTTGAATATATTTAAGTTAATTATTTATTATAATACCTATTCAAATCGCAAAAAATTGTAAATATTAAGAGCAAATTTATTTTTATGTGAAGACAAAACATGCATACAGTAATATCAATGTAAAACTAATATTTCCATTACTACTATACCATCACAGCATAACTCACAAGTAGGGTAGCCAGCAGACCAGCCGTATTCAATAATTATGCAAGCTGTCCTCTTCGAGTCAACAAAAAATATAGCATCCAGGATGGTTGGCAAATCTCGTAAACTGTCTTTATTTTTACATATTTAATGTAAAACGGACGCAATATTTCTAACAATAGGCTCTAAGGCTGGCTCAGTATATATTTAGTAGGTACCTACCAGTCTACCTATTCGACATGTTGAATAATTAAAATTTTCATGAATTATGTCTACCAAGTGACAGAAATCTCTTGTAAACAAGCACCAGTAGAACTCTGTACAGTAGATCCTAGATTTTAACGATCCGCTTTACAATATATAACATTTGTCAGCATTTCAACTTCAGTTGTAAAAAAATATATATTATTATTATTACTAACAATAAGACGATTCTTACAAGGATCATTACAGCTGAAGGTCAATGCGATCCCAGTAATTTACATCGATCCCACTAGATTTCCCACTTCTTTCTTTAAATTTGAGCGTGCTGTAAAAGGCAGTTATTTTTTAAACATCACATATTAAATCTTTTAAAGATATTAACCATCTTCTAAATGTCTAACTTTTTATTGACACAGAAAGGATGACTTGTATATTAACAACATACAGTTTATTAACTGGCTATCACACATGCGATATGCCTTGATGGTAAAGATTAAGAGAGAGTCAATCTTAATGACTTAAAATTATTAGTAAAGTATCATCATAATGACGATACCTTACTAATAATTTAAATTAATTATTATACTGTATTTTCTATGAGAATTTGTTTATTTCTATTATATTCACACGTTAGTTTTTTTTCACTCGTTCTAAATGAGGTTTAAAATTATTAAAAAAGACTTTTTTTTCATAGATAAAGAAAAAGTTCTTAGTGATGCGACTTTTAATAATCTTTTAATTAGTACCTATTCAGGATTTCATGGTTTTATTACGGTATTATTTTGATAATAATAGAAATAAAATGACAAAAACTTCAGGATGATTAAGATGTAAAGTAGAGAACGATAATAAATTGAACACAACAAATTAAACAACTTTATTTTTCACAAATTGAGTAATTTACTGATACAGGGGTCAACTTGTCGAATGTAAAAGAATTAGTGTACTTTGTTGAAAAAAAGAATAGACAAAAACAAAATTCATTATTCACTTGTTTATTGTGACGTGTCGTAACCGCAACATTGTACTTATATAATATGACGTCAAAACTTTTAAATAAAAACATGTTTTTACCCTAAAGTCTGTCAGTAAATAATTTGCAGCTGGATAAATGAAAAACATACTAAAATATAATAAAAAGATGTCTAAACCAACAACAATGATATTACTTACATTATATTGATGCAAATAAATTGTTTTCTTTTTTTGTACAAAAAGATATCATCTTAATTTTCTAACAGTTTCAATTTCGATTGTATAAATATCGCATTTTGAATCGATTCCAGGATTTCAAAAATAAAAAGATTATTTTCAGTGAAAAATATATTGTTTATATTCTACTTCTATCTTCTCTTGTGCCTTAATTCGTTTTTTTTTTATTTTTTGCCTGTAATTAACGCTGTAATTGACATAATTTGTTATTTTCTTTGTTATAGCGATTAAATATTTTGTGTAAACCTATTATATATAGGCTGTTGTGTTTTTTTTTTTAATAAAAAATAAATATTTTTTAATGATTCCAGAGTTTTTGTGTTAACACTGCGGAAGTCAATATTTAATTTAAATTATATAAAAAGTAAAATTAAAAAAAAAATTGACCACTGTTAAATTTACTCTTAGTTAGGATTGACACCGAACGTTTTTGTAGGCATATTTGTAGGCATCTTCAGGGAAAAGATTTCCCTGGTATGATATTTATATCCTATATATATTTTACTTTTCATATACCTAATAAAAATGAAATATTTTATGTTGAAAATTTAATTTACCATGTTAGTATGACATTTTACTAGTTAGTGTTTTTCGGATATCGCATATTATTTTTTATAACAGATGTCATTTGTCTAAAAAAATTACGCCATAGAACAGTATATTGTTGTTGCTGACACTACAAAATTTACAAAAAAGAGTGGGAGACCAATATTCTTTGCCAGGTGCTCTACGGAAACAAAAATATTTCGTTTATAAACTTGAATGAATACATATTTTTCTTTATTGCTTTATCATTAGTCTTTCGTCGAACTATCAAATGTTATTATTTCTTTGAATAAAATCTCTTGCTATATTGTTTTACAATCGTTTCGAGAAAGATTGAATAAAATAATAAATAGTATGTTTATAAATAAATAGTATAAATTTACAATCAGTCGTTTTCTAAAACTCAAAATATTTTTATTTCACATGTTAGCTCCGACTAAATGACATCTAACTCACAAACAAAGAATAAAATTGTTTCAACTTTAAGTCTATAGGTATGCCTAGTTTTTATCAATACGATATATACCACAAGTGAGGTAGCCAGAAAAGTAACTGCACGCAGGTGAAAAACATGAGGGGCGTCCTCTCGATGTTAACAAGATACAAGACATTCAAAATGAGCTCGTCGCTGAATTGATGATTTCAATTTACTTGCTTGTGATGTCTTAGGAAGCATGCTTTTTGCAGGGCATTCGAAAATTTACAGAAAAGAATGAGATCTATTCTTTTCCATAGACTCCAAGGAAAACTACATTGACTTTGAGTATACTGACAAAAAATCTTTCTATTTATACCATCACGGCATATCCTATATGTAGGGAAGCCAGCAGATCAGCTGCAAGTTATCAACATGCAAGCTGTCTTCTCTTAAGACATTTGAATGCCACCCATCTTGAATGTCAAAAAAATAAGATATTCAAGATCCAAACAATTATCATCCCTGAATTAAATATGTAATTTTTTTTATTTTTTCAAACACCTGCCATTTACAGGACACTCGAAAGTTTAAAGAAAAGAGTGGGAGACCAACTTTCCAAAAAATATTCCATATATTATGTCAATTTAAATGTTATTCTTATTTAATATATAAAAAAAATTGTTTTGTATTTAGTCGGTACAACATATAAAAAAGTGTTTGTGGGTACATTTTTGATTAAACTAAGTTTAACAAAAATTATCTTGTAAGAAAAAGGTTTTTCATTAAGTCAGGGTTAATTTTAGGCACATATTGTTAGCCAAGTATAAATTTGCATTTCCTTTGTGAGAACGTCTAAATTAATATTATTTTCGATTTGTCATATTTTTGTATTTTCTTTATTATATTATTATTTAGGTTCTTTTGTTTATTATAGTTTCTCTTTTGTTTGTATTCTTTTTTCAATTTCCGATTTTGTTTATACTCGGATTATCGTAAGGCATAGCAAATAATATTATTTTATTTATTTCGTAAGAATACGAATAAAAAGTTATTTGTTTAGAAATCAACAAAATGTTTTCTCTTGAGTATTTTTATTTGTTCTATTGTAGATAAATAATAAACAAATAAATTATATTCCATTTTTTTAATATCCGAAGACAGCAAGTTGTATTTTTTCAATCTGTTTATGAAGTATCATATTTATGTAGGTAAGGATCGAAATTAGCCCTTGGTTAATAATGTTTTAAAGAAGTGTTATATAATCATGACTCATAAACTTAATTTAAACATTTCGACTATGTCCCATAATTACACAACTCAAAAATTTCGAAAATTGATAATACACACAGTCAACGCCATTTTGTATCTCCTCTTTTCCTTCCTTTAAGACTTTTTGTGAAAGTTTCATAAAGTTAAGTAAGCTGAAAGATCTCTGCGATAAACTCACTCTCTGTATATTGATTTATGATTGTATTTGATTTGAATACATTTTTATGATAATTTTCTTGTAATCAGTGTACAGAAAAAATAATAAATACTACTATACTATACCATCACGGCATATCCCACAAGTGGGGTAGCCAGCAGATCAGCTGCATGTAAGAAACATGCAAACTTTCCTCTTCGTGCCAATATAAAATCAAGACATTCAGGATGGGTGGCAAACCTCATCGCTGAATTTAAGATGTAAAATGTCTTAATTTTTTCGAAACCCTGCCTTTTACAGGACACTCGAAAACTTACGCAGAAGAGTGGGAGACCAATTCTTTACCGGATGCTCCACGGGATTATAATAAATATAAAATATAAATATAATAATAAGCTTAGTGTGAAAAGGTGTATAAGGTTGTATTTGGGTTTATAACTTTACTGGGTGGAACAAGAATCATTTTTGTATGTAAACAAAGTTAATATGTATTTCAACACATGTTTGAAAATTTTACGTCCTAATATAATATAGGAAAGTAATATTTTAATTCATATCGAGTTGTTATTTAGGTACATATTATTCATAAAACACAATGTCCTATCAGAATATTTTGGCGATCCATATTAATTACTACTTGAAATACACAACTTTCGAAATTTTGTTCCCGTATCACCCATCAAAATATTTTGTGACGGCTTTGGACTTAATACAAAACTGTCACTCTGAAAATGTTAGGGCTTTTCAGTATGTTTCACGTCCATCTGAAAATATTATACCTCTCTTGTTTATTCAAAAGCTCACATATCCATAAAACAACTTTGAATTTTGAACAAAAATGCAATTTGTTTTATTCGTTACCGTACTATGAAACATTAGAATAGTTGTAATATTAATACCATTACTACTACTATTCCAACACGGGATATAACACAATTGTGGTAATCAGCAGACCAGCAATGTAAAATAAATATACAAGCTGTCCTCTTCATGCCAACAAATAAGACATTGGGTGGTAAACCCCATCGCTGGATTTAGGATATAAATATTTATATTTTTTTCGAACACCAGCATTTTACAGGACACTCGAAAACTTACGGAACAGAGTGGGAGATCAATTCTTAGCTAGTTGCTCCACGAAATGTTTTTTTATAGGTACAACTACCATATTATGGTATAAAGCAAGCTCAGTACTCAAGTGATTTCAGTTAATATTCATTCTACTTGCGAAACTATATTTTTTCAATCGATTAATTTCAAGGATAAACAGGCTCAGAACTAAAAATATTGATATTTTTTGCCTTTAAGCTTTCAACTTTAAACATAATTATTTTCATTCAAATGCGACGTAATTTCACGAAGTTTTTATTCCAAAGCTTTTATATTTCTAGACTATTATCAAATATTCGACAACTATGAAGCATTAAAAAATATGATTTTTTTATACATATGTTTTTTATTCAATGGAATGATTTGAATAACTTTGTCGGAATGGAAAAAAGTCAGAAATCAAAATAATGGTGACCGATAACATCTTCGGCAGCGTTTAATGTGTGGCAATCCATCTCAATGGCGTGGGAAGCTCTGTTGAAAGAGCAACGTATTCAGTTTGCTCCTGAACGTTGTCATTGGTTGGTCCAAGGTCCTCGAGGAAACAATTCCAATTGACGGGTCCTCTGAATCCTTTCATAGAATCAGGACTTATTGTTGGCTCTATGTATATTAAAATGAATATTGTTCCTTTTGAATTAAGAGTCCTTTAATTTTAAACGCCTACCGCAGATTTTATGTTCTCAAATACAGTGTATAAAGATGTACTGGAGCACGGTGTCATAGTTTTATCGTTAAAATTTTAACCATAACTTTTCATAAACCCTAAAATTTTACGACACGGCTATGATTTTATTTGCGTTAAAGCTATGAAATTTGCCTACTAGATCATTAAAAGTTCAACCTATACAGCGAGTATTTCTATATTTAAAGAAAATTATAAATAATATGATCCTCTTATTTATGGTACGTTTGTGGATGAGTGTTTTAGTGTGTTTATTTGTTTGTATGAATATAAATGTGTGTGTTCATAGGCGTGTGTTATGTCATGGGATTGTGTAGTTGGATAGAGGTAGCCAAGGTGACGTGAAGAATGTTGGAGAGGTGTTGGAGAGCTGAGAAGGAGTAGAGCTAGAAACTGACTCATTTTACCTTGGTACAGGCTCATGCTCCATTAAGTCGGTATGCATGGATGGCATATCTCATTATTTAATGTCTTATTTTGTCTTTTTTGGTACGTCAACGAAATCGTAACACAACCTATAACACAACCTCGAAACGAGTTCTTTACTACTAGTACTACTACTATACCATCACGGAATAGCGTGGTAGCCAGCAGACCAGCTGCATATAACCAACATGCAAGCTGTCCTCTCCGTGCCAATATAAAACCAAGACATTCAGGATGGGTGGCAAACCTCATCGCTGAATTTAAGATGTAAAATGTCTTAATTTTTTCGAACACCTGCCTTTTACAGGACACTCGAAAACTTACAGAGAAGAGTGGGAGACCAATTCTTTACCGGGTGCTCCACGGGACAACGAGTTCTTTCAAGTTACTTAAACTCGAATGGAATGGGAGGCTTTTTATTTACCGGAAACTTAACGGGATGTAGTAGATTTATTTACTGAATGATATTTTTTATTGATTTACCCGGAAAACAACAAAAGAACAACGATAAAAAACTGCAGTAGAGAAACGATTAATCACATTGATTTTTATTTAATTTAAAAAATGTGAGACAGTAATAGAAAATAATTGAGAAAAAAGTAGAAAAAAAAGATATGAATTGAGATGTCACAGTTTATATGAAATAGTATCTTTAACTCGTTAGGAACAATTCCGCAAGCCTTTATGATTTCTCAATAATGATATTTATCACTTCTGTTATTTTGTTCTGGAACCAAATGATAAATAAATTTACTCGTATTATTGTTTTTGTTAGAATCTAATATCATATGGTTTTTGTCTGTAATGTTGTACGAATCGAATATTGGTTAAGAATTTATTGCGAATAATATTTTGGGTCATGCGTATTTTTGCCACCAGATGTCACTAATAATCGCTTCATTTTTGCGATGTAGTAAATTAAATAAATAATAAATTAACAATTTTTAAAATGAAACACGTTATATAGTAATTCCACTATTGACTCTATTTATTTTTGCGAGCCGGCTTTCAAGAGCTTCCGCTCTCATCGTCAGGCAAAAGTAAAGTGAAGCTTTATAGAGTTCGTCGGTAGCCTGGAGGTAGAGTCTCGGCCTCGTGAACAAGGGGTCCGTGGTTCAATACCAGGTACCGGCAAACTCCCCTTTCACAACACAAGCTTTTAGTAGCTTACTGTGAAAGGTGTATAAGGTTGTATTTGGGTTTATAACAAACAAAACCCAGATATATCTTTTTTAAAAAAAAAAAGAAAAAAAAAAAAAAAAATGATTTTCCACCATGAACCGTCGGTCGATAAATTAAACTTAAATAATAAATTGATGACTCTTATTTATACATCCCAATCTCTTTTTAATAGGATTTGGTGACCCTGAATTAAAGTATGAAGTGTAAAAAGAAAATTCAAAATAAATTATAAAAGGTCCTTTAAGTGTTTAGAATATGCCTCCTATGTTATCTTTTATGTATGTAAGTATTCGAGCGTCATGTCAAAGGTAGATGTTCGTTTAATATCTGGTATAAGGCAATTAACATCTTCAACTCAGTGAAAATGTATGCTACTCTTCTCAAAATAACTATATTTTTTGCTCGGAGAGCACAATCAGCATGTTATTAATTCCAGATTAATTCTTAAAAAAAATTGGTTCCCTTACGTGGTGTCACACATTTAGACATTTATGTCAAAATAATGATTAAAACTTATCCGAGGTGCCGGAAAACTACACTTTTCATGGCACAAGCTTTAAGCTTGGTCTGAAAGGTATTTAGTTGTATTTGGGTTTAAAACATAAACCTTAATATATATTTCAAAAAACTTATTTAACAAAGCAACCTCATTATTTTTCTCACTCAATCTACAGAATCTTCCCTTTTTATTTTCAGTTGACGTTTGTGTTATAAATTATTATCCATACATATATAATTTGATATATCGAAAAACGATCGAGACATCTTTTTATATATTCATACCAAATTTTAATATTATGGCAGTTTTGATATGTATAGAGATGGTTTTATATGGCAATAAATTATTATTTTCCACAAAACTTTATCGATGTTTTGCTGTTTTCTCGTAATCAGTTTTGTTTCCTTTTGAAATACAGGAAGGAAACAGACGTTTTAATTAATTTTAAATAATTTTTTGCTAAGTTTGCTCCTAATTTACACCATTTTTGTAATAAAAGATAAATTGAAAAAAAAACGCAATATATAGTTAACTTCCAAATGACTTTTATTAACTTCGCTTACTAGAATTCGGAGACTCTCGACTCCATCATCAGCCGATTAGCAAAAAGTGAAATATGAGATACAGAGACAAACAGTATTTTTAGGATTTGAATAATAGAATATTGGAAGAAGCCGTTTGTTCAAATTCTGTTAGTCTCTGTTTCTTATTTCACTTTTTACTAAACGCCATATGATGGAGTAGAGAGTCTCCGAATACTAGTACCTAAGCGATGTTAATAAAAGTCATGTGGAAGTTAACTGCATACCTACTGTGTTTTTTTTTTAAATAACCTTAAAATGGACTTCCAACAAGTACCTTCAGTCAATAACATAGAAATTTTCGTAATTGTTTTACATCGAGTATTCAATTCATATCAAAAATCACTTATCTATTGTGTCGGTTCAAACGTTGTTGAATTCCAAAATAAGGTGAATTGAAACAGTGTTTCTTTTAGTTTTAAATCAAAAATATGAAATTCATAAATAAGATCAAAAAAATGTCTAATACTATAAGTCAGTTGTACAATATTATTTGTACAATAAAAACCTTCAATGTATGTAATATTAATAAAAATACAGAGCAGAAAGGGATGGTTATTAAAACATGAATAATTTGAACATTTAAGGGGATAGTTTCCTCTACAGACATTACACAAATATTAGTTTTATGTTTGTGATAACAGACAGAATCTCTGAGATATTAATGTTGCTTATAATCATTATGATAATATTATAGTAAATAAACAATATTTAACATTATAACGAGTATATCTCAAAAGCTATCAAAATTATTATTTTACGTTATTGAATTGATATTACATATAAGTTCATATAGTATAATTAAATTTCTTTGATCTGAATTGAGGTTGACTCAGAATAGTTGGCAAGCTATTGGTTCAGGTTTTTCTTAAGTCAAAATTCTATTTTATTTGTATTTTTAACTCTTTTTTAGGTAGCACATGTTGGAAACAAACTTCCTACTTTCAGAATTATTTTATGCCAATTGATCACCTCATTCTGGAATATTCTCAGAAAAGTTTTCGTAGAAACGCGGTATTGTAATATAAGGTTTTCCAGGCCATCAAAAATCTTATAAGCTATAACTGTGACATGTTTTGATAATTAACATTGAACATGTGTGTATCGTCGAGTTAGTACCCATAATATAAGATTCATCTGAGTTTGGGACTAGCTCGATCTGTGTGAATTGTCTATGAAAAAAATAAAAAAACGAATATTTTTCTACAACATATTCTATTACCTTGTTCGATACCGGCAAACTCCCTTTTCACGACACAAAGTAGCTTACTGTGAAAGGTGTATAAGATTGTATTTGGGATTATAACAAACAAAACTCAGATATGTAAAAAACAACTCATGTTGTAAAGGCACAGTACGCTATATTTTTTTTATTTATTTTACGGTTGCGTTGAATTTTTATTAGGTTCACAAATATATCTCTTTAAAACAATAATTATTAGATTTTTTATCAGGTTCACAAATATATCTCTTAAAAACTATAATTATTTAATTTTTTTAGGTATGTTGTAAAAACACAAAACCCAATATAATTTGCACTTATTATATAGATGAATTAAATTTTAATAGGTCGACAAATATATATCTGCAAAACGAAAAATACTACATTGTTATACGAGTAACATTATTGTTAAGCATGTTGTTCAGTACCTTATGTTATTTTCACTTATTCTGTGGTTGCGTTTAACTTTTAATAGGTCCGCAAATAATATATATCTGTAAAACGATAATTATAAAAATGGTATAGGTGTAACATCATTATTTTTTTGTTACATGTTAGATATTGGTATTTGATCTCCTATTTTGACCCTCCTTTGAAGGATCATATTGACATAGAGTCAATACGTATTATATACCTTCCTACTGGACAAGAAATATAGACATTTCACAAGTAGTAGATATTCATCAACTTATCATCAGTGTTAATATTGATGTAGGTAAATAACCCCCTTAGTAACCGATAAATAATTTGATAAACGTTTCGTCACCGTCAAATGGTTGAAATACTATTATTCTAAAAAAAAATGGATCACGTACATAATAACGTGTACAAAGATCGATGCTTTTAAATCAAGCAACACAAACCATTGTTTTCTGAAAAAAAAAACAGAAGTACATACTTATTTTTAATAATTCAACATTATATTTTGTCATAATTATACCCTGTAAATAATATGTACTCATTCCCACAAAATTTTATGTAGTTCGTACTTTAAAGTTTTAATGATACTTTTCCATCATTATTTTTCTATAGCCGAGTTCATAATAATCCCAATACATAATTAGTTCCTAAAAGCTTCCAGCAAAGAATTGGTCTTCTTTTCTTTCCAGTAAATTTTCGAGTGTTCTGTAAAAAGCAGGTGTTCGAAAAAACAAAGATATTTTAGACTTTAAATTCAACGATGAAGTTTGTCATCTACCCTGAGTGCCTTAATTTTTGTTGGCACAGGGAACACAGATTGCATGTTTATTGCATGATGCTCGTTTGCTGTTTAACTCATTTGTGGGGTATGCCGTGATGGTATAAAAATAAGTACCTGTTAGTAGTAATAAGTAATAAGTAAGGGAAATCGACGTGCGTGTATGAGCATTTTTATTTAATTTAGAAGAATTATGTAAGTGAATTTTTATATGGCGTTCCGTCCTCTCTGCTTACCCTACTTGGTTTACAGCGTTTGTGTAGGTATAATAAAGATAGCAGAATCAAAGCTGGTACACCTTCATATAATATATTGTAGTTGTTGATCTTTCTAAATATTTATTTTTGCCGATGACTTGAAAGTGTTTAGATGCGTTGCTGATGTTGGGGATACATTAATTTGTTGGCTCAGAACTGTGACATATTTTCTCTGTCATACAGGGAATTCATTCTGTGGTGATTTTTTGTTTGCTTGTTTGTTTTTATTTTGTTGTTTTGAATATTGTGTTACTTAGTATTAATTTTATCTCTTTGCACATCGCATTGGCCAAAAGTTGTAATAATGTGCAAAGGAAATTAAAGAGAAAAATAATAATAATAATAATAATATCAAATAATGCTTTTATCATAGAAATGGATAAGTTGATGTCTTTTTCGCTTTTTGTAGATAGGTGATGATTAAAATATGTTTTGTGAGCTTTGCGTGGGGGTATGCAAAATAATATTAATTTGTAGCAATATTAAACATAGAACCTTTGATTTTCAATAATATCTGAATTATAACATTTGCTTCAGGCACTACTACTGCTAAACTAGTTTGATCCCAAAGACGTGTTTACAAATATCTATTACAAATAAAATGGTAAGTACCTAGAATTATTATATTTATTTTCAATCCGGCTCTGCACAGGATTCAATATACTTGAAATTTAACACAAAGAAGAAAAAAACCGTGGAGCCTCCGGTAAAGAATCGGTCTCTCACTCTTTTTCATAAGTTTTTGAGTGTCCTGTAAAAGGTAGGTGTTTGAAAAAATAAAGATATTTCAATCTTAAATTCAGCGATAAGGTTTGCCACCTGAATACCTGGATTTTATGTTGACACAGTGAGGCCATCTTGCATGTTTATTACATGCAGCTGGTCTGCTGACTACCCCACTTGTGGGACATGCCGTCATGGTAAAGTTGTAGTAGTAGTAAATTTTAAATTCAGTGGTAACACCTATATTGAATTTTTGTTGGTATGCTGGCTGCCCCACTTTTGTGGAATGACGTGATTGAATAGTAAAGTATAGATCGAAATTTTAGTTTATCCACAGATAGCCCGTTGAGAGCTGGCATAAAGAATGTATTGTATACAAACTTATAACTTAAAAAGCAAACTCAAATATTTATGTAAGTATTATACTCAATATTGTATTTACACGGGTGGATTAGGTTTTGGACACACACAGGATGTTGTATACTAAGAGCTACCTTCTTGTAATACCTACACATACCAACAAGGGATCATCACACTCCTGCGATAGATAGATTATAATATATTATTATTACTCTTACAAGTAGTAAATCAATATTATAATAATAATATCTATGTAGTTGTTAGAAATTTCCGAAATTATTTACATTGGGATTTTGATAGAGCCTGAGGATAATTTGGAGCAAAATTAATTTAGTTAGGTAAGCTTTTTTATTTGAGAATACTGCTCAACAGCTGATATTTCATCTGATTTGTAAGCATTGGAAGACCTTTCCTATTCCTTATTTGAAGTGACTTGTTGGTTGTGCAAATGTGGTGTTTGTTGAGCAATATTAAGAATATTGTTCAACAAACAATGGCGAAAGTTGCCAGCCTGATGATGAGAGCGGAAGCTCTTGAAAGCCGGCTCGCGTCCAACAAAAAGTCACTGTGGATAAACTATAAATGAATGTTTTATCTATAACTAATTCAACATGAATTTCCACCAACTACCGTTGGTTGAAAATATCAACTACAACAATCGTTTTTTAAGTAATTTCGATTGTTTTTGCATCCTCATCATATTATGAAATTCATTTAATAAAATGTTTTTTATAAGTTATTCATGCACAAATAGACAAAGACAAAAATAGTTTTCCCACAACTTAGAATCTATCCTCAGAGCCGCGAACAGTTTTAAAGTCACTAATAGTCTTCATAAATTATTTCATTTTTCATAGTAACGGTTTAACCCAGGCGAAAGGGTAAAGGGAGTTATATTTTCCCATAATCTCAACAAATGATTTCCTACTACTGAAAAAACTTTAACTTTTCATGAAGAATAAGAAATCAAGAGAGAAATATTAAATGCATTGTGGAATTAATTTGTTGTTTTGCACATTATATAAAAAAAAATATTTTCTGTCTATATTTTAACACAATAGTTATATGTCAATATTATTTCACTAGTCCAAAGCAACGGTTTGCTGAAACCAATCGCGATCTATAATCAATCAAGTACCAGAAGTGCGTTGTAGAATACTCGTTAAAGTATATTAAAAATGTCTTGAAACTGTTACATAGTTAATCCTTCATAAATAGATGATGTTATTTCTTTTTAGCTATGAGCATAAATTATCTCAACTTCTTCTAATGAGATTAGGGAAGGAAATATGTAGACTTTATTTAATTATCATTCAAGACATCCTCTCAATGTGTAATAAAAATAAAATATTTAGTGGTGGGTGGCATCTATAACTGAATTCAAATATAATTTATATCTTATGCATAATGATCTTCTCTTATTTAACAGGACACTCTAAAAAAAGGATGTAGTACTCACCACTCACAAAAGATGTGAGGCTTTTTCTGCTTACTCCAGGACTCCACAGATATTGTATACTTATCATAAGGCATTGTATTTTTTTAATCATATTCTTGATTTTCGCTTCGGATTCTACGACCTTTAACGTCCCAAGTAATCAGTCAAGTTGGAGATAAGAAGATGGGAAGCGCGTAAGAACCTTTGGGTGTAAAACATTGGATTTTAGTCAAAATGGATATGTACTTTGCTAATACCGAGTAATAATAGATCTGATGGGAGAAAACCTAAAGCGATAGCGTTTCATATTAGGAAAAGTAGTAAAATATACTAGTTTTTTAATAGTTTTTGACATTTGTGTCAAAATTACAATTGTGCTTACTATGTTAATGAGAAAATATTTTATTTTTAATGATATTTTATTTTAATTACATAACACAGTTAATTTTTTACTTAGATTTATTTAAGTCCTCTCGTCAATGTAGATACATTGACATATTCAAGAGAACATATGTAACAAGTCTTGAAAATTTCCATATATCTACATGGGCGAAAATACTCGAGATTTTAAATAAATCTATGTGAAAAATTAACTGTGTCGGGTAATTAAAATAAAATATCATCAGTATGAATTAATACTCTGTGAACGTATAGACTTAATTTTTTTTTTTAACTATATTATAGGAAAGAATAGTAGTTAAGATTGCTCTGACTTAATTTGATTTCATTATGAACAAACTGAAATGCGCCGTTTTGTGTAAAACTATACATCAAGGGCACATTTAGGAGTAATTAATGGCCGGTTCCAATAATCTATCTCTCCGTTTTTATCTATCTATATAATATATTTTAACTGATAGTAATGGATAGATATAGGTATAATTGAAACCGACCATACATACATCTGGTGAATAATAAAGGAATCTTGTAACTTCACTATATTCACTATAAAAATACAAGTGTTGTAAACAAAACAATACAAAAATGGTTTAGTAGATGAGTAGACCCTATTCAGAAACACACCCCACATTACAATTCACACAATGACATAATTATGATATTTTTCAATAATTTCTCAAAGTTCCTTATTTGACACAGATTGACTCAAAATGGACGAGACATGACGATGTCATCGTACACAAGTTATGGTAACGTTAAAACATATTGCCGTTAAACTAGGTATGAATGTTAGAAATATAAAGCGGTACAATTTGAAAACAATCTACATAAAACAAAGGTTATTTTTCTATTTTATACCGTTAGGTACATATTATATGTAAGATTATTTACAAACGATACGTGTTAGATGTTTTATTGCTTGGCTTAAATAAATAATTTCAACTACATTGTTTTGCTGACTTAAGGCTTATATTACACTTTTATTTGATACATCGTAATAAATGAACCGAGATAATATGTACCTACTACGAAAAACAATATAAAAAAACAGTTAGATACTATTCTGTGAACCTTGGAGTCCCTGCCAAAGAAAACTTCTTTCACTCATTTCTGTAAGTATTAGTGTGTCCTGTTATAACAGATACCTATTATTTGTTAAACATACCACTATAACATATCTACACTATCAAAATTCTTTATTAATATACACTTATTTTTCAAAATCACTAATATTATATTATTACTATTATTTCAAATTAAATATTTTCGTTCTAGTACCTTGATCTGTGCACAACTAATAATAACTAACCGCACACATGCTGGCAATTTAACAACTCATAGCATATATTATTATTATTATTACTATATATATCACAAATTCATTTGCACAATACTGTCCTTCAACCATCATCATTGTCACGGTCACCACCACCCAGGTACGCACCCCATCCAGAAACAATATCCCACTTACAAAGTATCAAATTACATCACACAGATCAAATCCACTCCATACCAAACCATACCTACATTATTTATCTATAAACAAAATATCTGGCGTCAGTCGAATAGTCCCTATATACCAACGTATCAATCGAATTATAATAATTGTCGTTTTTATTCCTTACCATATAATATTACTATCATATTAATGTCATCATCATCATCATGACTTCTTTGAAAATATACTACCAAAATGTCCGTGGACTAAGGACAAAAATATTGGACTTTTCACAAGGGGTAGATGTCAATAATTACGATATTATTGCCATCACTGAAACATGGCTTACTGATGGTTTTTATGATTCCGAACTAGCAGATAGCCGATATACTGTATTTCGACATGACCGTGACAATATACTATCGGACGCGTCTAGAGGCGGTGGATCTATGATAATTATAAATTCCAAATTCAATGCTCTTCAACGACAAGATTGGGAATCAAATTCAGAATGCGTATGGGTGACTATACCCCGTTCATCCTTAACTGGTGGGAAAACAATACATATTGCATGTTCATATATAGCTTCGGGTTCAAATCACAGAACACTTTTTACTAATTTTTCTAATAAACTAGTTGACATAACTAACTCTCATCCTGACGACTTGTTTATTGTTCTCGGTGATTTTAATCTTCCACATATTTCTTGGACACCTATATCTAATGACAGCCATCTCACCGCCAACATATCTGATTCCTACACACTTGACTTGTTCGATATTCTCTCAATTACTAACCTGAAACAATTTAACCATGTACCTAATGCGAATAACCGTATACTTGACTTTGTACTTACTAACTCTGACATTAAACTATCACGCTGTCTGCATCCTCTCGTCTCCGAAGACGCTCATCATCCATCATTAGAAATAATAGTAGATAAAATAAAAGTAAAATTGTTACCTACCGCACCGAGCCGTATATATTTTTTCAGAAAGGCCGATTATAATGAAATAAATAGATCATTAGCACTTATTGAATGGGATGATATACTCAATACTGACACAAATACAGCATTAAATAAATTCTATGAAGTTATAATGTCTATCATTGAAAAACATGTTCCTAATAAAATGCTGTCCACCGCAACCCATAAATACCCACATTGGTACTCGCCTGCGCTTATTCAAATTATAAAAGAAAAAACGAAATATCACAATCTTTGGAAAAAAAATCAAAACGATGCAGATTATTATACATTTTCCTTATTGAGAACACGACAAAAACGTATTCAATCAGAATGTTTTTGTTCTTTCATAAAAAAATCAGAACACCTGATTAAATCAGATCCAAAACAGTTTTGGAATTATATAAAAATGAAAAGAAAATCTACATCATTACCAGGGGAAATGCACCTAGACGATCGTGTAGCCACCGATGGACGAAGTATCGCTGAATTATTTTCAGAATACTTCAAATCAGTCTACGTTGCAGACAGCGTTGATGGGACTGACCAAGAAAATGTATATACTAACCATATTGACTGCATCTCAAGTATAGAATTAGATGAGAACCTTGTGGAAAAGTACCTTAAAAAACTTGACACAAAAAAGGGACCTGGTAGTGATCTCATACCGCCTATTTTTGCCGTAAACTGTGCCAGTCAACTAGCATATCCTCTGTATAAAATATTCTCACGTTCCATATCAGAAGGTATTTTTCCATGTACATGGAAATTAGCTAACTTAATCCCAATTTACAAACAGGGAGGTAAAAATCTTATCCGCAATTATAGACCCATATCGATCCTTCCAATATTCAGCAAAATGTTCGAACTAATTATTTATGATCAAATTTATCCAATTATCTCCAAACATATCCCCGAAACTCAGCACGGCTTCATGAAAAAGCGATCAGTTACCTCTAACCTGTCAGAATTTACTAATTATATTAATACAAAAATGGATAATAGAATTCAAGTGGATGCGATTTATACCGACTACTCAAAGGCCTTTGACCGAGTTATACACAAAATACTACTAAGGAAAATACGCCACCTTGGTATACACGGCGATTTATACCGTTGGTTCGCGTCGTATGTAGAAAACCGTCAACAGGCAGTTGTGGTGGGAGGATATAGGTCGCAATACATTAATGTTACATCAGGAGTTCCACAAGGTTCTCATCTCGGCCCTTTATTATTTAATATGTATATATATGACATAGGTGAATGCTTCCATGACTCGAAATACCTACTCTACGCTGACGACATGAAAATTTTCAACGAAATAATCAACGAACGAGACTGCCTAAAGCTTCAATCAGACCTTGACAGACTAAACACATACTGCTTACAGAATAAATTAGATATCAATATTACCAAATGCTTAAATATTTCTTTCACTCGGAACAAAGTAACCATAAAATACGATTACAAAATACAAAACGAGACGATCAAACAAACTGACAAAATCCGCGACCTGGGAGTCATTTTAGATCATAAAATGGTACTAGATCACCATATAAACACAATTATCAATAAAGCTAACAAGATGTTAGGGTTTACAATGCGAACCTGTAAACCATTTGAAAACTCATCTTCAGTTAAAATTGTATACTACGCGTACGTGAGGAGCGTTCTAGAATTTGCATCTTCTATTTGGTCTCCTCATTACTTAACATATATTTCGAGACTTGAACGAGTTCAAAATCGGTTTCTTAAACATCTGAACTACAGGGCCCGTGTTCATTTTGATGACTATACTGACTCCGCAGCCTACCATAATATGCTTACACTAAAGACAAGACGAACTTTAACAGACATGAGACTATTATATGACATAGTACACAACAACATCGACTCTCAGTACATGACTTCCACAATCAAACTTCGAACACCACAAAGACAAACAAGAACACACACGTTATTCCATGTTAACACATTTCAAACAAACTATGGCAGGAACACTATTTTTAACAGAATTTACGAAACTTACAACACATCCTTCAACGACATAGACATATTTCAAGCAAGTAAAAACACTTTTATAAAATCAGTCAATGCAATATTGAGTACGCAACTCAGTACACAGCTTTAGAATAAAATATAATATATCTTATATAAAATTAACATAAATAATTATTGTATGCATAGTACATCCTCATAAATTAATTTACTTTTACTCAAGTTACTCAGATCTTTTAACAAAATCATTCCCTTCCCTTTTCCTTTCCCCTCAATCCTAAAATGCTCACATGTAATTGAATTTATCTCATAGCTTTTCTTCTTTATTTCATATTCTTATACATATACTTTTTTAAATATACATTTATCTTATAATCTTTCATCATAATAATTTTAATAACTGTTTTATATAATTTTTTTAACTAACATTTTGTATTATATAACTTAAGTTGTAATTGGCTTTAATTTTGCACTATTATTGTTTCGTTTTTTATGTTATATAAGCTGTAACTTTAAGTTTGAAATAAATAAATAAATAAAATAAAAAATAAAATAAAACATCAACGCTTTTGGCCCAGCGATGAGTTTTGCCACCTATTCGGAATGCGTCCGCTTTAATTGACATTGAGAGGATGACTTTAACGTTTATTATATGGATTTGGTTCGTTGGCTACCCCAATTGTGAGAAAGGCTGTGATGTTGTAAATTAATGAATTTTATTCTGTATTTATAGCTGAGAATAAACTCTCACAAACATTTTTAGATTTTCCAAAACTTTTTGTTGTACATATACAGAAAAGACTATATGCATGTTTTTTTACGGGAAGTTAGCCTGCTATCTATTTCATTTATGGGTTACACCGTAGTGGTATGGTTGTAGTAGTAGAATATATGTAAATTCAATGTGATCTTAAAATTAAATCTCTAAAATGTATACTTATTTTATATGTCAGTAGTGTAACCTGAAATATTAGTGAATAAAAAGGCATCTTTATACCGAATATTTATTATATATGTTAACATATAATTTATGCTGTAATTTTTTTTGTTACTTTGATCATAAATACTAAAGTGAAATAAGTTTTAAAAGCTCGCAAGTGAATACAGCACAATATTCCCTGAAAATGATGATAAAAATTTGTTTTGAATAAATTAAAGAAAAATATGAATCTTATGATAAAATTAGGGGGTAAGTTTTCCAATTAGGAGTATTCTTTCTTATTAAAAATCACGACCGTTTTCAAAATGAGCTTTGATCTTCACGGGGAGGGTAATGAAAAGAGGTTGTTGTTATCATCAAGAGACGAGCTTTGGAGTTTTCCAAGCCGCAATTGGTCAGAAGTTCGTCAGCAAAATTTGAACTGTATAATTTTCATAATATTTTTATTATCATTATTTGCCCATTTTATGAAAACGAAACTTGGGCTGTAGATTTTTAATAACTGTTAGAAAATTATTGTAGGTACCTTTTTTACATATTTTGTATTTAAGAAGTTGAAAGATTTTTCTTCGTATCTCAGCATTAGAACTTTTGTGACTTTCTATGAAATTATATATATATACCTAATTGAGATTTGTTTGATGAGTGCTTTAAGCTATACCTTTGTTGTACATCAAAGCACAAGTTCTGATCAATTTTTGGTAATGAATTATGTACATTGTATATATAATTTTTTAAATTATGTGAATTTTTCAAATAAAAATGAAACATTTCTTGATTAAAATATTTGGATTGGAATGGTGTGGTAAAGTCTGCGAGATTGTCTGAGGAACTGTTCTTTACGATAAGATCGTGGATTGAAAAAAAATGATGTAATAACGAAGGTAGACGGTTTTGGCATTTGGAAATAATAAATGAAGACAGAATAGCTTAAAAATATATGCGGCTGAGAGAAATGGTGTTCGGAGACCAAATGGCAAGATTGTATAACCAGAACTCAGAATGGACTTTGTTCAGCGCATGGAATAGGAGAGTATGCATGTAGAATTATATTTCAGTAACGGGAGCGAAGAAAAGATATCGATTCTTTCTGCCTGCCCCACCAGGAAAGCGGCGTGATTGTGTGTAAGTGTTTGTATTTCAATTTATAATTTCTTTGAATTATGTTAGTGGCATCGTCATCAGACCATATTTTATACTTTTGCGAACTCTTTGCTGTTTTAAATAATATAGAAATTATTCATTTTTAATCAGTTGTCAAATCGCTTGTAAAGAACATGCGAGTCATCCCTTGACTACCTTAAAAAATAAGTCTTACAAAGTGGAAGGCATATCAGAAATAGATCACATCATTTAACATTTTTTTAAAAAGTTTTTTAATAATATTAAACAGGCTCATTTTTCAAATAAAAAAATAATTTAAACTAAGAATCAAAACACTTTCATGAATTCAGAAATAATGTATACTAAGTAATTGTCAAAAGTATATGTATTACTTTAATAACATTTAAATTATTTATGTACTTATAAATAAAAAATTATAAAAAATAGACTTAAGTTATAAAAAAAAGCTCAAGTTGTGTTTTCCACTAACGGTGGTGGGTAGTTAACGGCGACAGTAAAAGTATCATCACTCTAAATGCTTTCAAAAAGTTTGATTAATTTCAAGAACTTCTATACTTCCACTTCTATCATCCAGAAACCATCAATTAGCACAGCCTGACACTTTGTACCGTAGTAACAACTACATATACAAACTTGCAAATAATAACAATAATAAATTTATTCCAACTAAATATGATTAGTTTGACACATCAAACTTTTTGAATAAATATCAAATAATGCAATTTGTGAATAAAATGATGTTATTCAAAGTTATTTCTGTCTTTCCCATTACCTACATTAAAAAAGTTTAATTTATCGACTGATGATTCTTAATGGAGGTTTATTATTGTAAAAAATTAAAATGAAATAAAATGTTTAGTCACTACACTGGCAACTCCTGATTTGAGATGTGGTCTTTCCAAGATATTCCCAGGATTCTTCTATTGAACCATATCTCAAACGCCTTTTATCTCTTTCAGATAAGCACCCTGTTTCGCAGCCGTATAATTAAAAACTCATCATATATAAATCAAATAAATAGTATGTTATTTTGTGGTTTTATACGTACTTTATTATTGAATATGACTCCAATTTCGACATTTAATGTCATTTTCAAACTCTTCACACGTGTTTTCAAGGAGCTTACGTAAGCTTAACATTATTTGTAAATTTATTTCCACGGTTAAAAGAATCATCATCATCATCATTTCTGTCGGTCCCTCAATCCTGAGGATCGTGACCATCATGCCTCGTTCTGTAGACCATCTGTCTCCATGTTGAGCGATCCTCTGCCATGTGTAAGGCCCTGTGAAGTGAGCTCTGTGAAAAGAATATTAAAATATATTTAGTTCATTACACGTATGTTGTTATCATAGGCTCTACGTGCCATTTTGCATAGGTCCAACTTATTCCACACACCAAATATTTCTTTGGAAATTTCTAAAAATACGTTTATTTACGTGGCTAAATAAAGCTTTTTCGATCGTCATTAGTACACATGTTTACATTATATGTATAACTCATTACTCCTTCCCTCTCTTTTAATTTTAAGAAATTTATTATTGGGTTTACTTTGATGGTATTAACTTGTTGACTATGTATGTCATTGGAAGATCATATTCCCACCACGACAAAAACATATTGTGTTTCTGATTGACAATGACCTTATTAGTCGAAGCCAGGTCACTGCTTATTAAAATCTGTTAGTAAAACTAAAACCAATTTTGTTTTTTCCATATATAAACACGGAGTTTTACAAAATTAACGTCGACTCAATAAATAAAAAAATATATTGTGTTTGATTACAAATTATCGATATTCGTTACTAATATTATTTGTGCATTTAGAACATCTATAGTCTTTCTAGTTTTCTGAGTGATAAAAGAAAAAAAAGCTAGCTGGTACCTGTCTGAAAATCCATCTCTTTTGACATATTATTTTTATTTGTTTTTACACCAAATCAAAGCGTGGTGTTTTTAACCTTTCTTGAATAAAAGCAATAGAACAAGCTTTCTGAAATTGAGTTCGAAACCAATTACACCTGTCGATAATAAAGTTGTGATAGAATCGCTTTAAGCTTTTTTGTATTGAAACATCGCTCGTGATGTATTAAGAATGGTGATGAACTTTGTTGAATTAATAATATAAATTTACTGTGGAAAATATGTTTTAAGGTTTCATTGAATTACAAAGCAATGAAAAAAATATTAATTTACTTAATACAAATTTTCCAATAGGATTTCTAAGTAATAAGCTTACATAGAAACAATTTATTAATTTATTTATTCAACTACGTATACACATTATAAAATACACATTTGACCTTCATCAAGTACATATTGTGGGATATGGTGTTGTGCTATAATAATAGAAGTATATTTTTCTACTTCTAGTCCCAAAAAAACCCTTAAAAAATTTGGAAAATTTCGTCGGTTCTAGTAGGTAAATATTCGAATCGGAAAATTTGCTTTCAATAAAAGGAACCATTGTACACTAAGATTTGTCAATAAATTTATCGTAAACACTTATATGTGTCAAACAATTCTTCGTTTTGCTTTATTTCTCCTTTTAATTTGTATGGGAATATATCCTTAATTGTTTTTTTTTTGTATTCGAATAAACATTCCAAGTGTTCTTCTAGCGGGCTATTACTTTAATTTATTTATTTTGGATGACTTTTATTTCATTTGCAGGAGTAAAAAATATCATTAAATCGAAGTAGGAAAGACAATTGTTATTTTCTAGTTCTTTCTATGTAGTTTTTTTTTTCATTCTTTATTGTACGATACACATATTTTTTTAGAAACTTGCATTTAAATTCGATATAATCAAAACAGAGAGGGCGAGATTATCACAATCTAAAATCAGACGCGATATCTTCCAACTAACTCAAATTTTATTTGATTTATCATTAAATACAAGAAAGTACCTACCTATTCAAAAAATGCTTTCAATGGGACTGTTAGGTATGTGTAAATTTTCTGTATTTGTTTGAAAAGTATTTTTTTTTTTTAGGAAAGACAACGTCACTTGATTCGGTAGTGCCCCGGATAGTACTTGAACCCGCAACCTACATATATACAAGGTATGCTTTGTCCAATTAAGCTGCCGGGCGAAGTGCCAAAGTCTACGATATTCTCTCTTATAAATTCCGAAATAAGATTCATGTGATGGTATGTTTCTGGGATACCTTTTAAATTCATAAGGCATACTTCGCGAAAAGGGTGGACTGTGGGTTCAAGTCCTGTCCGGGACACTACCGAATAAGTTTCATGAGCTCAATTTACATACTATGTAACCTAATTCAATAGTTAATTATTGTAAATTTTTGTTGGATAGGTATTGCGTTGTTAACCCATATCGTCCCTGTTCTGACTAACTGTCGTATCTGATATTTTTGGCGAAATTGAGTTATGATCACCAATGTGTAGGTACTTATATGTTACCTGCATGTTCTCACTGAAGATCACACCTGTAACTGTGACCGTTATCCTGGAAAAATTTTCTGATTTGTTGTCGTATTTACGAATTATTCTAAATAAAATGTGTTGTATCTACTAATTCCTCAAAATTTCATCACAAAAATAATTCTGAGATATATAAAAATAGGTACAAATAAAATAATGTTATATAATTATTTACACTGTATCATATAACTAGGAGAGACGAAAATATGCACGACAAAACACTAAAAACGCTCTCCTGAACAATTTACATTTAGGCAGATACGACAGTTAGTCATAACAGGGACGATATTTTCCCGAACTTAGAAATAACATTATTTTAGATAGATTTACTGTCATCGTTTAAAAAGTGTTTTCGGATGATATTATTTAGTAAGCCCATGTAGTCTCGATCTCAGAAATAATGTTTTTTATACATACATAACTTATTGTTCTTATTTTACCTCACGATATTTATTTAACAATATCATATAAGTTAAATTAGATCCAATCATAAAACAATGTGCATCATAATAATCTTTATATTAAAACAATGATTTTAATTAAAAGACTACAATTATTATTGAGGATAGATAAATTATGACAATATTCGTTATAACAACGTTATTGAACATATTTAAGTACTCATATTTATTTAAATTTTATGAAGTACAAAACATATTGTGTCAGAGAAGAAATTTTGATTACAATTAGATATAATTTTATGATTATACAAATCAGAGGCGGCACGATTGAAGCTAACCTAAATTATATCGTTCTGTTGACTGTATTGAAGTTTATTTTGAAATAAAAAACATTATTTATCATGTTTTACCATTAAGGTTTTACCACTTTTTTCATAGTAGAGTGACTTGGTTTCTAATTCACTTAAAAAATATTATATAAATATTTCTAATACATTGCCTTATGTTCTATTTTTAAACAAATCACATTATTTCATTATGTAAAAGAGTTTCAATTTTGTAACAGCTAATGTATTTTTATCCCTTTTACATTTTCTCGTTTATCTTCAGCCATTTTAATTTTTTTTTTTAAAATAGGTACACTGGGCATAAACTTCAGTCTTGAGTTTGCTTTTATTCTGTTATCGGATATAAATAAAAGGTTTCGAATTTGAAACCTAGTCAGCTGTTATTTACATAATTTGATGTGAATACAATTATCTTTTTAGAACTAATACCGCATTGAATTTTACAAAAATAATATACACCACTGATTCATACTGAAAACTGAACAGTGCTCTTTACGTATTTTCATTTTCTGTTGCCATTGTTTGTTTCGAAACAAAAGCCAAACACAAAAAACGAACGTGTTTTGTTTTTAATAGTATACACTGCTACTATTATCTATACAATTTCGTTTATTTTAGTTACTTATATTATTATTACCTATGTACGGCAAGACCACATTTGTCGGATTGTTGCTATTGTTGTTGAATTCTACAATTGGATACACTCTCGCTGCGCTGATTCTGCCGTTGCTGTTGTGTGTCACAAAGCAGATAACGTGAGAAGAAGAGACCAATGAGCTTAATACAAAACTCGAACAATTGGGATGCAACAATGAGACTGTTTCATGCTCCGATTTGTGTTATTCTCTATTTATTTCATTTTGAATATTTATATCTTTGATATAAGCGTCTGGATTCAGCATCAGGACAAAATGCCGCTTGTTCAATGCGTGCATCATCCCAATCCTTCTATATGGCTGTGAGTCTTGGCACTTAACCAAGGTTCAAGAGCGGAAGATACTAAGCTATGAAAACAAGTGTCTTAGAAGGATTTTGGATGTCAAATGGTATGAACATGTTACAAATGATGCTGTGCGCCGGCGCACCCAGCAGAGACCTGTAATCTCCGTAATACAGGAGAGACGATGGTCCTGGCTGGGACATGTTTTGAGAATGCCTAATGATAGTTGGCCAAAAAGAAAACTGTTCTTCCGTCCACAAGGGTTCCGTCGGCCCGGGCGTCCCTCTTTCACAATACACCGTTCCTATGACAACGATATCAGAGCGCAAGGAATGTCGTGGAAAGAGGTGACGCAATTGGCACAGAGACGCTCTGAATGGAGGAGGCTGGTTTCTGCCCTGTGCTCCCGAGAGGAACGTTGAGGGCGATGATGATGATGATGTAGAAAATATTTATATCTAACAAAATAAATTAATATTCTTTACACGTAAAAAAGGCTTTTGCCGTTAATGCATAGATAAATAAATTTCATATTATTGCATTTTGAAACTGCCCTAAGTAATTTTGTCCCGTGGAGCACCCGATAAAGGATTGATCTCCCACACACTATTCTGTAAGTTTTTGAGTGTCCTGTAAATGCAGGTGTTTGAAAAAAATAAGATATTTTACATCATAAATTCAGCGATGAGGTTTGCCACCCATCCTGAATGTTTTAATTTCATATTGATATAATAGTTGACTTTTTGGGTCTCTCTACATCACAATATTTTTTTCCCTTTAATCCCTTATGTTTTTGACACTAATTCATATTTTTTTTCTGTGTGTTGGACAGGTAGGTAGGTTAGGTTAATGTAGTTAATGACAGTTAATCTGGATTGTTTATAAAAATATACTGACTAATTATTCCTATTGTAAGAACAGATAACTGTTATTCTTCTTTATATTGTTTTTTTTTATTGTCTAATGTGGTAGCTTTTTATCATTTTACTATTCTTTTATTTAAATCTGACAACCTTATGGGCTTCAAACTTAATATGAATTTTTAATTTGTGTACACTTATAAATAGGTCGTTATATTGATACCAGTTTTTGTTAGCATTGTTTGTTTTTATGCATACATATATTTTGTCTGTAGTGTGCTGTCAATATGAAATAAATAAATAAATAAATATTGGCATGGAGAAGACAGCTTGCATGTGTATTTAATGCAGCTGGTCTGCTGGCTATCCCACTTGTGATATATATGTTGATAGTATAGTAGTATTACTTCAAACAAATATAAAGCGTGAAGCTATTATTGTAATTTTTTTGGTTAACTTCTTGCAAAACCTATATTTAAAATTACTTATATACTTTCATAATACTATCACTTACATCCCAAGACCCACATTTGAAAATTATAACTTTTTTTAGGGTCTCAAATTCAGTTTTTCATAATTTATTTTACATTCTAAATTTCCACCCCCCTTCCCCGTCGATTTTTTTTTGCGAAATATATGTAGAAATTTGGCATACCTAATTCTATGATCTCTTCAGCTTTGAAAAGGAATATTATTCACATATTTTTCACAACAAAAAAATAACTGTCCTCATATTCCTTCCCTTGACTGGTGGTAAGGGACTATACCTATATAGGTAGTGATAGAAAATCCTGGTCAATGTTGTGATCACGAAACAGTGTAAATAATATTTAGTTGCTATTTTTACTTATATGAAAATCTCCTAAGCAGTGGTCCAATTTGTTCCACGAGTATAATCGAAGATTTTAGTAGTATGTAGTAGTAGAAGCCAGTAGTATCATAATATTGGTCCATTGTTCTCCTTGCACAGTGCACGGCCACAATAACGATACATAAATAAAATAAGTTTAGTAGGAAATGGTCACTTTGTATGAAAGTTCATTAATTGGGAAAGTATGTTGAAGATAACTAATACGAACAAACTGTGAGGAGGTAAGTACTTATTGGATATCGCGTAGTATTAGCTTTTGGTAGCGAACAAACAATATTATGAACATCTGGGTGTTATGTACAAATATATCTAAGTACGTGTTCAGTGAATTGTAGGTACATATTTTGTGTACCTTTGCGTTAGTGTCCATAACACAAGATTTATTTGTTAATTTGGGACTGATTTGATCTTTGTGACTTGTCTATGCATGTACGCTGAGAAAAATACTAACGAAATTTCACAACGAATCATTGGTTCGTACTATTAATGAATCGTTTGTACTATCTCTGGTCCTTATCTGATAGTACGTACCAATGAATCGTTGTGAAATTTCGTTAGTATTTTTCTCACGGGCTGTTTCACCACCTCTGGATAAAGTGCCAGATAGCCAATCCAACACAAATCTAACGGATAAAACGAAAAATGCGTTTCACGACTCCCTGACAGCGCTATTCTATAGATAAAGGTCTAGAAAAGTTATCCGGCGGATAAGTCTTAGATAGTGTTAAACTGTCAAAATTTGTTTACATGTGCGTTGCCTAGATACATATATTCCTAACCAACACACGATATATTCTTACCAACGTGCATACATTCGTGATGAAATTACAACGTTGCCACTGCTATCTGGCGGATAACAATCGGTAAGAAATCTGTAGGTGGTGAAACGCTCGCTTCAGTTTATCTTGTAGATAAATTTATCCTAAGGATAGTTATCTACAACTTTATCCAGAGGTGGTGAAACAGCCCGTTAGTGTAATGTTATATCAAACTACATAAATACGATTCCGTATGACATTGCTCCGGTTCAAGATCAAAAACGAATGAGCATATTATAAATTATATATGGACAAAATATAATTGGTTTTTGTTACACTTAAAAGATTTTAATGAGAAGTGACCTGGTTTCGACTTCTAAAGTCATTTTTAAACTAATACTATAATATGCTGTGTTGTGTATGCTCTTGAAAATCTTTAAAAACTTATGTTTAACCATTGCACTTAAAATAAATACTTTAGTGAAACGATAAAAACAATGTTTTTTCAACTAAATTGTTTATTTTTTATAGAGAGATAGGAAATTCGTCTCACAAGGACTTTTTAAATGAATTGACCATGTGCTTGTAAGATGAAAAACGTCTCCATCAATTAAAAACAATATAGAAGAGAAAACATATAAGTTTTTAATTTTTTTATGGAGTCTATTTTAACATGGAGGTAGTGTACGAATTGAATAATTATTTAATTATCAGTTTGTTAAGCATTGGACTACTAATTTCGATTAGTTGTATTAATTTTGATTATGTATTAATATAATTATTATTATTCGATTACGAAACCTTAGGAAGATAGTAATAATAATGTTATTAAGATTTCAGCTCACACCGAATCTCGGTTCATTATTAATCTAAAATCAATATTTTATCGACAAGCGGTTTTCCATATTGGCTTCATGTAGGTAATAATAACATCTATATTATCATGAAGTTCCTACTATTATTTCACATTATATTTAGTACTAACGGCTGATGTCTTGATAGAGAATGGGACACCAGATTTCTATGTATGCTTAGTTTCTGATAATTAATTAACGAACCAGAGAGACTCGAGTATGCAATGACAATGCTTCGTATTGATTGGACTGATAGGGTCACAAATTTAGAGGTGCTAAGAAGAGCTGGAATGGACTAAAAAATTACTGTTGGAAGTCAAAGTGCGTAGGATCTCGTATCTACGTAGGTCATATTACATATAATGCGTGGAGAAAAGTACCACATTTTGCGATTGATTATGACAGACAAAATAGAGTAACGTCGGGGGGCTTGCAGAAGGCAGACATTGTGGCTGCGAAATATACGAGATCGGACTGGAATTAGAGGTGTGTAGTATGTAAGTTATTCCAGACAGCGCAGGACTGAGAAGGATATGCCAGAGTGATCGCCAACGTCGGGAGGACCTGACAAGGCACCAACAGAAGAAAAAAAATGCAATGACCGAAATCTATAGTTTTTTACATCAAGTTATTATAATCCTTATTAACATTAAACAATATCCCGTGGAGTCTCCGGCAAAGAACAGTTCTCCCATTCTTTTCTGTCAGCTTTTGAGTGTCCTGTAAAAAGTAAGTTTTCGTGTAAAATAACTACAACCCAAAATTCAGCGACTAGGCATGCCAACCGTGTCATTATGTCGTATTTTATGACATACATAATTTTGGCTTTCGGTCACTTGTTCATCATGATTCAAATTTCTACTCTATACTCCACATATTCCTTATAACAGCATACATACTAAATGTAAGCGTGGCGGTTAATTGAACTTGGAGAACCAAGCTACATTAGAAGCTTAAGATATTACTTCATATATTATTATGTACTTAGCCAATTACAACGAAATTAATGAATAGACCAGAAACTTTGAAACCCAGAAATTCTTGTTCCAAAAACACTATCACCATAGATATTTCGTTACTTTATACCTATGATATTAATAAACCATTGTCTCACTCCGTCATATTCTCATGCACTTCATAGTACCTCTCTAGATTCCGCTATCATTGTAATAAAAAATACATTGAACGAGATCGACTTACTCCCCGGATTGTTTAGAAGCTTGGGGACAATTGCAATAAAACTCCTTCAAGTTTCATAAGAGTATTTACACTCAGCCCTTCAAGTATTGTTAGGATACTTACCCATATAGGATCATCAGCCTACCAACCATTGTTGTAAAAAAGGTGCAATTTTAACGTGTCGACTAACGAAATATTTTGCATAAATAGGAACATACTTACTTTTTTATTAATAAGTAAGAAAAAACATTCATTGACAAACAGTTTTTAATTTAAAACACGAAACAACCATGATTTTTTTACGAAAGTAGGTAAGTATATAAGTAAATAATATAAACTTTTGAAAGTGGTTTTTATAGTTCAACTCAATATTTTGTCCACTATCGAAAACAAGGTATTAATACGAATTTATACAATTCCTGTGTTTTCAAATCGGAAAGGTATCATCTGTTATAGTTCAATGGAAAAAACAGTTTTGATAAAATTATCTGTTTAAATCCTAGTTTATATATTTATGTCGCTGCCGTGTAATAACGCATTATTATATAGTCTCTATTAGGGTAAAGATTGCGGTTATTGTACATTGACTTCCCACTTAATATAAAATCATCAAGTAATGTTAGGAATATTACATAGTGAGATCTTGCTGAAGGGTTCAAGGCTAATAATAGACTATAGAAAATAATCGTACCTGGAGATTTGCTCGTTGAAAAATAGTTTTCTATGGAAAAATAGTAGAATTTGAAAATGGCCTATCGTAGTGTAATGGATTTTAACACCTTTCTAAGTGAAAGTACAATGTTTGTGCTTTGAATATTTTTTTTAGTTCAGTAATAATTATTTCATTCACTTGCCAACAGCTTTTTCATCCTTCCCTTATTAACAAAAGGCGGAGATTTTTTTAACCT
The DNA here is from genome assembly GCA_947579605.1 of Athripsodes cinereus. Taxonomy (NCBI): domain Eukaryota; kingdom Metazoa; phylum Arthropoda; class Insecta; order Trichoptera; family Leptoceridae; genus Athripsodes; species Athripsodes cinereus. The sequence goes on along the minus strand of OX388314.1, from coordinate 3,210,637 downwards.
TATTACAAGTTTTAAAAGAATCATCAATGGTGTAAGTTGATCGATTTAGTGCCCCTTTTTAAAGCCCCCTTCCTATCTGTATTAATATTAGGAACAATTGAACATGCAAAATACTTCTTAATATTTTGTTTAAATATCTTGTAAAAAGTTATACTTTCTAAATGAAAACATATTACTTTCTCTTTGCTTTAGTTATTTTCAGACTTTTTTTCGCTTTATATTGCCAATATTTCAAATACGTTTACCCAACCTAAATTCTCCTTGTAGGGAGATAGCGCTGTTTGCATTTGTACGGCTCATATGTAAATTGATATCTGTGATTATTTTGATATGTTTTTTTTTTGTTTAGTGTATAAAAAAAGCTTATTATTAATAGCTGTTAACAAATGAATAAATAAATAAATAAATAAATAAATATGCACTTAACGATTAATAAATCAATCATTGACTATTTTCAAAACATGTTTTATATAATAATACGAGTACTTTCAAGCCAGCCTAAAGCCGATTTAGAAGCGTTTGAAAGCCTTTCTCACTTCTTTCGATTCTTTTACACAATGTTGCATTGTATAAGAGTGGTTCTCCAATTGAGAATTCTGATTGGTTTTGTTTTCTGCACGTTGTGCCCAAATCCAGTTGAACAATAAAAGAATAGTGAATATTCAAAGCATGTATTAAATAAACATTTTGTTTACAAAATAAGTATTTATAAACGTAAATATTTGAAACGATTGCCATTTAACGCTTCTCTTAGAAGCACAGGGTAGAAAACAGACTCCTAAGTCAATCGAGATACCTTTAATCATAAAATTCTGGATTCTCGCTATTGTCATAGGAGTAGCTTATAAGAATCAAGAGAGTTATCGAAGTCTTTTCAAACCATATGAATTGATAAATTTACTTAAGTTTAAACCGCAAACACATTCGTAAATGAAAAGCACAGAGAGCTTGTGAACTTTCACCATCTAGGATTAACAAATTAACCAGACAAACTCAACGTTGACCTATAAAAGTAATATTTTGTTTATTTGAAAGTTACAGTTACAGTTACAGTTGAATATTTCAGTTGACTACGGTCAAAGTAGTGGTTGAATAATAATGGTACTTAATGTACCAGCTTCTACATTATTTACGGAGATTCTATGTACAAAGGTAGGTTCTAAGTCTCGAGAGCTTTCTTCGAAAGATGTCGATTAATCTGGGTAGTGTTGTGTGTACTGTAACCAAATCATAGCCATTATTTCATACTAATGACCTCAGGGTTACCTGGAACTAAGCTACCTAACACTCCTACTCCTGTTACTACAAACATGGACAGCGGCAACATTGGAAGTCTCGTTAGAATTTGAATAAATTACTTCACAGTGTGTAACTAGTAGATAATAATAACAAAATAAATAGACATAAGTACAAAGTACATCTTTTAACTTCTGGTTGTGATTGTATATGAAGTAGGTACTTTTTTTAATGAAAATAAAGAAAAAAATGTTTTATTGTCGAAAGATGCGTCTTTCGTCTTATATATTATAAGAACATTGTTTTATTTCGTTAAGGAATTCTAAATTGACATGACGAAATAAATAAAATAAATATTTTATCCTACTATTAACGAGAGAAACGTCTTTCGTCTTGTTAGGACATTGTCAATCTCTAACAAGACGAAAGACGTCTCTCTCGTTATTAATAAATCAAAAAGTAGAATAAAGAATTGGTTTAATTTATTCCGCTATGGAATTTTACTACCTAAATACTTACACTTTGAATCCTATTTTTAATGTTTTTGAGTTTGAGATAACGTAACATTTTGAATTAAGGCAAATAAATTTGAATGTCGAATAAGGATAGGTAGATATTATCAATAATTGTAAACATCTACAATGCGATGATGAGGCGTGCATCTCATCATAAATATCTTTTTTTATATTGGCATTGAGATGAAATCAATTTATAAAGCACCATTTTCTCAAGCGTACCGTATTGTTCGGCTATCGTCCAAAGTTCCCAGCATTTTTTAGCTTCCTTCTGAAGCAAAGTAGCCCGTCTTGTGATGATCTCTTTCCACTTGTGTCTGTCCTGGGTCATTCGTTTATATCATTTTGTCTCACTTTGCTTGTTTTTATTCCTTGTTATTTCATTTATTTACTTCTACATACAGTTTTGTAGATACTCAATAAACATTATAACCGCCTTAAAGGGACATTGAAGAGACGAGTAGCAAAAAAAGATTCCCACGACGGCGGTTTTGGCCGGCCGGCCCTTCATGCCTCCCCAATGGCCCGTCCGTGAGGACAATTTTGGTTTGAATGTGCGGATAAGTAGGAGTTAACGACTCCTGAGATATCCGGGTGTGAGGTGGGTCTCTCTTCATTGTTCCGGTTAATTTCTTGACTATAATATAATGAGTTACAATCCATTGGATTGGTCTGCAACGAGTTTGGTTTTTCTTCTCCATTCGTCTCTATTCTCAGCCAGTCTTTTCAGCTCTACGTATGAGCCACAGTTCATGTCCCTCTTCAGTTGGTCCATATACGCATCTCTTGGTCGGTCTCTGCCATTTGTCCCCTCGGTCTTACCCTCCGCGATGGCGATGAGTAGTCCTGGATGCCTGATGTTGTGGCCAATCCAGTTAGCTCGTTGTTGGTCGATTCTCTTAAGAAGTTGCCTTTTTTCGCCTACCCTGGTTAATACTTCTTCGTTTTCGACGTGTTCCGACCAATGGATCTTAAGCATGCGTCTGTAGCACCACATCTCAAAGGCCGCCAACCGTCCGCTTTCACTCTTGCTGAAGGTCCACGTCTATACTATACTATACTATACCCTCACGCCATGTCCCAAGTGGGGTAGGCAGAGAGAACGGAACGCCAAACAGATCTATCTTTACACACTTCCTTCGCTTCCTCCACATTCATACAGTTCCTCATACACGCACGTCGGTTCCTCTTACTCAACACGCGGCCGTCCTTGAGAATTTGATCCACGTGATCAAGCCACGTGGTTCTCGGACGCCCGCGTTTCCTCACACCCTTTCTTTCAGATAAGTATATCCTCTTTGTCATTCTTACCTCGTTCATTCGTTCAACATGCCCAAACCACCGTAGTTTATTCACGCGCATTCTGTCCACAACAGTCTTCTTGCATCCGCTCATTCTTCTAATATCCTCATTCTTCACTCTATCACGCAGCGTTTTACCAACCATTCTTCTCAACGATCGTATCTCTACTGCATTTACTCCACTTTCGTCCTTCTTCAACCACGTCCATGTCTCGCTTGCATACGTAAGTGACGGTACCAGAATGGTATTGTGCACCAGCATTTTAGCCATGTTCGACACATTGTCATTGCTGACAATGGGTCGAAGTGCACCGTTTACTCTAGCACCGGCCACTTTCCTTCTTTCAATGTCCCCATCGCATCTTCCATCCCTCGTAAACATACTTCCCAAATATACATACTCACTTACTTGCTCCAAACATTCGTCACCAACTTTAATCTCGCAAATCGTTTATTCATTCTCTCTTTCAAAAACAAGAACTTTCGTCTTCATAACATTCATTTTCAAACCATTCAAATTGCAACTATCATACACACACGTAACAATCTCTTGTAAGTCCCTTTCACTCTCAGCCATTAACACCAAATCGTCTGCGTACATCAATGCATTCACCCGAAACCCATTCAGCTCGACACCAACATCCATCTCTTTCACAGGTCGCATACAGTAGTCGAAGAATAGGTTGAACAGCCACGGAGACATGACACAACCTTGCTTCACTCCTTTGGTGAGGACAAACCACTCAGAGAGAGTGTTATTTACCCTCACGCAAGCGGAGCTTCCCACGTAAAGTGAAGATATTGCGCGGATCAACCGGCTGCTCACCCCACACTCCGACAACACGCGCCACAACCTTTCACGGTCCACTCGATCATATGCTTTCTCCAGATCCACGAACGCACAAAAAAGCCTCTGGTGTTTACCCAGAAACTTCTCTATATCCATTCGCAGGGAGAAGATCTGATCGGTGCACCCTCTGCCATTCAAAAAAGCTCCTTGCGCATCCCATATCTTACACTCAGTTATCTTTCGTACTCTCTCAATCAAAATTCTACCATACAGTTTCCCTATTGAGCTCAGCAAGCTAATAGCCCGATAACTCCCGCATTCAAGTCTAGAGCCTTTCCCCTTGTACAGGGGGCAGATGATAGCCCTCCTCCAATCCTCTGGAGTAACACCTTCTCTCCAACAATCTTTGAAAAGCTCCAAACACCACGCGAGAACCCCCGGTCCACCAGACTCGATGAGCTCAACGGCAACACAATCATACCCTACAGCTTTACCGCACTTCGCTCTTTTTAATGCATTCATAATCTCATTCATGTCTATCATATCGTTTTCATTCACACTGCTTTCACTGTCGTCATACTCATTTGCATTTGTACCATCACATTCAAACAGATCTTCGAAATATTCCTTCCATCTCCGTAACACACATTCATCATTCACTAACACACATCCATCCTTGTCTTTTATCCCTTTCATACTGTTCACACTTGAACCCGTCCTCTTTCGTTTCACTTCCTTCCAAAAAATCTTCATATTTTCACTCGCATACGTAGACAATTTCTTACATTCTTCATCTTCAAGCATTTTTTTCTTCATTTTCACAACTTCACGCACTTCCTTCTTGCATGTCTTGTAAACTTCTTTCTTTCGCTCTTTTTCACATGTGTCACACTGTTTCACACTCAGTAAGTCTTTCCAAGCATTCTTCTTCTTATCTGTAGCTTCTTTCACATCATTATCCCACCATGCATCGCCTTTCTTACGTCCAACTTTAGCTTCACCACATGTTTCTTTTGCACTTCCTACAAGCACACTTTTTAAGACATCCCACCTTTCATTCATCGTTAGATCATTCTTTTCGTTCGCGCTCAGCTTCTCATTCACAGTTTTTACATATTCATTCTTTACACTCTCATCTTTCAGTTTTTCGACTCTCAATCTCATAGATGGCGTGGACTTTTGTGTTCTCGAACGCCAACCGGAGAATAGATTTATTCTTGAGACGACAAGAAAATGATCCGTCTCCAGCTCAGCGCCTCGATACACTCTAGTATCCGTGGTTGCCTTCCTGAGACGAGAGTCCACACACACGAGGTCAATCATCGATCTTTCATTCCCTCTCTCCCAGGTATACATGTGGATCTCCTTGTGGGCGAAAAAGGTATTCGCCACATAGAGGTCCATCTCCAAGCACACGTCAATTATTCTTTTGCCATTATCGTTCACTCTACTGTCTCCATTCATTCCCAAAACACTTTCAAGTTCATTCCTCCTAACACCCACCCATCCATTCAAGTCACCTGCCAAGATCAATCTTTCATTCAAGATCAAGGTCCACGTCTCACAACCATAAAGCAGAATGCTCCATACAAAGGCTTTAGTAAGGTTCTTCCTTACGCTTAGATCAATATTTGGGGATTCCTATCCTATGTCCAAATGAACTAATTGTTGAGGAGAGTCAATTTAAATAAAGTACAGCGCGGAACAGCGACGACAGACAATGCAAATTTTGATAGTTTTGACATCTACCAATATTGTTAGTGTAGCCAGTTTGCAAATGAGTTTATGAATTCCATAATGCAGTACTATCCTATGCCACAAAATAAGACATAGGATTCTTTTGTATATTAATATAATACATACCTCTACATAGGTTACTTCTGTTTTAATGTTTTTTCTTTATTAATAATATACATAAGTTTGTACATGGGATACTTCAGCATATCGTGAACAAGCATGCCATAAATGACTTTTAGTGGAAAATTTAATTTTATTAAAAATTGGACTTAGGATAGTTCTGCATTCTAGCGACGATATTATTGTATTGTATAAATAATTTATTATAGTATAAACTATTACTTAAATAATATGGTACATAATTATTATTGAACTAAGCTTCTAGTTGTACTTGTACCAACACGAGGTGTGAACATAACACGTGATCCCTTACATTAAATGTGTTCGGTAGGTATGTAGGTTGTAGGTATCTCGAGTAGGAACTTAAACTAGATACATTACATATCTTGGAGTTAATGTTGTAATTGACTTAATGATGTACCTTATGATGTAAGACATTTGTCATATTATCAGGTATGTAGTTGGGAAGAGGAGTTGTCTAGCTGCCTATATAGCTGAGAAAGGAGCCATCTCACTTAATCGTATTTTGAATTAACCTGAAACTAATAATATTTTCACATACCTACAACCGATAGAAAAATAATTAAATAAAATCCGGAAGTAATTTTTTTTAGTTCGGTATGTTTCGTGTCTTGGGTATTTGTGACGTTCGATTTAGATATTGTTTTTCGTAGTCATTATATTGACATAAAAAAATATTAATTCATATTCGAAAAAATGAAGATATTTTACATCTTAAATTTAACAATGAGGTTTGCTGCCCGTTCTGTATGTCTTAATTTTTTGTTGGCATAGAAAGAACGGTTTGCTTGATTGTTACGATCGGCTGGTGCGCTTTCTTCTCCACTTGTAAGATATGCCACTGTGATGTTAAATAGCTCTAGTAGTAGCAGATATTTTTTACAAATTTTTCATGTATTCAAATTAACAGGGAATTTAAAAAAAATAGATACTCTTCTAATGAAAACTGTAGTGGGACAACCAGCATTCTTACTGCAGGTAATAAAAATGCATATTCTCTATGCCAATTCAATAAACAAGACATTCGGGATGGGCGGCACGTCATATTACTGAATTGTTGATGGTAGTTGTCTTACAATAATATGTGAGATTTAACGAACACCTAACTTTTACAGAACACTAGGAAACTTGTGTGTATGTAAGACCTATTGATTACCAGGTACTCCACGGAGAAGAAAAATACATAACAAATAAGCACGTAATGCGAATTTTCGTATTTCAGTAACATATTTGAATTAGTTCTAGTGGCCATAGCTGTCTGTATTATTGTAATATAATAGTTAATAGGTTTTATTCAGACAACTCTAATAATTATAAAAGTAATAATAATAATTGTATAGATGTTGTGAGATCCCATGAGGGCTACACAGAGCTTAGTTGCTAATCAACATATAACCATAATTCAGAACTAACAGATATACTAAAAGTTCTAATATTGTATAGATATAATTATGATTCAATGTAGGTATTGGACTGTTTCTATCTATCAACTACCTACTTATTATTGTGATGATAATTTTGTTTTAAATTATATATTAATTGATTTTTGTAGAAATATGTTTAAACCTTACTTATGTAAATGGCTATAAGCCGTTGTTGATAGAAATAAATAAATAATAAGTGGAGAACCTTGATATAAAGGTTATTATAGAAAATACAACACTTTACTTTCGTTGTGAATATGACTAGCCTCAAAGGCTTTTCGGGTAGACACCTATCATCGATGAGTTTTTAATAGAAACTTAATTTATTATTTCTTATTAAAACGCACTGATGATGGGCGTCTACCCGAAAGTTCTCGAGTCTAGTAATATTCATAGCGAAAGTAAACAGTGTCTATTTTTTTATTTTTTTATCTTCAATTCATTAAACTTTTACTAAACTGTTCCTTTTGTAATAAAATCTTTTTTTAAGAAATATCCAGCAAATTACTTGCATGAAGTGAAAAAATAATATAGAAACTTGTAATCAATTTACAGTTAATAATTATGTAATTAAAATTGATATATTTGATATTAACACTTTCTCTTGAAAATGTCAAGCCAACATGACAAAAGTAGGCACTCAAGTTTAAAAAAAATAAATAGTGAGAAATCAACATTATTTTCTGGTAATATCAAATTTGTTGAAAATTTCTTTTCACAATGTGAACACAAAAACCTTAGATTATTCAAAAATTCATATTTATGAAACTTTTTTGTTTTCTGAGCTTCAGTGAGAACCACGTGTATGTTTTACAATCGAACATGCATTTCCCATCAGTCGATTATTTCAGAATAAAAATATTTCCATTAATATGATAAAATAGTTGAAATACCTATACTTTTGTATGCAAGAGCTTTTAAATAATCCAAACGATAAAATTACGTAACATAACAACTGTTGTACTCGTACAATGTATTGGTCATCGGGAAATCGAACATCTAAAACAGCAAGCATTCATAATAAACTAATTAGCGACTGGTTTTGCAAATATCTATAATACAAAACAACATGTATCAATGCACACAGTGTTTCACTGTTTAAATCGTAATTATTATTACACTGTTTGCATGAATTGCCAATATAAGGGTGTACGTTAGAGTTAATGCGGAATTAATGATACACAAACGTCGACAGGAATGGGGTGTACTTATAGAAGTATGTTGTGTTAAGCTTTAATGAAATTGAGTTTTATTTTATAATGAATAATATGATAACATTTTATTTTTAATCTTACTTGTTATATTGGTGCACAATTAATTAGTAGAACTCCATAAATGGATTAATTGAAACAAGTATTGTTTCGTTTTACTAAAGATCATGAAAGCACGAAAAGTCGTATTTCAAATTCTTGAGTCATTATGAATGTTGATAATTACAATTTTGAGTTGATGATGACCTATGATTTCGAAAGATGTCTTTGCTATGTTTGCTTAGTCTTGATTAGAACGAAACGGTTGTTTTTATTTATCCAACCCACGTTGTTCTATCTTTCAACACATTAAATTATTCTCTTTTTGCTTTTCAACGCTGCTTTCGATAGAGTAGGGTAGAAATAAGGCATCTTTATTTAAAGCGATTCTGTGTTAATCGTGGCATCTGATCCTAAGATATTCCTAAAATAAAACACTGTGGTGTCAACTTTATATGAACAATGTACCTACGCTTTTCTAGGCTATCGGAAGCAGAAGTCAGCCTCCTCCATTCAGAGCGTCTCTGCGCCAATTGCGTCACCTCTTTCTACCACATTCTCTGCGCTCTGAGTTGTCATAGGAACGGTGTATTGTGAAAGAGGGACGCCCGGGCCGACGGAATCCTTGCGGACGGAAGAACAGTGCTCTTTTTGGCCAACTATCATTGAGCTTTCTCAAAACATGTCTCAGCCAGGACCATCGTCTCTCCTTTGACAGGACAACTAAAAATAGTAGGACCTGTTTTATACGAGTATTACAGGGATTTCAAAAACCGATGTAATGTTTTATATTTATAGTTTTTTTTAGACAAGTTGATGTTAGAGTGTAAGAGCATAAACCAACATCATATTTTCATATTTGCATGATTTTCTTTCATACACACAAAGTTCGAATTAAAACAAAAAAAAAGCTTTTTTTACTTTTCAGATTATCTGACATAAGCGACACATTTTCAGCATTTCTAACACTCTCTCCTTCCTTCCCCTTCAAAGGTTTCCATAACATTACTCAAACGACAAAATTTCAATTGGAATTTTCAATTTTCTCTCAGAACGCTTCCTAACTAATGCCCTCCTCCTTCAAAACCTCCCCCCCTCCTGATATTTTTGTTTAAGACGTGTAAAATAATTGAAACCGTTGGAAAAATAAATGTCTCAAATTAATCTTGTTTGCTCGCAATAAAATGAAACCATGATTGCTATTATTTTCATTTATTTAATGCTTTACGAAGACTTTGTACATTTTTATATCGTAACCCGTGATTAATTATTTTTATTGTTATTTAAACACGAGTCAAATATCTGCAATAATATTAAAATCTCTGCAATGATATTAAAATCTCTGCAATAATATTAAAGTCTAGTTGTAAATTAATAGATAAGTAGACACAACAAATGCTTTAAGATACAGAAGAGACAGGACTATAATACTTACTAAACATCGTCGTTGCATATTCAAAAAGAGACACGAGCACACATTTTTATTTGGGTATACTCTTTTAAAACTGTTCATTAAGGCATTAAAATTATTGTAGTGTGGACTTTTATTGGCATGTAATATTATTCTTTTAGTATTGAATTTTAATATTTGATGCTATGAATCACTTCTAAAATGGTTATGATGTCATTACAAGCAGTTTATTCTAGAAATGTTAAAACATTTATGAACTCACATATCCCTTTTTGAATATGCAACGACGTATGTTTCGAGAATGTTCAGTTAGAGTAGGATGACGAAATCACTAATATTTAATCGACAAAATATCTTCCTTCTTCTTCACATTTTTTTTATAAGAACCAAAGGTCTGTTCATGCAGGATGGTCTTTTTGCGATGGAGGCCCAGCTGTTTTCCCACAGTTTTGGGGGTATTCTTGGTTGGTGTCATCTCTCAGGTCCAAGATATCCGATTTTATAAGTAATTCTCTTTCATAATATACCACTAATACTACTATACTATTAGGGCATATCCCACAAGTGTGGTTGCTGGCAGACCAGGTGCATGTAATAAACACACAAGTTGTCTTCTTGTGCTAACAAAAAAAAATGTGATTTAGAATGGCGAATCTCATGTGTAAAATGTTTTTATTTTTGCGAAGACCTGCCTTTTACAGAACACTCGAAAACTTACGAAAAGAATGAGAAAAATGATGTACTATTCCTAAAATAATGACGTCTACGTCTATATGTGTAATTTCGCTACTTTATAAAGAACTTTAATAAAAAAATATAATATGTCGTATGCATGCTTATATTATTGTATTTGTACAAACAATTTTCGCCAGGTTGTAAAGCTTATAATATTTTTATACTTTTTTACAGTGCTTTAGTTATTGATTGAAGTCGAATCAAAAGCTAGTACAGAGCATGGCAATTGTATAAATTATTAATTCGTTGGAATCAGAATACTTTCAAGTCTTGGATTAATTATTTGTGTTTATTTAGAAGTTTACAAGAATTTAATTTAATAAAATTCGTTTCTTCGACTTCAAAGTTGGTCGTTTAATGAAACAATTTGTAATTGTGTTCAGTTATAATTATTGTTATTTGATTTCAAAGTTATAAATCCTTAAGATCTAATCTTGGAATAAGAATAAAGAATTTGAAGATATCCCATTCAGCTACATACCTATTATTTCATTACATACCATCAATTTTTACTTTTTTGTAAGTTGTACTTTATTTTTTTATTTATTTGTCGCGATAGTACCTAAGATTTTGTTGACATTTTTCACTCTCACTGCAATGTTTTCATTTTTCATGACTTATTTCAAAAATTATTTGATTTGACTAATTTTATGTTATATATATAATGATTTGATTCTCAATGATATTTTGCTCTTCACCTATTGTTGTTCTCATTTTGCTCCATTTGTATTGTGAATGACAATTATGATTTGTTTTTATGTATAATATAACATGTAAAAGGCTCACGCCATGGATGTATGTATAGATAAATAAATAAGTAAATAAATAGACAACCTTAACTAAAATCACCTTCTTTATGTTACTCAATTATTTGTTACATGCGTTAAATATATTTTTAATTATGGAGAACTACCTACCGTGAAAATAGGGAACGATGAGATTTCCTACAAGACGAATCCAGAGTGTGTAACTAAGGTGCAGCACAGACCATGCCACACTTGTTGGAGTGCCACACTTGTGAGGATATTTTTGTCGCATTTCTACATGCTGTGTGTTTCGTACAGTATAAGAGATCAGTTCTATTGGTTTTCTCGGTTTCGACAGGAAATATAAATGGTTCAAATCTGATATACCTAATAATATGAACATTTGAAATATATTACCGTAAATTATCTGTGAAATATACCTACATACATAATATGATTTCACAAAAATGAAGTAGCTATATAATTATATTCAAGTCTTCAAAATTTATACAATTTCAGTCTACGATTTGAAAAAAATAAACATTCGTATAATGTATGCAAAATACATAAGGTTTTCTGTAGGACGTTTTAGGTTTAATGAAATTTACTTTTGTCGCACGTTTAAAACTCTGGGAGCCTAAATAGAAAAATGAATTTAAAAAAATGTAATTATGATAAAATTTGTGTAAGAGATATTACACAAGATGTTTCTAACCGATAATAATTGTCTCAATATTGTTGGAAAATTAAAATTTAGGTAGGTATAAAAGGAACTTAATCAAACTTACACTTTTTTTTTGACGTTCAGTCTTTCATGCCTGTCACTCAAAAAATGTGTCACCTTATTATCAGTTTTGTGCATATTTATAGAAAACTCCTTTATTAACTCACACTATTGCTGCATTTCCCACTAGTGGGCAAGCCAGCGGATCAATTGCACGCAAAAGGCATGGGAATTGTTGTCTCTGTGCCAATTGAAGTTAAGACTTTCAAAATGGGTGGCATACCTCTTTGTGTGTGATATTAAGAATATTATAATAATAGCGTTTACACACGTAATAGGTCACAAAAAATCCAGTGTTGTATTTGCACTATGCTCTTGAGGCAGGCAAAGTTATGTGTAATTAGTTAGTCTATTCGAGTATGTATAATGTACATCGAGTCCTCCATATATAGAACCACCTTTGAAATTTGTGACGTGAAAAAGTGCAGATATTTTTTTTTAAGATATCACTTTTATGTTTCGTCGGTGCTTTTGAACTTTACGTTATAAAGTTTACACAATATTATTATTACTATTAATGCTTTTTAGGCTGTGTGTGCATATTACAACTAACAACAAAGAGCTTTCGCTCTCATCTTAGTTTGTTTAGCTTTCGAACGTGCTTCCACAAACATAAAATAATCATATATACATATTACAATACAAAATGTACACAATTATTTATAATACTTTCGTCTGTGTTATGTTAACACACGACAAAGATTTTTCTTAGTTCAGCTCAGCAGAAACTTACGTGAATTACTTGGTTAACAAACATAGAATTTCAACGAATTTTAAAAGTCAAACTATGAAAGTATATCGACGTTAATTAATGGAAAATTTGCGTAAAATTTATATGCTCAAAAATCCAAACGAAGAATTATTTGTGACATTCATTAATTAAAAAAAATATTTAACCACACTTCAACCTTCCTCCCAGGAACGAAGGTTAAAAATTGTTCAGAGCATCTCTGCGCCGATCCAGTTACCTTTACCCATGACATTACTATTGTTCTGCTGTAGTTATCATTAAAACGGTGTTTTATGAAAGAGGATCACCCAGTTCTTTAGAAGTCTTGGGTTTGAAAGAACAACGTTTTTTTGTGTGCCGCAAATGGTGTACTTAGTAACTAGAATATATAATAATAATACTAACTAGACTTTTTTTAAGATGCCCCGTTTTGTGGAAAAATCACCGCAAGGACCCATTCAAGAAACATAACACCTCATGAACAATGCATATTAATAAATATACAAAACAAGGCCCGTAGTCAAAACACATTTTAATGTGTAGGTAGCTGTTTAGGTAGTAAAATTCTACCATTACTTTTACCATTCCGTTGATTTTTATTGAGAGAGAGAGAGAGAGAGAGAGAGAGAGAGAGAGAGAGAGAGAGAGAGAGAGAGAGAGAGAGAGAGAGAGAGAGAGAGAGAGAGGACATTACCTTGAAAGAAGAAAAACATTCCTCATTATCAATATAGTAGTAAAACATTTATTATTAAAATTAAAACGCTGTTTTATTCCACTAAGAGGTTCTAAGAGGTTTTTTCCTCTTAGTGGAATTAAACACAGTTTTTATTTTAAAAATAATCTTTTATAATGAATTTCCACATAGTTACACTAGCAAATATAGGTCAAATATTTGTTTTTTATGTGAATATACAAGTCTTAAAAATACTATATATTTGAAAATATAGAATTTCTGAACTTCAAAAGACTTTATGAACTTCTTTCGGTCAATTTCTACTTTAGGTTATCCAGTAGTATCCAATTAGAAATTATATATTGATGATCATAGTTGTATTTATTATTTTAATCTTTCACTGTATACTGTTACAAGATATCATGGGGCATTCAGATATGAGATGGGGGAGGGGTACAAATTATATTTATATAATGATTTATTCGTGTACATAGTTAAATTTCATGGCATAATTTATGCATTTAAATAATATTGCAATCACTGGAAAAGATGCAACCCCTCGCCCCCATATGGCTTCTGTGATATCTTGTTACGGTACACAGTGAAAGATAATAAAAATACGTAATACTATGATCATCAATATTTATGTTGTCATAAAGGATACTACTGTATAACCCATAGTACAAATTGACCCTTCTTTCTGAAGAGATTTGAGATTGTATTGGATTTCTTAGACTTCACGGATACGTTTAAAGCAGCTTTCGAATTAAGATTATTATACAAATACGTAGGTATATTATGTATTATAATAAGTTTGACTGTTCAATAGATTTACGTAGGTACTTATTGTCTGTACCTTTACTTACTCGGTATTATGATCATGTTGTATAGAAACGGTAGTAAACAGATTTTCTTTGGTAAACAAGGTGCGTTGTTGTTTGGCAAACTCTTGGGACTGAAGGGAGAATATTATAAAGGATAGTGATTTCTCTAAGGGAAATACACGTGTGCTCCACTAATTTTAGTATTCTCTTTTATACACACACCTTTGTAGCTATAGTTATAATATTTCGTCGACAGCGAAGTATGGAAATTTATGGGTGAGGGTTGTATTTTTTATCATCCAGACTTTATCCCCTTAGAAACCACAAATAAAATATTATCATTAAATCATATTAGTGTTAGTCATAGAATATCAATGCTTATTTTTTATAATACAATATTGCTCGTCGGTAGCCTGGAGGTAGTCTTGGCGTCATGCATATGTAGTTCGCGGTTCGATCCTATGTGCCGGCAAACTCTCCTTTCACGATACAAGCTTTAAGCTTACTGTGAAAGTTGTGCACGGTTGTATTTGGGTTTGATTACAAAAACCAAGATACACCTTAAAAATGTGTTGAAAAATATTTTAGGTGAGTTTTGTGTTATTTCAAGATATATATTTATCTGGGTTTTCGTTATAAATACAACCTTATATATCTTTTACAGAAAGTTAAAAGATTGTGTCGTACATTGGGAGTTTTGTCGGCACCTAGGATCGAACCGTATTTGATCGAACTTGTGCACGAGGTTAGACTCTACCTTCAGGCTACTGATGAACTCACTATTACTACTATACCATCATGGTATATCCCAAAAGTGAGGTTGCCAGCAAGTAATAAACATTAGAGTCGTCCTCTTCATTCCAACGAAAAAAATAAGGCACAGAGGATGTGTGACTAACTTCATCGCTGAATTTGAGATGTCTTAATTTTACAGAAACACCTGTTTTTTTACGGGACACTCGAAAACTTTTGGAAAAGATTAGGAGATCGATTTTTGCCCGGATGCTGCTCGAAAATCTCTTTTATTTAGATTTAGACGGAGTTTTGTTTAAAATTGAACACGCTAAAATCATTGTTTTATTTAAAGGAGTTCTTTGAAATAATAATTTGTTTCATTTCAATATTTTTGCATTATATTTACAGCTTTAGTATCATGCAAAGATTTCAGAATATTGACAATGGAATGGCTGGCTTTTTTACGACTAATATGGTATTTTAGTAAAGCACCTACTAGTTGATACACACATACCTACTTCCGGGATGTGCCGTAATATGAAACGTGATCGGAAAAACTAAGAATATAATCATTCACAATACAAAATACATATCGCTCGCTTGTAACAAAAATGTCATAAAGCAAAGAATACAGGATTTGTATTTATTTCAACAAACTCCTTCAGTCAGCAATGAGGTCGCTTGTCTCAGAAAGCACACGAATACAAGTATGAATTATCCTAACTCATTGCTCAACGATAGCTTCTTTATCATTTCCCATCACTCAGCCTCTTGACGTCATCAGGAACTTTATTATGAATGACAATCGCCATCAGATATTTACTTTATTCGATGAATTAACCTATAAAACCAGAGACAATTGTATCACTAATGTGGATAAAATTATGTTGCAGCAACCTCACTAGGTTGCCCTCAATCGAGGCGTGCAACATAATGATAAAAATTAAATACCATTTTTAAGTAAGGCATTAAGTGTAATTAATTTTTAACAATTGCCAAAATAAGGTATTTTTTTTAACAAAAATGTCATTTTTGGTACATAATAAATGTAGGTAAATTTACATGGTGTTTTCTTCATAAGAAACCTTCTTTAATAACACAGAAATATTTTAAATGAAAAAGGACGCATAGGTACCAATTTTTATATTGAACAATTCATCACCATCGCGAAGGGCAAGACCGAAGGCTGAAGTGGTAGAGGCTGACCAAGAGACACCTTTATAGACCAACTGAAGAAGGACATGAACTGTGGCACATATACGTAGAACTAAAGAAACTATAAAATAGGGAGGAATGGAGAAGATATTCCAAACTCGTTGCAGACCAATCGAAAAATTTAGAATATACTTAATGTTAATTAGAAAACTTGAAACGCTGTTATTTCAAAATTACATTTATTCGAGATGTGTCACTGTTCTTGCAAGCGTGCTATATCCTTCCAATACGTTATTATGTTTGTAGAAGGCAGCTTGTGTACACAAATAATGGTACACTACTTATTAGACTTCATGTTATTAATATTATTATGAAAATCATGCGAATAATAATTTTATATTCCAGTAACATACATACTAATACCCATAAGGAGAAAAAGTATAAGTCGTGAGCATTGTCTGTGAACGTATCATAGAGAATAATATTATGAACTAAGGTCCAGATAAAATTTTCAAGGCGCTTTTACACCCTTTTATAGATAAACAATAATCGATTGAAGCTCATATTTTTCACCTCCGAAAAGGCTTGGATAAAAGAAATTGCTTGAAAGTGTAATTTAATTTAACCATTTTTTTTGCAATTTTTGTGAGAAGACATTTTGTGCTTGAGTTTTAGAATTACATCCTCCCCTCATACCAGCATTTCATTGCTGTTTGGGGAATACGAAATGTTTATTGTTAACTATAATAAAATATCAATATAAATGTATCGAAATATAAGTTGTGTAATATTAAATAAATAATAAAATATTATTTCTATAACAGGTTACCAATTTTCAAAATTGTTTTTTTTGCGCTTAAAACTATTTCTCAATATTATTTCTACTCTTATTCTCTCAAAGAATCACTCTTTTTCTCGAGTTTTGAGTGTTCTGTAAAGGCAGGTGATTGAAAATTTTAAATAAAATTAAGAGTTGTGGCATGCCACCTATTCTTCCAACTTTTTAAATTGGCACGGAAAGAACTACTGCATGTTTACAACATGCATTTAGTCCACTTGCTATCCTACTTGAAATATATGTTGCGATGATGTAATTTTTATTATTATTGTCTTAAAAATGTTACTCTTCACTGAGACTATTGGCAAAGGCGATCTCAGCAGGAAAAAAAAGCAAGAGAAAAAAAAAACAAAATAGACATATGTAGGTATATCAAAAAGAAACATTAGAAACAATAAAGAGTCTCTATCCTGTCGATTAAATAATTGTATGTTATGTTGAAAATATCAATATGGACATTCAAATCATTAATAAATAATTTTATAGCCTTGATGACAGGAGAAATATATTTTGTCTTCAAATGCCGTATCCCCTGACTTTGCGATCACTATGGGAATGCTTATCCTGCACAACTCGTAACAACTTCTCTACCCGTCGAATTCCGATCCAATCTACATACTTTACTCTTGGTCGACTCTTTATCTTGTTTTTATTTTATTAGAGAGTAATTGATATTTTTATGCCCCTCAAAATATGATCCAGGTACGAAGCCTTTCAAAATTCTACTCACTTCAAAAGCTCTCTACTGGCATTATCTAGATCTGCGTAAAACTCTGTATTAGATACTAGATCTGTCCAAAAAATATGAAGTATTCTGCTACGATAAAAATTTGAAATCCTCAGCGGTTTAATTTTCATTTTCTGTTTCCCATTATAACTATGCCTCTATAATACTGTATACACTTATGTTTACTAATATTGTTGTGTTTGTTTAAAAGCAATACTTATCTCTCTAAAACAGAGAATTTGGCACAACATGTACGTGTAATACCTAACACTTGAATGTATATAAGATGGTATGTAGAATACAGTATGTACACAAGAATAAAACAATATGTGAACCAACCTTTGGATTTTCTTTACTAATTTTCCATACAAAGATAATATAAAAGGTTTCTAGAATTTTGAACTGTTTATTAGAAATCATGTCTATCATAATGAATAACCCTAATTATGTTTAATATTTTCTACACGTGTATATTTTGTTAAAGTTTCAAATATAATTCTCCTCGTGTATAACAGAGTAGGACGCCCACTATTTAAACTTAATATTATATGTTTTATAATTGTGAATAAGCCGCAGCTTAAAAGTTTCGTCATTAAAACTTTGCAATTTGGATTTAGATCCGATTCTTACAATCTACACACATATGATTATATGATGTCAACTTGTACAAATAAACTGTTGAAATATATGTATATACCTAGTTAAATAACAAAAATGTGAACTAACTTTTTGTTTGCTTTCGTTCATTTCGTTTGAATAAGCGTCTAGCCGAGTAAAGTAGAGAATTTAAAATATAATATAGGTACTTATATTTTTTTTTTGTTTCCTACAATAAAATAAATTTGAATCTTGAATATAGATCATTGTACTACTTTACTTCCACAAAGAGATAGTGGTGTTGGGCCTTACTTGTTCTCATAAATGGTGGTCGCAGCAATTCCATTCTTCGAGATTGACTACCTTTGTACTACTTACATACTTAACTTTTCGTGTGGCTTGGTGTATATGTAAATCTTCACCTGTATGTGCTGCATCGTATCCTTTAAACTCTTGGATCCAGCACTGACAGCCAGTTCATCACCTATAGTTGTGCCTCATGGATGTCCTGCAGGCTACAGCTGATTTTTTTGAGATGGCAGTCCCGCACTATGTATCTCACCTTCGTCATATTCATTTACTGAGATAGATTGAAGTAAAACATAATCTTTATGAATCTGAAATATTCATATAAACCATCGATTTTATTAAATTTTGTCCAAAACATGGCATGAAATATTTATGAGTATTGTCATATTTTCATATTATTTGAATAAGATCAATAACCTTCATTTCAGAAAACGTTCAAACCTGATTATACATTTTTATCATATTATCTATTATGTACACAAATATCTATTTTATTTAACTCATTAAATATTAAATCATAGCCAATTTATCGTATTTGTGTGTGTGTTACAAATATAAATTGTACCAACTTTTCATGAATGAAAATTTTTATTTTACAAAATTTCGAATATCGAAAAGATCTTTTTATTTAGTAAAAATGAATATTCTACAATTAACGAGTAATGAACTAATTGGGAACGGATTTGCGAAAAATAAATGTTAAGTATCTAATATAACGGAAAACTATGTAAAATAGTTTTTTCAGGAAGCTCTCCATATCCGTCCTCGGGGTAAGTTGGAAGTCATTAAAAGTCACTCAGTCTAATTACAATCTCATTATCAACATCTTCGCCAAGCTGCTTTTAATAGTAAACTAGACTAGATAACTTGATAATACGTATGATAATAGTAATAATAATAATTATATCGCAAACTTCTCATTTAAAACTTTCCCGGCAGATGGTGCTGTAGCAGAAAATCATTGTCACATATGAAATTTGATTGAGTGGAATAAAATTATGTACCTATATAATAATTTAATCTATTTTAACTGTCGGTGTTTAGATAATTGAATATCATTATGATATTAAAAAAATATATTTTTTATTGAAAAAGATGGTTTCGTGCTTTAAGGAAATTGACAATATTTCTTAGTGACTTAATCCTTGTGAAATTTTTTTTAAACAATGTTAGTCAATGTATTGTTAGCTTCTTATTAACGGCAATAAATATCTGCAAATATCATCTGCAAGTAACTGAAAAGCCCTTTATTACAATATGTTTGTTGTAAGTTGTTAGCTTGTGTTAGCTTGTATTTTTTTTTTGTTTTTGTTGATTGATTTGTCGTTTGTAGGTGAAGACTGTATTATTTTTTGATCATGTTATTTGTAAAAAGGCGCAAGCCGTATATTTCATAAATAAATAAATAAATATCGTTGAAAGCGTAGAAAGAAGTCACTTTGTATGTATAAAATTAGAATTTTAATATGATTTAAAAAAAAAACTAGTATTAAATACACTGTGATTTTTTATGCCAAAGTTTTTATATTAACATAATTTGTACAGTTATACATCAATTTAACAAATTATAGGTATTTAGGTTGAAATTTCAATTTAGCAAAATTGGCCAGATTTTGCTTCAAGGTTCTGGATTTTTCCATAAAATTTTCGAATATCATCAACCGTGAAGAACGAATCCCACATTGAATATTCAAAGCTGACCTTAAAATTATGTATAAATATAAGTTGGCTTATATCAAAGTAATTCGCAAAACAATTTACATAAAATTCGGTAGTTCGCTGTTAGTTGTAAGAGAGAATAGTTAGAATATAAACATTTAAAATAAGCTCACGTTTTGAAG
Source organism: Athripsodes cinereus (assembly GCA_947579605.1). Lineage (NCBI taxonomy): Eukaryota > Metazoa > Arthropoda > Insecta > Trichoptera > Leptoceridae > Athripsodes > Athripsodes cinereus. The sequence goes on along the minus strand of OX388314.1, from coordinate 3,190,138 downwards.
AGTGTAAGTAAGAATTTTAAATTCACCAAATATTTTCCAGAAAACGCAACCGTTTATAATAAAATCTTATATTCTGGACATTAATATGTTCAAGGAACGTTGAGCAAATCTTCAATGTGGAACAACTTCGGTGCGTTTCTTTTAAAACACTCATCTCCCAATATACGTTTAATCAGTCAACAGAAAATTAAAGCCTCATCACAATAATTTTAACAATTAAACTTTCTAAGTTGTCTCGGAAATTAAAAGCCTTAGAGATGTCTAAATCCATAAAGATAGTTGCTAAGTACTTATTTATAAATTTCTTTAACCCTTATGTCAATAACCAAGTACCTATGTTTTCGTTTAAACTTTAAATTTTATTTTTTATTTTTGCGTATTACCATTGAATTATTTTGTTTTCATTTCAGATCAACCTAAGTTCGTCTATTTTATGCAACACTTTTATACAAATATTTAACGTATGAAATCAATAATAATTTTAATAATTAAAAGTTTATCTGCCGATAATAAAAAACAATATTTTGAAGCTCAATGAAAACTTTTGTATTTTGCTTTCTAATTGCAGATATTCTATAAAGGTACCTAACTACATGTTATCGAGATTATAAGAATATTATTATATAGAGTTGAGAAAAGGGAGGAATAGAAAAGAAAATCCAAATTCGTTACAGACCAATCCAATGGATTGTAACTGTAAGTACACATTAATATAAACTGACTGACCCATTTCGACTCGTATTGAAAAATATTCATATTCTTCATTTAACGCAAAAATTCAAATGTTTTATAAAAATGTATTAACGATAATCATAAACAGATTGTGTTTGAGATATTATTCCTCGTTCACTCTTCTTATTTCTGTTTGAGTAAAGCCGTTTCTCGAGAAATTAATTTTATTTATACTTTTCAGTAATAAAAATGATCACAAAGTGTAACGAGTCGTGGACCGTGCTGTGAATTTTCTTTCAGAAAAAGTCCACTTCAAAGAAAAATACTGGCGTAACTGGAAATCCCAACGGTCTTTTTTTGTATTGTTTTTTTTTGTTATAATAACATAATTTATGTATTGTTTATCTCAATTTCGGATAACATAAACAATTATTTTATATGCATAGTTGAAACTAAGAACCAACAAAAGTTAAAAAGTACAAAACAAATTGTTTAGATAAAACACATTTTTCAATTAATGTGTCACCTTTTATAAAAGTGTGTAATTATTTATTTTTTATAGTAAATTAATGAACGAAATCTGTTTGTATTGGTTATTATAAATGTATTGTGCTAACTAAAGATAAAAATAATAGAGCTTTAAAAAGCTTTGTGGGCTTGAGAATTTACATCAAAAAGTTTACTTATGTTGTTTGATAATTTCTTTCTACTTTAAAACTAGGATTTACTTCCAGAAAATGTCAAAATTTATGTATTTAGCTGTAATTATTATTTTTTTGACAATAGTTAAAAAGATTTTGCAAAATAGTATTCAGAAAACTATGAGATTAAAATATATAACACAAAATTATTGACATTAATAATAGGAACTTTTTTTGTTACCATTTTTTTTTTGTAAACTAGATACTCTTATAACCGCGTAACTTGAATCCGGGTCATTATTACTTTTTAATACTGTTCAAAATATTTTGAAAATTACTTGTCTACAGCACAAGTCTAGAAAATGAAATTAATTCAAAACGAAACTACTTACAAACGAATGACGTAAGTAAAAGCTGAAATTTCTTGCGTAAAGTTTATACCTACCGTTATATTAATAAAGGAATATTAAAGAGACGATTTAATTGGAATTTGAGCTTTAATAACGGCAACTTACAAAAGGCAATACAACAATAGTAAGTATAACGAAGTACTAGTAGTAAGTTGAATCTGTATTTTGAGATAGCAACTGTAATAGATTCATGAAAATTTTACACAGTTTGAAATTTTTATCCGGTAAATACTACTACTACTACTATACTATACCATCACGGCATATCCCACAAGTGGGGTAGCCAGCAATAGCCAGCAACAAGCCGGTAAATACTTGCATTTAAATAGAAAAAAAGTAGTACTACAGTCGAATTAATTAAAATAAAACACTTATTTGTAGTATATCCACGGTGACTTTTTATTGGACGCGAGCCGGCTTTCAAGAGCTTCCGCTCTCATCATCAGGCTGGCGAAAAGTGACTCACTTTTCGCCAGCCTGATGATGAGAGCGGAAGCTCTTGAAAGCCGGCTCGCGTCCAATAAAAAGTCACCGTGGATATACTACAAATAAGTGTTTTATTTTAATTAATTCAACATGAATTTCCACCAAGTACCGTCGGTTGAAAATATCAACTTTAGTACTACAGTCATACAAATGTGATCGTTTCAGAAATATTTACGTTCAATATATTTGCCATAATTGAGGCAACTGTCAGATTTAGTGAATGTAATTAACATGATTGGATGGCCATAACATCAGGTACCTACACATTCATACCTTCTCATCACCATCGCGGAGGGCAAGACCGAAGACAGAAATGGTAGAGGTTGTCCAAAAGAGACCTACATAATTATATGTATCAAATGAAGAAGGACATAAACTGCGGCACATAAATAGAATATAAGACTAGCAGAAAATAGACAGGAACGAAGAAGAAGATCCAAACTCGTTGCAGTACAATTTAATGGATTATACCTAATTTACTATATATAATTAACATATCTGTTTTAATTAAGTACCTACATGTCAATGTATCGTAGTCAGATTTAATAAATCACTTCATGGTGATAGGTAATCTTGCCACTGCATATCGTTCTAGTGTTTTGCACTTACATATATTGTTTTAGTACATAATGATGATGTGCATGAAGAATAAAATAAATAAAGTTACGTGGTCCTCTCCGTATAATTATAAAGGAATATTTGGAGTAGGAGCTACACTTTACCACTGAATTTATTTAAATTCACTGCCTTGGTTTTCATCACGATTTATGTTTTAGAGAAAATGGTATACTTATATATAAATGAAAATTAGTAGTTTTAGGGTTCTCCTGGGAACGTATTATGGAATTTCAAGCTTTTTCCTTTACGTGTGGTTTTGCTTGAATGAAGTTGGCTCGTTCTACGTTGTTTTGACTGTTTTGATTTGATGATCCTAGACTTGATGCAATTTGAATGAAATAATTTTGAATTCCTATTTTGAAAAGTCAAAAATTTCTGACTTTTTTTATCAGTTTCCTCCAGGGTTTATTTTAACTCTAGTGTAGGCCCCTTTTTCTAAAGACTAGCTAAAACAGCTCATCCATTCTCTGAGCATCCGACTCAGTCTACTGATTTGGTAGGGTAAGAGATGTTTATTATGGTGAAGTGGAAATAGCAGACATGACAGAGTGTTAAAGTTTTTTTTTTATATTCATTGCCTTGTTCTTTGGATATCCGGTAAAATAGGGTGGCTCAACAAAGTGCTTTTTTCCACACCATATTTGACTTTTGTTGATAATGAATTATTACACAAAAGTTTATAATATAAATACATTATATCAAAAAAACTTGCAATCTATTGCCAGTGTAGCGCAGAGGTCTCTCGCACGATTTTCGATTCTAAGCCAGGAGATAATAAAGAACGACCTTTTTCTAAACATCCTGGGTTCAGGTGAAACGTGCATAATATGTATTTGTATATTATATTTTACATCGTCGTATCCTATAACTCAAGATTCATATTTGAGTTTGGGACTAGCTGGATTTGTACGAATTGCAATATAATATATTATTAAGTAACGTTATACTTAATTGACATATTTCAATCTTTGTAATTCACAGACACAATAATTCAAAGTCAGAAGTTGTTCATTGATATTTCAAGTGCTCTCATCGGTAGTCCTTTAAATTAATTTTAGGATGTCATGTTAATTTCAAAACCTCCCTAGTGTGTCGAGAACGTTAATTGAATATGAGCTTTTCAGCATAGTGCTGTATTATTATTATTATTATTATAAAGGGATGAATTCAAATAGCTTTAATAAGGGTGAATTTGATTATATTCAAAACGTTTTTCTTATTGAGTGTATTAAAAGTTCTATATTATGTCTAAATATTTTGTACTTGAATATTAACTCAAACGTCAAAACTGTTTTTTTTTTTATATTTGATTTTTTTTTTCTTCTCAATATATCGTGTCGGGTTCCCCGACGTTGACTATCACTTTCAAGAATGCGGCCCTATCCTTGGTAGTCCAAAACTGCTTCAGACCCTCCATAATTCTGTAAACTCGTGTTTTATACGGAGTCAGGAAATCCATCTTTTTTCAACTAGTTTAGAACCCTCGATTTTACCCTTTTTTCTGCATATACCTAAATTTAGTTTTTATCCGTGTTCTTTCAGAAACCATCATTTTGTGTCGTTGGTAAACTAAACATTATTAAAGTTCACCATATACTTAATTACTCTTTATCTTCAAGTGCCCTGTCTTCAGATCCTGTCCTGCGCCGCTTGGAAAAGCTCGTCCACAATTAAACAACAGCATAATTAAACAAGTCAAAAATTAAATATCCCATGACTATTTAGGTACTTACGTTTTATTGGACACTTGAAAAAAAAACCCAGAAATTAGAGTGTGAGTAACACAGAATCCACGGGGACGGGTAACCATCCATCAATCCCATCACGAAATCTATCACGAGTGGGATAACCAGCGAACCAATTGCTTGTATTAAACAATGTAAGTCTTCCTCTCTGCACAAATCACAGTTGAGACATTCAAGATACCTCATCGCTGATTTCAAGATGTTAATTTTTTTAAAACGTGATGTTTTATGAATACCTGCCTTTTACAAGGCATTGGAAAACTTACAGAAAAGTGTGGGGGGCACATTCTTTACCTGGAGTCTTATCATTATTCAATTACCTAGTAAATCCAAAACTATTTTAGTATAGATTTTTTAATGAAAAATACATACCTTATTATTATATGGGTGGGTGTCTGATCTTCCAATGGAGAGATTACAAGATATCTTGGGATTTGTTCCGTGATTTGTTTTGTTTTGTGTTTTGTGTGGGGTGATATACGTGTGTTAGTATGTGGTGTGGGATTTGTGATGTGTGTGGTTGAGGAATATGTTGTTTTTTTTCTTGTTTCATATGGAGAAGTGGGTTGTATGTGTGTTGTTTCATGTATGGACGGTTTACAGCAGTGTTTTCTTGCTATGAATGTGATTGTGTAAATATAGGAGATGAATGGTTTTTGTAATTGTGTATATGTTAATGTTTCTATATAAAATAAAATAAATAAATAAATAATAAATATTTCTTTATTCAATTAATATCATACAAACGTTGAAACATATGATTGATATGTTTGTGAGATGTTTGCTCTAGTACAGGATATACCTAGTTGGGCAGCATCGATAAAAGTATGTAGGTATAAAGTTTGTAATTTATTAGTGAAAAATAAAAATGATATTTTTCAACAGTACATTTGTTCATTTTCATATATTGCGCATTGAAAAAAAACTGTGTATTTTCTTTCTATCGGGATTTAGATATTTCGATTAATAGTTTGCAAACAAAAGTAAAGGTGATTATTAAACCAAGTGAATTGTCACAAGGGAAAAGTTTTATGTGTGATTTTTTATTAAATTTTTTAACGAAAAATCCACATTTGTTAATAATGGTTTTATGTGATTAAATACTGTAATTTTATATTTTAATCCATTCACCGTGTCGGTGTGGTAGTAGAATTCCATAACGAAATTGCGATTTCGGGATTTATTCTCGAGAGAGACGTCCTTCGTTTAGTTAAGACATTTTCAATCAATGACAAGGTTGACAATTTTGTCATGTTAGAACATTATCAATCAGTGACTAGATTGTTAATCAATGACCAGGACATGGACAAGATTGACAATGTCCTAATAAGATCAATGACAAGGACATGGACAAGATTGACAATGTCCTAATAAGATCAATGACAAGGACATGGACAAGATTGACAATGTCCTAATAAGATCAATGACAAGGACATGGACAAGATTGACAATGTCCTAATAAGACAAAAGACGTCTCTCTCGAGAATAAATCGCATACTAGAATAAAACATTTTTTTTTTTAACTTCTTTACACGGCAAAGCCTTTTACATGTTGAACAATAAAATAATAATAACAATTAAAACAATTTGACAGACAAAGACATTATACAGTTACAGTTTCATGCAAATAAATTAATGAAAAAAAAGATATATATAATCTAAAACAAACTTCACATGCAGGTACAAAAGATTAATTGAATTTAAAATTATTTAAATTATTAGACAAACAAAAAAAATATATACCTATATATATACAACAAATGAGTGTGATTTACCAATAAAAATAAAAATATGTATACCTAGGACTAAAAATAAATTAAAATAAAATTTGTTTGATTAATTTCGTTGATATTTCGAATCTAATTTCAAGTAAACGCCATTTGAAATAGTGTAAAATGAAATGTCCTCTGTGCGTCGTTTAAATGAGATGTTAGTTTTATTTGTATTCTTCATATCTGAATTAAGACGTTTAGTGCAACAAAAGTCTAAGCCATTCAAGATTTATTATGAGATATGAAGGTAGAAAAATCATTCAACATTCATTGTATTTTTTTTTTTTCATTTAATACTCTGCAGTACTATACTATACCCTCACGCCGTGTCCCAGGTGTGGTGGGTAGAGAGAACGGAGCGCCATGTAGATCTATCTCTACACTTCATTCGTTTCCTCTACATTCATGCATTTTCTCATACATGCACGCCGATTTTTCTAACTCAATACGCGGCCGTCCTTTAGAATTTGATCCACGTGCACAAGCCACGTAGTTTTTGGACGTCCGCGCTTCCTTAGATCCTATTTATTGTAATCAATCAAATTTGGAATTCTGACAGAATAAAGATAATAAATTATTAATATTGTGTGTGTTACAAAGATGTATGATTTTAGTTGAAAAAATGTTGTAATGCATAAAACAAAATGTTTTTGCTTATAATAAGGTATATTTAATGGCCTTGATTAAAAAAATATAAATAAATATTATAAATAACAACCTTATAGGCTTAGTGTAATAATATAGCAAATTGTGAAGTTGTGGATACAAGTTGAGTAGGATAATGCATCGTCTATATTTTATGATTTGCAAATTATTTGTTCAAATGAATATTCAAACGTTTCATAATCAACATAAATTTCTAACTGAAACATGACACTCGAAAATTAATGGAAAAAAGTGAGATATTTTTTCTTCACCAAAGGTTCAACGGGATGAATGTGAAAAGTAAAAAAGTACAAAATATTATGTACACGTGAACATGTGAGTGCTATGTCAGCTTAAATCCTTTCATGACTAAGTCTGGTTTTTCACATATTATCTACTTGAAACATTCGAAGACACCTTATTTATCTTAAAAATCCTTTCTAAGCCATCTGTCTACAACTACGATTATTATTATTATTATTACCTACAAAACCCTCTATCGAAAAACTTTGAAATTAGAACTCGACGAGTTCTCTAAAGGATTTGAAAAAAGTTTGTAAGGTATTATTGTATGTACCTTCTATACTTCTAAATATTAAAGTAAATGTAAAGAAGGAACTCAATTGTGTTTTATACTATCTCCTATGCCTAATAACAAAGTACTGAAATCCTGAAAATCCTTTTCTAAATGGAAAAAGTATTTTCTCGTATAGTAAAGGATAGATAGAAAACTACTAACCTATTATGTAATATTATTTTGTAGGTGTATTATTGACAAAACGGTTACGAGGAAAGTTTCTGTATGTCAAAGGACTTTTTTCCGGTTGCATAATGTATACATTTCATGGAATAGTATTAATCATATTGTCTTGTTTTTATCTTATATGGGTGAATGGGCTTAGTTTCAAACTTTATGTCAAATCTTAAGAACACAACTCAGACTTAAAAATCATACAAACTATGAAAATTACTTAAACCAGCCTAAACCGATTCGTAAGTATCGGAACACCTTTCCTGTTTCATGCTTAAGGGAGTTTGCAGTCTGCTGGTTGTGCGGATGAGGTGTCTGTTGAGTAATATTCTTAATATCTTCACTCATGCAGGTGTGCAATTCCAGTAAATGAAAAAACTTCGTTTAACGTCTTTGATCTTCGTTATCTCAAACCTGAATGTCTCGTATTCCAAATGCGTGTGCAGTGAGAATGGTAGATATAATTGGTGAAAGTTGTCCATGGACACCGAAAGTGATCACTTAAGCCAGTCTAGAGCCAATTCGTAAACGTTGGGACGCCTTTCTCACTTCTTCTGATTACATTTTGTACGATGTTACATTGTGTAAACATGGTTCTTCAATCGAATCGAGATATCTGGTTGGTTATATACCTATAAATATCTAAAATTTATATATTTTTCGAAGACCTGCCATTTACTCTCTTTCCAGTTTCAATCCTCTGGATTACTTTGCATCAAGATCTTGGATATTGCCATCTAAAGGACAACAAAAAAACTTACGAGAGAGAGTGGGCAGTCCATTTGTCCATAAACAGTGGAGTCGTTTAACGCTTCTTTACAAAACTATGAATAATTCAACACGTACACTAAATTTACTTAAAATATATTCTCTATTACAGAACACACAGTTCGGTACAATAAACTTCCCGAAACTGAGATTAATGATTCCCAATGTACGGTACATATGTACTCGTACAATGAATTATTCTATATTATTAGATTTACGCGATGTTTTGCAATGAGATTTCATGTCTCAAACGCGAGTACTTTATACCCATATTAAATTAAGGCACTGCTATTTTTATTGGTGTCTGGAATATTAAGTTGTTTACCCTGCGTCTAAAAAATCTATTCACTCGCGCTGTATCCCTAGTGGGGTAGGCAGAGAGAACAAAATGCAATATATAAATCTGTCCTTACATACTTCTTTTGCTTCTTCTACATTCAAAAAATTTCTCACGCACTCACGTCGATTTTTGTTACTCAAAACACGGCCGTTTTTGAAAATTAGATCTACATCGTCAATCCATGTAGGTAGTTCTCGGACGCCCGCGTTTCCTCACACTCCTTTTTTCAGACCAATATAGCCTTCTTGTCATTCTTTCCTCTTCCATTTGTTCCACATAACCAAACCATCTCAATTTATTTACACACATTCTATCCACAACACTCCTCTTGCATCCACTCATTCATCTAATATCCTCATTCCTCACTCTACCACGCAACGTTTTACCAACCATCCTCCTCAGTGATCTCATCTCCACGGCATTTATTCCACTTTAGTCCCTCTTCAACCATGTAAACGTTTCGCTTACATATTATATAAGTGTCGGTACCAGGATGGTATTGCGCACTTGCAATTTTGTCATGTTCGACACATTGTCATTGTTGACAATGGGTCGAAGTGCACCGTTAAGCAATAAAATATAATTAAAATTTATATTTTTTCTTTCTTTAAATGGTTGGCTAGAAGAAGTTACTCTGCAACATATCAACCATTTGACAGACACTTGAAACTATTTGTTTTAATAATATTATTGTGTCAATAAAGCTTAATTATAATTATTGTATCTTAGATGAATTTACGAAAATGTTTGAACACTGATTAGAAATGTACAAAATTATAGTTTTACAAAAGACAATACTGTTGTAAGGTATAAATAATACTAATGACAATTCACAAGAGAGGCGGTAGAATACATCTTCAGTAGGAATATTATGATTTAAGTTTTCTTTCTGAAGTAATCTGAAAGTTTTGTTTCTTAACAAAGTAAAGTGTAAGAGACGAGGTTGTATTTCGATGTGATATTTGAAATTTTCACTGTTTAATATAATTACGACATATACTATGTAAATAGTTATATCATTTTGCAACAATTGTGAACTGATAAGTCGAAAGACGGCAGGATTGATACGACCTGATAAGTCGAAAGTCGTTTTTCTCACGATTTATAAAACTATAGTAGAAAGAAATACTTGTTTCAATTTATCAATTTATTCAATTCTACTGCGCGTGCACAGACACAATTAGCAATATTTATGTTTTGTAAACCGTTTTTAAGAGCTTTTCCCAGATTGATATAAAAAAAATGATCGAATTACATAAATTACATTGATTTTGCTTCACAATTTGAATATGGGTCGTTTTTTTATTGTCAATCACACTGAAGACTAACATAATAGTTAATAATTGTTTTAAAAAGCAGTATATATCAACACGCCCAGAAAGTGATTTGATGATAAATTTACTTCGATTTTGTTCAAACCGTATGTGAAAATAGATATCAGAAAAAATCCTCATTGCATAAATATTATGTTTTTTTTTTACCCCAGAACACGTCAATTATGAGTCTTTGTTAACTTTCAACGGTAAGTATCTAACCAGGATATAAAGGACAAGGTATTTCAAAAATTCCAGGAAGGTTCTTCAGCCATTGACCTCACAAGTTCTTTATTTTACTGATCCTGAAAATTCTTAGAATAATTACATACATTTTAATAACATTCTTTGCTGTCGTTTCCCCATTCAGACCCTGGTAAATCTCCCAATTATCTCTGTAAGTTTTATAGTCTTCTTTAAATGGTAAGTAAAACCTCACACAAGGCAATACAATTCTGTACTTCAGAAATAAAGCATTCCACCCATCCTGAATGTATATGTCTTTAATCAGTACAGAGAAGACAATTTTCACGTTTATAACTGGTGATTAGTCTGCAGGCTACCCTTCTTGTGAGATTTGCCTTGATGGTATAGTAATAGTAATTTTTCATTCCGACATGGCATCTCCAATAAGTGCGGTAGCCAGTAGACCAACTAACAAAAATTTATTTAATAGGTAATTCAAGAGTTTTTGTGTTTACGATAGTTTAGGCGAAAACGTTCGGTATTTAACCTAACATAGTGGAGATTGTAGTGGTAAACACAAAAACTCTTGAATTATTAATTAACGCTAGTCTAGCTAAACAAGTGTGTTGTTATAAAAAACTGAAATTAAAAGTGAGAATGTGTTCGTTAAAAATATATTTTAATCAGTGTTGCCTTAAACGTAAATTAATACCAAAATATATCAATTGTAAATCAAATCACAAAAGTGTCAGTGCTATATCTACCATTACCCCTCCCACTACCCCTCCCACTACCTACACCCTTCTCACCACATGAACAACAGCCCTCACAATTTTTAGATTTCAGTTTCCCTGAAGATGCCTACAAGTATAGGCGAAAACGTTCGGTATTTAACCTAACATAGTGGAGATTAAACAGTGCTCAATAATATATTTTTATGTTTTATTTATTAAAAAAAAATATATATTTATTTAATATAAAAAAAATGTATGTAACAAACGTACAATTTTTTTCTCTCCGTGCAAATTAACGATGTTTTATTAATACTTATTTCCTCTTACAGGACACTCAAAAACTAGGAGAAAAGAGTGGACGACCTACTTACTTTACTTACTTTTCGGGTCCGGACTTTTGACCTTGCCACTCCAGTATGCAGCGTCGTTTATCGCCTTGTCACTCGCCATCATTAGGTCACTCTCAATACCTGCATTCCTCATCAGCGGGCATGGCAATAAGTGAGAATCATTCTGCACCTCCCCGCTGTCGCAGCTAGTGTCCTATCCATCCAAAAAGCCCCACCTCTGCTGGTTACTTCTGCATCTAGTCACCTCAACCTTTAGTCTGTTCAGTGGGAAGACTTAGACTCTTTTTCGGGAACTCTACGGGAAATTGTTATGTTATATTTATAAATATCACGATAGTAAGTTACCCGTACAAACATCTCATCAAGCATATTTAAACATTGAAACTGTTACCCTGTTACTAAATATTTAGGAAAATTAAAGTTATTGTAATGACACCTACACCTAGGTATTACAATAATACAAAGTTTAAATGTTCTAACCTTCAGAATAGCGGATATTATTATCAGCCTTACTACTATTCGCAGTCTTAAACCTGTCAATGTGACACTGACACTTCACCTTAAAATATTTCTTATTAACGTCAAACGGTTTTTGACGTATTCTGACCATAGAGAACAGCAGTTAAATTTATTATCTTATAATATCTCTGAAGTGATATGAAACAAAATTCGTAGTAGCATTGTTGTGACAAAATAATAATGTAACAATTGAAATGATTTCTTTAAAATGTATTATTAATAAACTAATTAAAATTTTTGGTTCTTTCATTCTTCTGCGATATGTCTTCCTTGGTGGGAAGGAGCATTCAAGCTGCCCTCTGTGGTTCACTCGTGAGGTATTTTTTTTATTCGCAAGTGCTGATAAAAACGTAACTGTAAGAATATTTTTGTAAGAATATTGTAGTAGTGAGAAGTGCCTTGTAGTGAGTATCTCCTCCACGAAACATTTAGGTTTGTAATTTAGGGAAGGATTTTGTCAGGGGGAGCCCTTAAGGCAAATCATGAGCCCTACTTTTGATTTTTTCTTTTTGGTTCATTGAATCTGGATGCTTATACGAGCTCAACTCTTAAAGTGGTGGGAATTAATGCTGATTAATAGGAGTCTTTGACTCCTGGGATATCCATATGTGTAGAGAGTCCTTTTAAAATACTTAACATAATTATTTATAAGAAGTCCATTTTAAATTAAAGATTTCTTTTGTAAATGATACTGTTTAAAATTTTAATACTTAATATGTAATAAATAATTCCACATAAGAAAATACAAGGCCTTTGTTCTATAACAAGATAGATCTTTAAAGCTAAGTGTAACAGACAATATTATATAGAAGGATCTAGCAAACTGTCAAATACAAATTAACACCTTTCCCTCTTGTCGAAAGTTCGACGTAAAGTTTAGTATTACAAGTAGGTACCTAAATAGTTTTAAGCGATTAACATTTTGTAAACGACTATAGGTACTACTAGTATTATGTAGTATGTATTTGTATAGTGACGGAATATCTGAATAACAAAAGCCTTCGATATATACATACAATATAATGATAATGGAAATCTCTTTGAATAGAGCCAAATGAAATGGAAATGCGGTGATACAATTATTTGTAGGTATCTAAATTTACCTCGAATCTTTTCAGAAACCTCATGTTTTTCATACATTTTTCATTATTTTATACCATAGAACAGTAATACACACAATGTTAGTAAGGTTCTCGACCTTTCTTATTTCTTTTGGAGTGTTCTCTAAAACTTACTTACTTACTACTAAAAGTAAATATTTGTATGTATTGTTTGAATATTTGTATGTCTTCAATTAATAATAATGATAACAGATTGACATTACAAACGCACCTATTAGTTAGATTTTAAAGAAAATTCAATTTAAAACTCATACTTAGATTTTTTGTTCAGCTTATTGTACCACACAACACCCAAATGAGTATATTGGTGTTGTCCAGCAGATGTTTTTCTGGGAGGTACCTTAATTAGGCCTCCCAATCTTGGATACGCACTAATGTCATCCGGTGAGTGGAGTTTTTGTACAAAATACTCTTTACAAACATGAGACATTGCCTTTCTTTTATAAATATTATCCAATGTGGGCACCAGAAATTCTTTAAAAAGTTCCGAGGTCAGTTCGTCAGGAGCCCTCTATTATATTCAAATAAATAAGTTACGATTCGTCATTATATTGTGCACATTAATGACTCAATTGGGTTTATTGGCATGTGTGTCTATTTGATCTGTATTTGTTTATTTATTGTAGAAAAGAAACAATGAACAGCATTACAGTAAAAAAAAAACTTTTTGCTGTCATTGTACGTAAACAGTAAACAATCTGAAAAATAATTATATTCAACACAAAAATACAGACACATAACAATTCTAGAAAAAGAAAAACTGACCACGTCCAATCGTATTGCATAATATGATTGATTTATCACTAATTATGCTATGATAGTGTGCTGCTGAATCCCAAGTGGGGTAGGCAGAGAGAACGGAACGCTGTATATATCTATCCTAACATACTTCTTTCGCTTCTTCTACATTCATACAATTTCTCATACAGGTACGTCAATTTCTCTTCATTAACAGACGGCAGTTCATGAGAATTTGATCCACGTGATCAAGCCATGTGGATATGAACACCCGCGCTTCCTCACACTCCTTCTTTCAGACTAGTATATTCTCTTTGTCATCCTATAAAATAAAATATAATAAAGCAATATTGTTGCATCTGGTACAAAAATAAAACGAGAGAAATGGAAGATAGGGAATGAAAGAGAGCATTCAAGCCTGTCAAAAAGTTTTCCAATAGAAACCTTTCTAAGTGGAACATTTTGAACGAGTCCCGACTTTTCAGTTATTCAGGAGCCGGGATATTGTGGCAGCGTGGAAAATATGAATACACAAAATGGAACAAATAAATCTTTGACGATTGTAATAATAGAAATCCGCGGAAAAGTTTTGCGCTTTGCAATTACTATTTTCATGAAATATTAAATATGAATCTATGACTTACTTAAAGTTACTCATCCGTTAAGTTTAGGACAAAGAAAAGATTTCTAACTATTTTCTATGAATTTCAAACGTCCTGTTAGATATTCGTGAAATATCACGAATAAGTCGTTCTGAATGTCTTATTTTTTTATTGGCACGGAAAGAACGACATGCATGTTAATAACATGATGTTGATTTGCTGCCTTTCTCACTTCTGTAGCAAGATGCCACCGTGGTGTGATTGGATGATGCGGTTACTTATTAAAAATGTAAGACAAGCTCCTATTCTTTTTCTCTTTATCAATTATAGTATAGACAATTCACACAGATCGAGCGAGTCCCAAACTTAGATATGAATCTTGTATTATATGTACTAACACGACGACATGCATGTACAATGCACTAAACACATATAGACATGTAACACCCAGACCCAGGACAATTTGAAAAAGGTCATTCTTCATTTTTCCCTAGCCGAAAATCGAACTCGGGACCTTGTGACTCAAAGGCAAGAGTGTTACCTCTGCGCCATACCGACTGTCAATTTGAAACAACAGCAATAAATATAAATGGAAATGAACATGGCTGAGAGAAATGATATTTGAAGACATGGTTGTCTGAAAATCAATTGGCAGGATCAATGATCATAATTATCAACCAGATCCTTTAAAATAGAAAGGTCTTGGGCACACTGAAAAGAAAAGCATACATGAACTATCGAACGACAATAACGGACATGAAAAGCGTATCGAGAGATAGAAGCGAATTGCGTTTCACCCTTTCTGCCTACAATAAAATGCGAAAAAATATTTTTTTGTATAATAATAATAAAAAAAACTTTTTATGCGTATTTATTACCTTTAGGCAGTTTCTTCCAGTAAACTCGACACATAGATTACGGTTTTACTTCTTTATATTTACGTTTATCTATCAGATGATGTAAATGTTAATGTACCTATATTACATGAAAAATCAATATTCATTATTTTTAGCTCTTCTCCAATTTATTTTTAGAATGTTTGGAAAATATGATGAAATATTTATATTTATGTTTTTGTATTGTTTTAAGTATTGTATTATCGTTGTTTTTAAATTTAAATTTACTTTGACTTTTTTTAGAGAATTTTAACTTTTACTTTTTTTTTCCTTAAGACAGACATTTCTGGTAAGAGTGGAATCTTCGCTGGTCTACATGTTAAATATATTAATTGTCAACATATTGTGTAACGACTGTTTGATTCTAAATATTGTGAACAAAAAAAAAAAAAAAAAAGAAGAAATGTTTACAATGAACTACAATCTTTTTTTTATTTCATTTGTTAAATATATTAAGAAGATAAAAACCAGACAAACCGTCTTCAATAAATGAAGAATTTAATTAGAATTTTGATGAAATCTTCCGTCAAATTACACATTTCTAAAAATACATTTTTTGATAAGCTTTTTTCTTTTCATCTCGTTTGACTTAATTTCATATCTGAGCTTTTATATAAATTTAAAATATACGATGCATTTCAGTTGATGAGCTTTGAAAAATGATTTCAATATATTGCATTATCAAAAGCGCATCTGTGAATCAAAGTTGATTGGAAAAGTTCGAAAATCCATAGCTTTTTCTGATGCTGTAAAGTTTCTTAATGAATTTCATCCACTAGATTCACTTGAAAAGCTAAATGTAGTTTATGCAAAAGAACTTTCAGTAAGTTATTTCATATCATTTTTCTTAATATAATCTTATTTTGATAAATGTTGGTATAAAATATTGTATAATGATTCCATATATTGTTTGATTAAATATATATAAAATTTATATATAATGTATGCATATAACTGTATTTAATAACTTCTGACACATTTGTTATCGTATAATTTTATTCATTGTATTATATCGTTATTCCTTTTTTTTATTTTTTTCACGAAAATTTCAATCACAATTTTCAGGCGTTTTTTTACGGCGTACCTAAATATTTTAATATATGTAGGCGTACATATTGCCTTAGGAAAACATTGCCTCAAGGCAATATTTACGCCTTTTGTAAAATTTATTTTTGACAATAATGTGTTTATTTTTATTATCATCAAAAGCTTTTTAGACATATACGTCAGTCTTCAGTAATAATTATTTACAAATAAAATAATGTAGTAATTACTCGAGTTATAGTTTTAAAGGAATCATCATCATCATCATCATCTCGCCTTCAACGCTCCTCTCGGGAGCACAGGGCAGAAACCAGTCTCCTCCATTCAGAGCGTCTCTGCGCCAATTGCGACACCTCTTTCCACGACATTCCCTGCGCTCTGATATTGTTGTCATAGAAATGGTGTATTGTGAAAGAGGAAGGTAAGTCAATAATGATTATCCGTTTCGTAGAGACCTGACAAAAAATTACTTTCTCACTCTTTTTCATAAGCTTTCGAATGTCCTGGCAAGCGTTAGAAAAAATATGGAAATTTTACATTTTAAATTCAGCGATGACAGTTTGCATGTCTTAACTTTTGGTGGCACGGAGAAGAAAGATTGCGTGTGAATCACGTGCAGCTGATCAGCTGGCTACCACATTTGTAGGATATGCCGTGATGGTATAGTAGTAGTGAAAAATAATTATTCATACATAAGATTCGCATTGTTTGACATCAAAACTTGAAAGTAGGTATTTTGTTTTTTTTTTTAATTTATGTACGCGAAAACTGGAAATAGGTTAATTTTCTATACACCATCTGAAATGAAGAGACTACGGAAGAAAAGGTTGTGTTTGCATAAAGACCATGAGAAATAATAAGCAGTGCTTATTGTTATTCATTAACGACCATATATTTTACATAATATTATTATTATTAAACATAAGATGAAAGAATTATTTAAAATTGTGTGAAGGCTGTATCATACTGTCTTAAGAATCCATTTTTTCACGTTAAAAAGCCTCAAATATAATGTGATTTTGTTATGATGATAATAAAATTAATGATAAAATTAAAATATATTTAAAAAAAAAACTACATACAAATAGAGAGAGCACATACAAATAGAGAGCTCCTGACAAATATTAAGGTTCGTAAAGTCTCATATTTGGGCCACATCCTGCGAGGCGATAAGTATCGGCTTCTGCAGTTGATAATAGAAGGCAAGATTGAGGGACGTCGTGGAGTGGGAAGGAGGCAGATGTCGTGGCTGCGGAATATACGGCAATGGACCGGAATAACACGGATGGAAGAGCTGGTCCGCACAGCGCGAGACAGGGATGCATTCTCCAGAGTGATCGCCAACGTCGGGGGGACCTGATATGGCACTGATAGATGAATAAGAAACAAAACTATGTGCCTACCTTGTAAGTCAACCCAATGAACAGACTTGAAGCATTCGATGTGAATGTGGCTCTATCGCCGAATGCTCAGAATTCCCTGGACAGACATGGTCACTAATACCGAAGTACTGAAGCAAGCTAGAGTTGACCGGGAGCTGTTGTGAACTATCAAGGTTATTAAGGTTTCACATCTGGGTCATGTTCTGCGTGGAGAAAAATACCACCTTCTCCAACTGATATTGAAGGGGAAAATTGAGGGGCGTCGATGACCCGGTAGGAGACAGATGTCCTGGCTTCGAAGCATAAGGGAGTGGACCGGCATCCGAAGTGTGGAAGAGCTGTTCCGAGCAGCGCAGGACAGGGAAAAGTTCTCCGTGGTTATCGCCAACGTTGGACGAACCCGTTGTGGCACTATAAACAAAGAGAAAGTAATATAAAGTGTTAAAAATATCGATTTAGCTAGATAAATCTTTTTTATCTATTCAATCCGTATTTGTAATTAGGTATATTTGAGTTATACATATAATTTAAAGCGCTCAATTTTATGTTTTTTCAATAGGTACATAATATTTATTCAATGATTCTAAATGGTTTTGTCACGTTTCGACAATTTCCGTGTTATCATAGAAATAATTATAATTAATATTTTTCGTTGCGTGCTGTTGTAAATACAAAGGGGAAAGGCGGTGACTATGAGCAGAGCACCGAGATAATTTAATTTACATTTAGCTGAAACATACACACGTCTTTTTAGTGTACTCACCCTTATCTTCCCTTTTCTATGTAGATAAACATTATACCATTGTTGGGTTTAATACTTATGTAGTCTAAAATTTAAATTTTTCTCGTTTACATTAAATACATTATTATCTTGGTTTGTTTTCGTTCTTGTTATGGTTATTTTAACTGGCTTTTTCACCCACGACCAATTTGTTCTTGCATACAGTTAATTTGCTTACTTCCCCATTTTTCTTAAACCGTTGTTGAGACCTTATATTTTTGGAATAAAAATGTCTATTACTTGAAAAATGGTAATGTTTCTGATTATCAATCTAGATCAGTGTTTCCCAACCTTCTTTATGCCAACCCCCACCGTAATCTTTTTAAAAGTCATATGCCCCACCGGCATCTTTTGATAGAGGCATACCGAAATCGATCGCGATGAAAATAATCAAGTAATGGAAGTGCATTGCAGAATACTAAAAACATTCACAATGTCTTGACATTGTTACATATTTAATCCTAAAATAAATGATACTATAAGGTACCTTCATCTTGTAAAAAAAGTTTAATTATTTGTATCAGGTAAATTAAGTTTTTCTTATTATCGAAGTTGAGTTGGCGGTCATTACATCTAAGTGATTCCTATTGAGTCTGAATATCTTTGTCAAAAATTTATTTAAATACTCCTACGTTTAAACAAGTATACATTTTCTTTCAATACTTTTAATTCAATATTCTCCCGTCAGCAGAATCTTCAGGTGGGATGATAGTGTGGGCTTAATACTTAAAATATTTGAATTAGGTTCGGCTCTCCAACGGTAGATTCTGAAATTTTGCAAAAACATAATATTATTAACAGCTTTACCTGTATTTAGGTCATACTTTTGTTAATGCAAATGGACAAAGAATTTAATATTATAAAATTAATTAGAAATTGTGCTCAAAACATTTTATATAGAATCTCTCACGTACCTACTTTCGCGGAAAATTCACTTTTTTGCAATCATAAGATAAAAAAATATTTTTAGTTGGCACATACTTAATGATTTTTTGCTCTCTAATTGCATAAGAACTCTTAGTTTTTTTAAATGTCATCTACACATATCAAAAATATAAAGCTAGATATGCACGAGTGTATAATTATAGTCCATCCTTTTGCATGCCGTAATGGAGGGTATGACCGAGGGGACAAACTCTAGGGGACGCCCACGCCGAGAGTACCTGGAGGATCTGTTGGTGGACATGCGCTGCTCATCATATGCAGAATTCAAAAGAACCGCACAAGACAGGGAGGAGTGGAGGAGAAGAATTAAAGAGATAATTGCTGCAAACCAATCCCAGGATTGAAACCAGAGAGAGAGATATAATATGTAGGTATAGGTATCAACATTTTTTTTTACATTATATACTTGTTATGTACCTAGGATAGATTTGTTTGTAAATGCGTTATTTTTCCTATAATTGGGAATTTTTATGAACGTATATTTTATTTATATTTGTGAAAACCTATTAAAAAGCCAAATTAATAAAATAAAATAAACCAAAATAAAAAAAAAACTTGTTTAGATATGACGAACACATAACAGATAAAATAATATTCATCTTCGTCATTAATCATTGAGTTGGCTGGTGTCGAGTCTCGTACATCAAATTGAAGGATATCGTATTCGCATATTCCCATAGCCGTCAAACTCCATCTTCACGACGCAAGCATTTTGATTATTGTTGAGGTGTTTGTAGCGTGTATTCAGGTAAATATCAAACCTAGATTCATAAAAAATGTGAATGACTTTTATAGAGATAGGCATGGGGGGACAATATGCAGTTAGTACGCTGGCTATCCCATTTGTAGGATATAACATAACATGTATAGACAATTCACACAGACCGAGCTAGTCCCAAACTAAGATGTTAATCTTGTATTATGGGTACTAACGTGACGATACACATATATACAATGCACTACACACATATACATGTATCACCCAGACCCAGGACAATCTGAAAAAGGTCATTCTTCATTTTGCCCTGGCTGGGAATCTAACCCGGGACCTAGTAACTCAATGGCAAGTGCGTTAGCCTCCACGACACACCGGTCGTCGCCGTATATGCCGTGATAGGGTACAGTAGGATTGCACCTTACTATCGAAGAAGAAGAAAGACAACTCATCTAGAAATTTTTTAAGGACTTTTCCTTCAAAGGACCTTTCCTTTAGTTTTCGAATCAGGATCTTTCCTTTAGTTTTCGAATCAAAATATGCCATCATAGCATATCCTTCAAGTGGGATAGTCAGCAGACCAGCAGCATGTTATCAATATGAGAGCAGTCATCTTCGTGCAGACAAAAAAGTAAGACATTGAGGATGGGTGGTAAACCTTGTCGCAAAATTTAAGTTGTAAAATGTCTTCATTTTTCAAACACCCACCTTTTACAGGACTCTCAAAGACTAACCTAGTAAAAGTGAAAAAAAAAAACATTGATTGGTAAATCGAAATCAGAAAAATCGTTTTTTTATTTACTAAGTTTGCAAAGATTTATGAAAAGTGTTTAAATCTGAAAAACTGCAGTTTACATAAAAGCTATGAAATTAGTAAGAGACAAAAGCGTAGTATGAAATATATACCTATAGGAAATAGTATGAAATAAACAAAAACGAAGTGACTATTAAAAACAGTCATATTTCAATTGAAATTTAACTTAAAATATATTTGTTCACTTTCGATTCCAAGACACTCGCTCTTATAATATGACCATTAACAATATACAATACAAGAGCATAAAGAAGTACAATATACATGATGTTGTTAGTTCAACAAAATATCAGTAAATTAAAATGCAGATGAGCCAAAATCAAAGTAAAGGGAGCAGAAAATAAAAAAAAAACTGTAATGAACTTATTCTCAAGGGTATTTATATAGTTAAGAGGAAATTTCTTCGTTGAACAAATCGCAAATAGTGAATAAAAAAACAAATTTCCATCACACGTATTTGACGTTGTTTTTTTAATGATGGCAACATTTGCCCCGATGAGTCACAAACTAAGGAATATTTTTTGAATAAAGTAAATAATAAAAAAGACAAGATTTTGAACTTAAAAAATTGAAGTTATAAAAATAATATTATAAATTGAAAATCACTTTTTAAATACAGTTTTATTGACTGTTTCTTGGATGAAAATTTTTTGACAGTTTGGTTTTCGAAAAACTTATTTGTTTCAAATTTCAAAGTTATCAATTAATATTTATGTACCTACTTATCCATTTTCAAAAATACACGTGTAGGTACCAATATTTTGCATTAATAAAAAACGTGTTTCCGTATAATAATATTAACTAGACAACTTATTTATAATGCGCTGTGAAAAAACCACTGCAAGGGCCCATTCAAGAATCATAACACCTCCTGAACAATAGGGGTTTTAACCTCGCCTTGAACACCTCCACACTCTCCAGAGTTCGCAAAATCATAGTGAATTTTGTTCCACAGCAACGGACCAGCCACACAGAAGGCACGGTCAACATAGTTCACCTAATTCGTTTATACCATCACGGCATATCCCACTTGTAGCCAGCAGATCAGCCGCATGTTATAAATATGCAAAGGGTGTCAAAATAATAAGACATTTGGCATGAGCGGCAAATCTCATCGCTTAGTTAATTTTATTTTACGGAAAAGAGTGTGATTGATGAATTCTTTGCTGCGAACTCGACTTTATTTTTAAGAGCACATACTAATCCATTATTTTCATCAATAAGAAATATTTGACAGTAAAAACAAAAATAATTTAGTGCACACAGTTTTGTTCAGCAATAACCCAACTGCTTAAAAATTTAAAAACTTCATAATATAAAACAAAGCCGACTTAACTCAAAATTGAAAATGTGAAACGTGTTGGATTAGAACATAAAACATTACTTTAAGACAGAGAACAGTAAAAAACATTTTCTCGAAATAATCTAAAATGAGACTGAATAAGTAAATTCTGAAAAAAATCAACAGACATTAAGTTGTAATGAGAGAAGATTATTTATCTACATAGTTGTATTAAAAAAGCTAGAAATAAAAGGGTGAATGTACAGTAGCGAACTGGTATTTTGACATTACGTGCTTTTGTCAACTGTCATATCCGTGAAAAACTTTACACTGCATCGTCTATTCTTAGATTATTCTCTTAAGTATTATTATTAACACTGAATGGCACGCGTGTGCTGAAAGAACTCATTATTTTTTCGAAAAGAAATAATAATATATTAAGACCCGTAAATATTCGATTTTACTTTTTTAGAATCTTTTTACTAGCCTTTTAGTAACCAAATCATGTTGAAATATCTTTTTTTCTGGAGTCCAAGGACTTATATTCATCCATGCAATTGTATGGCAATGGCAATCAAAACCAGAAATAACATATCTGACCCTACCACCTCAATAGGTGATGAACCGGTTGTCGCAGCACATCCCACCTTAAGATCCACTCATCCATGAATATTATAAAGCATGCAACATAAAAAAAAAACACTTCCCCAAACCAAATGTGTCAAGGAGTTTCGGCAGTCATACTCAAAATCATTTCCTCTCTTACATCCATCATTTCAGAAACACTCCTAAAGGATATGCTCAGCATATTTAGTCCCTGAATCCATTTTCAGCAGGCAAACTACAGTCATGTTAGATACATGCAAGCCGTACTTCGTTGAAAATTAAAAAGTTTGGTGTGGGTGGCAAACTTCACTGCTGAACTAAAGATATTTAATGCTTTACATAGAATGTCTGGGTGACTTATGGATATGTTTAAGTAATGTTTTGATAAAGTTTTCTTTTTTATTTACTATTTTTATTGTTTTTGTAATATTGTAACAATGTAACTCACTTCAATACACGAGATTACCTCTTTTTGAAATTGAGTCATTGAAATTTAATATTTTATTAATATGTTATTTGTTGACTGTGAAAAAAAGTGTAAAAAAAATATGAATAAATAAATTAATAACTCAAAATCCATTAAGAAAAGATAACTTTTACATTTTTTACATTTTCACATTTCTTTTAACATTTTTATGTGTTTTAGCATTTTAAGTCTCAAATTTATGTTTATTAGATTGGTAAGAAAGGGATCTTAATTGGCTTGCTCAATGTTGTACTTATTTTAATGTTTGTACTTATTGTTTCAACTTTGCTTAACAACGTTCGATCCCAGGTGCCGGCAAGCTCTCCTTTCACGACACAAGCTTTTAGTTTACTGTGAAAGGTGTATACTGTTGTATTTGGGTTTATAACAAAACCCAGATATATCTTTTTTTTTAAAAAACTGTTTGATTCTTGAAGAATAAATAAAATAATAAAAAAGCGTGTGTCATGAAGTGTTATGAAAACACTCGAGGTGTGATATTAACTATTGTTCCTTCATCTCGGTAGTATAAGTATCAGTTACTATTATTCTCCGCAATTCGTTCGCACCGTGTGTCTCAGCTGTGCTGTGCAAAAGAAAAAATCACCTTAAAGGCATTGTATGATTTATATTATTATTATTGTAGGAACACAAAAGAAAGAGTACGTACATACCTATCAAGAATAATTATTATGTTACACTTGTTGGGAAAACTATTTTTAGTTTGTTTATTGTACGTTTGTAATACATTTTTCTTTTTATATTTAATTCTTGGAATTGGTTCTAAGCTGACTAAAATGATCAGTTTTGGTGTGTATGGTCAACTTTCATCAATTCTCTCATTCTCATTTCCATTGTAATTATAATAAGGTCTTCCAATCTAGAAACTTTTAATGCAAACTATACAAACAAACATTTTTTGGCCAGCCAGCTTTGATCCTATTCGTATGCACTGGGTCAGCTTTTTCACTTCTTGCGAGTAAAGGCTTAAGATAATGTTTCTTTTGCCATCTTAAAATATATTTTTTACAGATATACGTGTACGACACCTCAATGCCTCACCTGAATCTCACTTGATATCTGAACTCTGTCTCGCTGACGAAACTCTGAGGAGACCATTATGTTCAGTTTCCGCCGTTACCAAAAAACTTGTAGAACCCTACAGTGCAAACACTTTCAAATTCACAGAGAGAAACTTTTGCGGCGCGGGGTCAACTACCTGAAACAGATTACCAGTGGATCAAATACAGAACCAGCTCACTGCTACATTCGGGAGCAAGCTGAAAATTTCATTGTTCATTATTATTTTTAAGATGTCACTCATCATTAAAGAGTGCAATCAATAAATCGTCATATTATTATAACTATTGTAAATGGGTTCATTTATTTGCTGAACGTATTCCAATTGATTGCGATGACTCTTGAGCCGTTCTTCAGTCATATTTCATTTAAAAACTTCTGCTATATGTAGACCAAGGGAATAACTATCTCTTTAAAACGTTAAGCTTTAATTAATTTAAGTTCAGAGCAACACAATTGCAAACCTTATTATTTCAGATGCTAATAATATCGCGGTTTGTTCATAATACTTCTGGTTTGATTAAATGCTATACATAATAATAGATAGTTGTGAAGTTATAATCTCCAACTTGGTCATAGACTTTCTTTATATGAACAATATTCAGAGTATTGTGGTATGCCTGGCACATAATTCCAAGCGATTTACAACCATAATTAAAAGCGTGCAATCTTCATACAGACTATGTATGTACAACTCTAGACCATACAATGTGAACACCATGTTGTACAGCAGAAATATACATACATACACACACTACTCATTTTATGGTTAAATATTACTAGCATAGAAATCGGTCTGGATCATGAAATAATGATTGAACTGTCGAAAAATATAATATAAAGCATGAAGTATTTGGCAAGTTAGTGTCAATTTCGCTGAAATTCCAAATAAAATAATGATTTATTTTTTATTCCTAAATAGGTTTGAACTTACACCAAGTGGTATCAGTCGAAAATATTAATTTTATTTTGAAGCTTTTTCTATGCTTAAATAATAATTAGGGTAACCTAAGGGAAGCCAACTTGCATAAATTGCATAAACCAAAATAAAATCGTACAAAAGATTGTCTTCACACTACAATGTTTGAAATCCCATTCGGTACGTTTAAAACCTCCGATTTAAATAAAAACATTTAATTTGATACATGCTTTATTATATATATACATTTAGATACGTAGCTTTAGATGTTGCTGCAACCAGCACCATCTGAATCAAATCGCCACCCAAAATTTTGCCTCCATTCACAATAAAAGCTCACAGAACTTTGCTTCGGCTTCCTCAACGCCTCGGAAGTTAAGAGATGGTTGAATGATTTCTAGACGAATTAAATGCAAAATAATAATTACAGAGTTACACTGTTTCTAACTAATAGGTCAAATTAATCATTAAAATTATAGGCCCTTAATGATGAAATTGAAAGGCCCGGGCGTCCCTCTTTCACAATACACCGTTCCTATGACAACGATATCAGAGCGCAATGAATGTCGTGGGAAGAGGTGACGCAATTGGCACAGAGACGCTCTGAATGGAGGAGGCTGGTTTCTGCCCTGTACTCCCGAGAGGAGCGTTGAGGGCGATGATGATGATGATGATGAATGATGAAAAATGATGTGACTGAATAACAATAATCCTGCAACATGATGATACGTGACCACCATAATGACATACCTATATTCAGTTTATAGTGGTTATCTGAATAGATCAGTTCTTCTTCAGATTCAGTTAATATTTTTTTCTGTAACTATTTTGTAAATTTGAGTGCTCTGTTAAAGCAAGTATTTGTTAAACAGCACAATTCTAGGAAGATGTGAGATATTTCATTGTTTTAATTTTTCAATACATAAGTTATTTCACATATCTTGCCGATTGTTCTGTTTCATTATGACATTAAAGAAAACAACATGCAATTTAATTACGTGAAATTAGTCCACTGACAACCCCAAAAATTGTTTTATTAAAATAGATCCTGTAATTTTGATTTTCTAAATCCTGTTCGTAATTATTATTATTATTATCACTTTCCAACAAAATTCATTATTGAAAAGTTGTGTCTCTTTTGTCACAAAATCAGTGATGTAGATTTTAATATTTAATATTATTCGCAAAGCTCTCAAATTAATTACTGTATTATATCGAATCTTTCAACTTAAGAACAAGAGCTTGTATTAAATATCTACTCATTGCAAATATAAATTTAGATTTTGTCAGCATGTATTTATAAAATTTTAATATCGTCTTATATGTATATATTATTCAGAGTTGAGTAAGTTTTTAAATTAAACTGTGTTTTCTTGTTACTCGGACCTTAAAGAATCTAGTGTGTTACTTGAGTTTACCCGCAAAGTTTTGTATAAGCTATTGTAGTTAATATTGTCGACCGACGGTACTTGATGAAAGTGCATGTTAAATTACTAAAAATAAAACACCAACTTATTTTAAGTATCAACTTCCATAGTGACTATATGTGAGATTTTTACTTCCATATGAAAGATGTATCAGAATACATCTCAAGTAAGAGTAAAATGAGAATATTTTTATTGTTATAAATTTAGTATAAAGCCCAAACCTTCAAAAGTCGTAACTTGGAATTCATTACAATTTTATGTGCTTTTTATTACTAAGGTTATATATAAAAGCAATAATAAAGCTTCCGTGTTGAATAAATAATTATAATTCCACTTCATCGTTACAAAATTGTAATTATTGTTTGAAAAAGAGGCGATTTGTAGGAATAACACACTCTTATAAACTCTTTTTCGCCCTTTAAACCTCATTTTGACACCACAGCGTTGAAATAATTTAGGGATTCATTCAAAGCAACCTTTTGTCAAAAGAGACTCGTCTTTTCTTCGGCTGGATCGTCATGGGAACGGTTTATTGACAAAATACGTTGTCCAGACCATTGGAAACTTTTCAATGGAAAAATAAATAGTTTTTTTGACCAAATTTTATCGAACATTCATAAATCTTAATAATAATAAACTATACTGCCTTCAACTACCTGAAAAATGCCAGCAAATCTCTTACCTATTACTGTGATTGTTTGCTAATTTGCAGTCTTTTCAGTATCATTTTAGTTGGTTGTTGGTGCTGCAAATTTACAGATTAGAGGCAGATGATAAATAGGAAAAATCATAGGATACAACTGACGAGATGGAGCAACATGTAAAGAAGATAGAGGGGACGAGATGACAAGTATTGGTAGGAGGCGGCTAAGTAGTGACCTATATCCAACAGTATGGACAATTCTGAATCATAAAATAGTTTAGTTGCACTAACTAAGTCAACTAAGTGTGAGGAGATAGTTGAGTCATGATAATTAGTTCTAATTCGTATTCACAGTTTTCCGTACTAATTTAGTTCATTAGTTCATTTTGACACCTTAGTACAACTATAAATTTCGAGAATCTATGGATTTCGTATTCAGAATTAAATTTTAGTTGACAGCCGACGACTAAAATAAGTTGGATTTGGCAGAATTTTATTCGCGACTTTTAATGTGCGAATATTATTAGTTGCTGTCATTTTACCGCAGAATATTGCTATATTTTGGAAGTGTTAAGTTGTTTTTTTCAATTAAAAGTAAAAATTAATATTTTTAGGGCCCTCGCAACTATTAGCATGTATAAATTGTAAAATTACACCACCACCGACGCAAATACGAACGCCAAAATATATCGACAAATCTGGCATTTCACAATTTTCACGCGCGACAACTATTAAATTGTTGCCAGAAGTGAAAATCGGAACGTGAAAAACATTTTGTATTGCGGCATCACTGAATAATATTAGTTTATCCCATAGATTTTACCGTTTGCACTTGGTGGTTCTCGAGTTCATAGTTGTTTATAGTTCATAACTAATATTAATCAACTTTTTAGTTAGTTAGTTCATTAAGATTCAGAATTGGCCCTAGTGTACATTATTTATAAGCAAGATAAAAGCTTTAAATTATTGGACAATAACTATGTAAACTATGGCAAAAGTATTAACATCAATATCGACACCACATAAAACACGTTGGGGATGACAAGGAAGCATTTCACTTCAATCCAAAATGGATGACAACAAGAACAAGACATTGACATATCTATTATCAATTTGGATAAGATAAATAGTGTTTGATTACAATACAGCTATCTCTTATACATTCCATACAACGTTTAATAATTTTCCTAATGGATATCCGTATAAGTAGAGTAGAACAAGACGTGAATTATTTTGTTATTTTCTCTGATATAGTGATGAAATTTACTACTCATATTAATTATAATAAATGAGAAACAATAATTCACTTGCGACGAGGGAATAGTTCTGTCACACAATATAACAATTAGTTATAAAATTACTTAATATTAATGTATAGTAAAATGACAGCATTTGATATATCTTTAGAGTCACAAGAATGGAATAGTTTTCATTGAGCTTTGAGATTGAAGATTACTGATCACTCAGATTGCACAGAATTCTGAGGATATCATTTTGTCCGAAATGTTTCATTTATCAAGTCTCTTTCACGCAGGAGGCGCTATTGTTGGCAGCCTTAAGAGCTGACCAGCCAAAATAACTCCAGTGTATGGAATCTTTTAACAACACATCTTCGATGTCTCTTCACCCAAGACAAGCAAACAAAATTATAAAATAAAATAAGTTAACTAAGTTGAGATATCTATGTTTGCTAGAATGGAAGAAAATGATGACTGCAAATAATACATACATAATATGCATACCTTCGTACATTAAATCTCGTTGTTTCCATCGTGAGGTGGGTAGAAATGATCAAATGCCACTTTCTCTTGTCCTCTTAAATGTTTTTTTGTTCACTAACACCCTTTAAATCCTCAGTCATGCTTACTCCGTTTTATTGTACTCAAAATGTATTCATCCTTTGGATTCTGATCTATAAAGTCTAGTTATTAAATACTTGTACGACCACGTCTTTTTACACCCTTGTTCTCACTCACATCATATTCTTTACCACTCTGTCCTTCTTCATTCTTTGATTTTACTTAAACCATCTTATTAACATAAATTCATCATGACATGTTTACATTATTCAAGTTTTATTTTAATATTTTTTTCTGGACAATTATACAATTGGCTGCAATAAAATAAGTAGAGTGCAATAACAACTTGAAATTCACTAGGGGAGGCGTTGCAAAGTGTTTGTCTGTTACAGTCCGTTTATCATGTGAAAACTGAAAAGTCCAACTGTGTTCGGTTCAAAGCTTTCCATTTTATGCACTGAATTGCTCCGAATATATTATATTTTTTATTATTATTTTCAAACCATTTCACATTTCACGGTATATATTTCAAAGTTTTTTTTTTATGTTATTTGTTTAACGTCTATATCTATTTGTTTATTTTTTACTGATAGATATTTGAAGCGATTTAATTTGCATAAATTTTTATTCATTGTTATTTTTGTCATTTAATTTGGTGCGAAAAGTATTGATACTTTGATGACTATTGAAATATAAGAGAAGTACTTTTTTATGTTCAAGTGTGCGATAAACAATAATTAATCTATAAATCTTTATTGTTTTAACAACAAAATAATGATTCCCAAAAAATATTGTATGGTGGAATTCCTGTATATTTGAATGCCGACATTTAACAATCATTTATTCCTTTGATATTTTTATCATATGTTCTTTTTTGTTTTGTAGACATTACATTTTTCATGACATTATAATTTTAATCAATTCAGCTAAATGTTTTTAGTTTATTTTATTTTATTTATTTTTACAATTATATAAATATTAACAGTCAATACAATAAATATTACAAAAATCAAATTACACACAATATAGACCACAAGTTGATCGAGATCGGAAAATGTGAAAAAGTTTTGGAGACTAAATAAGTAAAGACCACAAACGTTTCCCTGTATTACCACAATATAAAAAATCAAAACGATTAAAACAAAACAAAGAAAAACGAAACCATCCATCATGGAAATTATTATTGTAGTCATCAGTTAATGCAAGCGATTTTTAAACAAGAAAATAAAAATAATTATTTTTTGTAGATTTCTTTTAAACATAAACCCACCTACTCTAGCTAGTTCAACAAAACAGCGTTGACCTGGTAAAAGAACAACATTTTATTTTTATTGTTGTATTTTTTTTCATACACAACAAGAGGTAACGTACGAAAATGCAACGCTACGTCCGGAAAATTTAGCAAGGAACAAATTTGCATACTAGAATTAATTATATTTTAAAAAAGAGTATAAAAATTTCACAACCAAGTGATTTATAGAGTGTACTTGAATGTTTTTGTGAAATAGATAAGGAGTAAGCAACCTATAAACAAATTCGTAATTTTGAATATTTTTTTGATATTTCAAGTTTTTTGAAGCTCATGAGATGATTTCTAGTATCCTCAAGATTTATTTTTAGTTTTTGTTCTAAAAAAGTGTAGATTATCAGTAGCACTTGTGATCTCGGGAGCTCTAAGCGGAAATAGGTTTTTTTTATGAAGTTTTTGAGACAATTGGAAGTGTAATATCTATTCAAACAGGTTGACTATCAATGAGTGTGATCAATTGGAATTATCAATCTAAAATGGTTTAAAAAATTATGGAAATAAGTTGTATTTATTTAATGCAATTGTGCGGCAATCTTGTCATAATAACAGTTATTTTGATATTTTCAAGGTGTTGGAACCTTGTAAAAAGAAGGTTATTTGCGTTTCGGCAACTACTTTCAGTTATTTTCGAATCATTATCTAGGCGAGATCATATTATTCTCTCTTGTATTACATAAACTACGGATTGTTGCAAAAATGTGTCGGCGCATACTCGGTGCGTCTAAGTCTAAAAATAAATACCTACTTAAAACATTCATCTTCGCGAATATTATCATAGAAATATTAATAATCTAAAAGATTAATATGTTATTAATTATATTTAGTTTAAAATAATAGATTTCCT
Organism: Athripsodes cinereus; assembly: GCA_947579605.1. Classification (NCBI taxonomy): domain Eukaryota; kingdom Metazoa; phylum Arthropoda; class Insecta; order Trichoptera; family Leptoceridae; genus Athripsodes; species Athripsodes cinereus. The sequence continues at coordinate 3,158,775 of OX388314.1, read as the reverse complement.
CTTGGGAGAGATTATCCTAGACTGACAATAATGTGGAAGACTTTGTTTGTGGGTTTTCCCTTTGATAAGGTTATGATAACTTTCTTTGGTGCTGGAAATGTAAGTTGTTAAAAAGCTTTGAGAAAGTTTTGATGTAGCAAAAGTGTATAGTAAACATTTGATACACAATATTCCTAATTTTAGTATAGTGATGAAAATTCTTACGTTGAAAAAAAAAACTTAATAAAGCGTCTTTGTCACCATCACTTTCATATCTTCACGAGACTTCGGCCGCCAAATTTAACCTATATACTGTTTATTTTTTTCGGTACTAGCACTATGAAAGTTCATTTTTTACAAATCGATAAAAAATATTATAACAAAATACTCTGAAATAAGTTTTGAGGGTCCTATACTGAAGATGAACTAGTTTCAAAAGGCCTCTGCTATTTAGTTAAATTATTAAGTGAAAGGAAACATTAATTTTTTTGTTATAAACCTATTTAATGTATATTTTCAAGTCCTTTTTCAAAAGCATAGTAACACGTAAACTCACTATTGGTAATTTTCATTTTAAATAACCTTTTTTAGGATCATTGCCCTTTTGAATCATGAAAGAAATTTTGGGTAAATAATGAAAAATTAATAAAGGTAGCTGAAGATAGTATTTAAAAAGGCTAAAAATGATCATCTTGAATTATTGTTGTATTGTGCGTCGTCGAGTCTAAAGATTCGTTGATCTTATCGTGTCAAGAGACCAATCTCCTTGGTTTTAAGAGGAGGTATAAAGATTCCCTGTTGTTGAGAGTGCGGCGTTTATTATTATTTTCTCTGAGGATCATTAAAAGGAGAGATGATGAATGAAAAACAACAATCGTGAAAATTTCAAAAGGCGACAAAAGATCAGAGACATGCCAGTGGTATGTAAGAAGAGTATATAACTTATTCTCAATTTTAAGAAGGTTCTCCTCAATTAATTCATCGAGAAATTTACGCCGGTTTGATATAAAAATAACGATATTTTTGAATTTACAAAGATTTTAAATTAATTTTTGTACTAGACTTGTAGTAGACTTTAATAACTTAAATAAAAAAAAAAAACAAATATTTTTTTCTACTAGGTACCTATAATATCTTAATGGCGAGAGAGACGTCTGTCGAGATTGACCATTTCCTTATAAAACGATTATTCAATTATTTGGTAATAATATTTTTTTTTTCGATAGTTAAACAATCTTAAATTTTGTTTTAAACAATATAACATAAAATAAATATGAATATTAATTGTATTAAATGTTATTCAACAGTTTGCTTATACAATTTAACTATATTTACTGCATATACATATATATTGTCAATTTTTAAATCGCTGTTTACTCATTAATGACCTCATGGGCACTACATCGTCTGAAAATCCCAGTAAACATGAATATCTTTTGAAGACATGAATATCTTTTGAAGACATGAATATCTTTTGAAGACATGAATATCTTTTGAAGACATGAATATCTTTTGAAGACATGAATATCTTTTGAAGAAATGAATATCTTTTGAAGAAATGAATATCTTTTGAAGAAATGAATATCTTCTGAAGACCTCTTGATTGTCTCCTCTCACAGATTCGTAGGCAGCTTGTTTCAGAATCTGTGATCTGCAACATCAAATGTTTCAAAATAATAAAATAATACGATCAATCGGAAACGAAAAAATCAAACAGGGTAAATTAAACTTTGAATAATTTATTATACTCAAAATAAGTCTGCGGTCTAACGAAGACGAGATAAGAATGAATAAAATTTTCAAAAAAAGAATACAATGGTAAATATAATATATAAAAAAATATATAATATGACAACGTAGTAGGTATATAGTAATAATATTTTTTTCTTTTTCTGTTTGAGTCGAAAACGACAGTTGGTAGTTGGCAGCCATAATTTTTGTTATTATTTTTTCAGATTATATTTTCAGGTAGATATCTACCGCTATTTTTTTTCAGTGTCACAATATTGCTACAAAAATATTTTAGTTTGTTTAATTAGGTACATTTTTCTGTTAATATTCCATTCAAAGTTCTTTTTGCCAAACAGGCAATGCCTTCTTTAAAATATTCCATGTTAAGTTTTGCTTCGCTTGTCAATGGTATAGGTACGCCAAAACCATTGTGCATTTTAAAATAAAATAACAAGAAAAATTTAACAGTTTTAAAAAAAAAAAAATCACTTTTTTTTTCGCCAGCTCGCGTCCAATGAAAGTCACTGTGGATGTACTATAAATAAGTATTTTATTTATAATTAATAACAAAAATAGAACGAATGCTTTTTCGACACATTTCTATTAGTTTAATAATATCTGAACTTTTCGATTTCAATTAAATTTTAGTTATTTGAAGATAATATTGGATATCAAACGGTATGAACACGTTATGAATAACACTGTTTTCCAAACACTGTAAAAACCTGCAATATCAGAAATACAGGATATTATATGTTTCTATCTGCATAATTTATAGGGTTTGTCCATAAAGTATCCAATATCTCTTTCAGTGGCATCAGGGTATCGTGATTATTGTAGAAAGAATTAGTGTCTACATTGGCGTGGAGACATTTTTTATGAAAAGGGGTAGTTTCTGTCTTAGTCTGTAGCTTATGTGTTGAAAAGTAAATCACTGAAGCAATTAATTTTACTCCAAACGAAGCTTTGTTTAAAGCTAGTATATAATAATAAACTTAACGACCTTGGTCCTTTTGTCATGAACTTCGGGTAATGCCTCTTGAGAAGCTCTCCCAAAGGACATCATTGAATTTCGTTTCATCTGTCTTCTTTGTTTTATGAAAAAGCACATAGGATTTTTTTTCTTCTAGATAATTTGATCCACAGAGGTTAAAGAAAATTATGATAACAATATCATCCATGTATTGTATTGTTTTTTTTTTGTTTAAAAATAATATATATTTTTCTAATATGTACTCGAAAAACACGTGTAAAAACGAAACAGTTTCTCAACATCTCTCATTCCACTCTTGGATGTTCCGAAGCCAGGAAAGGTGCCGTATTCCAACCCTCCTACGGGTCTCAAACTTCCCTTTTATGACCAGTTGTAGGATGCCACATTTATACTTCTAATTATGTGACCAAAATACGAAGTTTTACGGAGCTTTGAGGGGGATGTTTTCTGCTTTGTGTTCCTGGGAGGAGCGTGAAGGGCAAGATTATGGTGAAGCTCAAACATTGATTGTTTTTTTACAATTTCCTATTATTTAGAATGAAAATAGAAATCCAATAATGTATTTAGGATACCATACAAATCCCACTTCTGTTCCTACACGAATATAATTTAAATATATAATATCCCATGTTATGTATATAAATGTTTAGGTATGATGTATCCTAAGTACTAAAGTATACATTTTTTTTATTTCAGAAATGTGAATGTTTAAAGAATGGTTAATATTTCTAAAATAAACTTTGGGTTTCATGGGCAAATTGTTTTATATGTGAGATTTTACAATCACCTGCTGCTTCTAACAGAACACTTGCATATCTACAATAAATAATGAGAGACATATTCTTTACCGGGAATTCCACGAAGAAATTTCATAACTATCTACCCCAATATTAACCTATAAAAAATAATTCAGTAAGTTCAAATCTCTAACATTTTTTTCCTTATTTAATTATTAAATTTTATTTTATACTCATGGTTGTGCTGTGGTGGCAAAATATACAATAAACAAATACAATTAATAAATCTCTAAAAAAACAATTAAAAATCTAACATAACTCCAAAAAAAAACCACAACTATAGTTAATGAATATCTAATAATTTACCAAAAAAACCATGCAATTATTAATAAATTGTTTCCAAACTTTTGGTTCAAACCTTAATAGGAATGATAGATTGAAATTATTTAAGATTTGTTCAACAATGGAACGGTGATAACAAAATAATATTATTCTCTTCTATCTCCCATAACTTGAAACTTTGGAGAGGGTGCTTACGTAATAGGTAGGTAGGTAATTGAACTTTGTGCCAGTTTCCAAGAATTGTGACCTAACTCCTAACAACGATTATTTATTGTTTTCTACCACAAATTAATCCTCATACGATGAGAAGACCAATGGGTAGGTAGCTACTCTTGTACATTTATAGAATCTTATTGAATTTGTGTTATAATAAACACAATGAATTTACATACAATACCACAACTGGTATTACAATTTAAACACAACGAGCTAATAATTCATAAGATTGTTGTGAACATAAATCATACTTTTTTAGTATTGGTTTACAAGTTCAGTTATATTTGTGTATGATTTACAATCTATTGTTTAGAGATGAACTCTACCAAAGCAAAACATATCGATGTGAAATAAAATTAGTTCATTGTCCGATGATACATCTTGCATTTAAAATACATTTCCAAAAGAAAATTTAACACTGAACTTTCATTGAAACTTTACAAAGACAACGTCATATTATTTGGTAGTTTTCCAGACGAGAACCGAAAACACAACCCATACTTTTCGCGAGGTGTGTTTTGTCCAATTAAGTTACCAAGCGACATACTGAAGGCATCTTAATTCTCTCTTACAAGCCACAATGACAGCTTTACTTGTAGGTATTGTTTTAGCATACAGAAGTGTGAGTATCTCATGCTAGATGCAACCAATTGTAAGTAGATAGGATTGTACCTTATCTAAACTTTCATGAATATGATGTAATCTCAATAATTAATCGGTTACGGCAATCTAGTGATGTAATGTCATGCAATACTTTATTATTAAAAAAAAAGTGCAAAGTGATAAACCAATCACCACAACATACATTATACAATATTTTGAGCTCTTAATTATTATTCAATAAGATGCACTGTCTTAAATTGTGTGGTTTTTGCCGCTGAAAAAATAATTGTCACCTGAGTATTTTTATAATGCAGAGAACAGTAAAAGTATTCAAAAAAGTTTAAATATAAATGTTCGTGATGTCGTTTTATAATTCAAATTAATGATTTGATTCTAAATATAGATTTAATATTGGACCCTTAGATCTAAATCATTCGTCTTTTGGTGTAATGGTGAAGCTTTTGACAATACAATTCTTGAACAGACCAAATATTTCCCATTGTTTGTAAATATGTTAATGCGCAAACCTATTTGTTTGCCTGTTCATAATTGATTATGTTTTTTTATATTTAATAAAATAACACCCAATTAAATTTTTAAGAAAACTTACAAAAAAGAGACTTAATCAAGAATAGTCTAGGTACTACAATATTTAATATTTTTTATGTTAATTAAAATTTATTACCAACACTCACTTTTCGTTCTTGTCTTAGAAATATTATAAGACTGTCTTATTATTAAAGTGTCGCTTATGTTCCAAAACATCCCGACGACACTTTATAATTTTTCAATTCTAAGATATCTCATGCACGTCATATTAAATTATACTTCACGAGTATATTAAATTATACAAATAAATTAAATAAGAACCTCGCATACACATAGTTATGTAAAGGGCTCATTGGGCTTGGTTTTTCCTATAAAGATCTTCGTTCTTTGGGACTGCCTCCAAGGCTTTTGGCCACTCCAAACAAAGTCTTACAATACTCGTTTCAAATACTTATCTGAGATCAATATTATGCTGTAAACTAGCTCTTTCTGAGACCGCCTTCAGATTTCTGTGTTCTCTACACAAAGATCTTCGTAGGAGTCTTCTTCTTTACGTGCCTTGTCGAGTCCTCCCGACGTTGACGACCACCTGGGAGAAATCCTTCCTGTTCTGGACAGCACGAAACAGCTCCTCCACACCTCTCACTCCGGTTCACTCTCGAATGTTCTGGAGCCAGGAAAGCCGCCTTCTTCCAACCTCTCTACGGCCCTCAATCTTCCCTTCTATGACCAGTTTCAGGATGGTTCTTATTTCTCTTCTCATAGGAGTCTGCTTACATAAATTTAATAAAAAAAAATCGGTTTAAATTCTAGTTTAATAACCAGAAGTTGTAGTAATTCTAATAATAATTTAACAAGTAAGATCTTAATGTGGAATTCACCTGTGGTGTAGAAGATTTACAACAGATCCTTAAAGGACGACTAACAATGCTAAGTGTTGATAAGAAAACCACTCTCATTCTCTATCCCTATCTCTTCCATCCTCCTCTCATCTCTCTTTTCCCTCTCTCTCTCAAGGATAATACGTTAGAATAATATTATTATCTTAGAAATTAATAACGAAAAGTACTAGTAAACCATACAGGGTGTTCGTGTCATTAAAGATTAGCCAAATGTTTAAGTTTTTATTGGTGCGAAAATACGATAATTTAGTAAGTCTGATAGCTAAGTCGCTAGTGAGAAACGTTGTGATGGTATGTTTGAATACATTTTTTTTACATTTATTCGAAACAACTTTTAAAAATAAAGATTACGAAGAATTTTCCTACCCTGTCCCTCCCCACTTTGTTTTAGGCAGCAACAACTTAAAATATCAAGTACATAATAAATTTTTCAAATTTTTTCAAATTCAAATATTTTTATTAATCAAAAAAAAAATACATGCAATAAAACAAAACAATAACATAAGACAAAGTAATAAATTCAAGTACTCCCCAATTTGAGCATAGCTCGTGTTTTGGGGAGGAGTAAACTACATACATATAAACATATTTTGTTTTATCTCAACCCTATATCTTAGGGTAGAAACAATTCATATATACCCAATCAGTCCACCTATAAAATATGCGACAAGATAAATAAAAAAAAAAACACATAAATACACACAAAAAATAAAAATAAAATAATAATATGATCAATATTTAACCCGAACCAGCCCAATGATGGCCCTAAGAGGTATCAGGCAATCAAGATAAGGCGCTCACACACACAATGCAAGCATACTACTCTCTATACACACCATTGCATAAAAATTGCATTGCATATAAAGCTTTATAATATTTGATCTGTCTTTATTAAAACTATTTTTATTAAGTTTCATAAATTTAATTGTAATATATTTTTAACAATTTATCTTCATGATTTTTGTATTCGATTTAAGTTAAGTAAAGTGCATACTGTTACTGTTTGCTAGCAACGTGTTCGTCATACGCTTTGGTAATTTGCGGGACCTTGATTGGTTTGTTTACTGAAGAAAATTGAATGTTGATATTTGATAAGTTGAACTGTTTGTGTCCCTTAAAACATAAAATAAATAAATAAAGAAAGACTTTTACGATAAAAAAAATATATTTTTAGTTTGTTTCCAATATTCTGCTTCAAAAAACACACATTTCTAGGGTTATTTGGAAGATATTGTATTAAAACAATTCCGCCCTTTAACTACTTATTGGTGCACTGTTTTATACTTTTTGATCAGATTATTATAAATATTTTTTTCTTTTGTAACAATTTTGCAATAATTTATTTTTAATATACTAGCTAATCCCACGTTGTTTTGCCATATGTATTTACCATATACTAATATCGCTTTTAAAAAAAAGGGGTTGATGGTAGAAGGGTGAAAATTTAGGGCTGTATGCATTTTTTAATGCCTCACCATATTTTTTTTTATAAATATAAAAAAAATCGGAGTGGACCACCCTTAACTTTCAGAGGTATGAAAAATAGATGTTGGCCGATTCTCAGACCTACCCGATAAGCACACAAAATTGCATTAAAAGCGGTCCAGCTTTTTCAGAGGAGTAGGTATGATAATAAACACCGTGACACGAGAATTTTATGTATTAGATAATTAGAAAAAAAAACAATGTGAGCCGAAGTAACAAGTTTTTAAGTCTGTCATTGAACACTCTGTATACTTTAATACGCATATTATTGTCATTGTTATTATCTATGTACTGCATATTATAATGTTTACTATACATAGTATTAAGTATAACTGACTTGAATAATGGAGTACTTGTGGTCTGGGTTTGGAACGCTCTCAAGAAATTTATTATTAATACTAATAAATTATCGTTTTTGGTGATGTTTAAGGATATAGCTTTAAGTCTTATGTATTATTGTTGAAATAGTAAGACAGATATTATTTAAATAAATATGTATTAGAAATTATTTATCAATGAAGTTCAGTGATCTCTTTCTCTCTTTCTTCAGTTATTTCTCCAATTCTTGGGGTTTTGATCTTCGGTAGCACTTCATGAAAAAATATGCGCCATCCTCTTCTGTTTTCAGTCAGATTTGCAGCATGAGTGATATGATAGAATTATATTTTTATATTTCATGCAGAAATATATTCTTACTATATTAATTGTGTCGGTGCACACGTAGTAGAAATCCATACTTATGTAATTGAAACAAGTGTTTCTTTCTACTATAGATTATTGATTCCGAAAAAGACGTCTCTCTCGGAATTAATAATCAATAGTAGAAAGAACCACTTGTTTCAATTACGTAATTCTTACTATACTTATCCATAACAGTATATTCCAGAAATAGTTAACTGCAAATAATAATCGTACAAATTGTCTTCTTCTTGCCAATTAAAAAATAAGACATTCTAGATAGGTGGCATGCCTAATCGCTGAATTATAGATGGTAATTATCTTATATGTGATATTTAACGAACACCTGCCTTTTACAGGACAGTCGAAAACTTACTGAAATTAGTGGGAGAATTATCCATTATCGGAAACTTTAAGAGGTATGCAAAAATATGCAAGTAAAGTTATAAAGATTTTTTTTTCACTTATGGCATAGCATCCTACAATGATGATTTGTGCCATATAAAGAAATAAGGTAAAGCAGAAAACCCGAACCAAGTTTTACTATAAACCTTTGAAATTGTATGTCAAACAATATGCATTATAATAATGAAGTAAAAGTTACATAACAAGCATGTAAAAAATACAAAATATGTTGTCCAATCTCCTTCTGTGCAACATAGTAGATCAAGAAAATATATAGTGGCATTTAATTCTTTTTTCTTTAATATTAATAGTTGTTTTTATTATTTTTTTTTAATTTGGAGCAATTTGTTGCCGGTTCGATGCCCTTTTATATTGACTCCTTTTAATCCTGTCTCAGGGACTGTTTTTGTGTAATGAAAAAGAACTGTTCAGGCTTTTATCTTCCATCATCAGATTCTTTAAACTCCAAACTACCGAAGATGGCGACAACATGCTTGCCGAAAGCTCGAAAGAATAAATACAAATACACTGACATTTCGATAATTAGACAAAATATAAGTCTTTAGAAATGTTAAGGACAAAAAGATAATGTTTTTTGGCAGTTTATTATTACTTAGTACTAGAAAACATGTGAAATCAAATGAATTTCATACATGTTTCACCATAGACGTATTATATTAAACAGGCAAACTAGATAAAGAGTAGGTATATTATTACATGACGACGGGCGCAAGGTAACAAACTATTGTACCTACATAGGTTCAAGAGCATTAGGCGCTTCTCTCTCATACCAAGAACGCTTAATATTGCGACCGCTTATCTATTTCTATGCCGTTTGGAATATTTGTTATTGTGTTATATGTACGTAATATACACTTTCTCCGTTATACCATATTGTGTCCCGTTTTAATAAAGTCCTTCATACGTTACAGTTTATTCTATAATAAATTTTAAGACAACTTTTGAAGAAAATGGTTGTTTATAATAAAATTATGTCATGACTATTGTATAATAATCTTATTCATATACCTTATTTTGTAATAACAGTGTACGTGGTTCAAAAAATTAGAATAATTTCACAGAAAACCGGGCATAAACTTAAATAAATACATTGTATTTAAGCTCTTTTATTTTAAAAACTGACGTTAGTTTGAAAGATTATTAAATACACATTCACTTTCCAATGAATATTACTAAATTAAACAAACTAATATCCTATCCCACTTAGAAACTTTTTGTGCGAGTTCATCATATTGTCTTCATCCTACATAAGTCAATAATGATTTGACATTGTAAATATTATAAATACTGTGTGTTTAAAAAGTAGGCACTTAAGAACGTTTGATTCTTCTAAACGGAATCAGTATCCATTCCTAAATCCCACATTTGTAAGAAGGTATGTATATCTACATACATGAGGAACTGTATAGTAGCAACGGAGGCGAAAAGTGCAAGCAAGGATAGGAGTAAGTGGTGCTTGGTTCTTTCTATCTACCCTGGAAGGGAAGCGGAGTGACGGTTATGATGATGAAGTTTATTTAGTTTTACTATGCTCGTGCTAATATAATGTGGTTAGGTGAAAGAAATCACTACAAAGTGACACTCTCATTTGTGTTTCATATTGTATTGCAATACTGTCGTAAACGATGATGTTAAAAATCGTCATTATCATCATCATCGCCCTCAACGCTCCTCTCGGGAGCACAGGGCAGAAACCAGCCTCCTCCATTCAGAGCGTCTCTGTGCCAATTGCGTCACCTCTTTCCACGACATGTTTAAATTATTAAATAAAAAAGCTATTAATTGACATTCTAAAACCATGACTAAGCGAGGATCATTTTCACATTCATATCACAGACGAGCTTTCTAGTCTTCTACAACATTTTTTTGGTTATTTAATTTTAAAAAATACATAATTTTAGTTTTGTGAATGTAACTTCATACAGAGCATGTCAGGCTTTTGGTATTATTCCACATTTTCTCTGTACTTCTGAAACATATAAATTACATACAATAAGGGAAAATTTACGCAACATATTATATTCCGAACATATTATTCCCTTCTCATTCTCTCTCTATCTCAGCTAACCTACCCTCCATACATTATTTAATGGCTGAGGGATGATTTTAATTATTTAATGCTCACTCTAATCTAACGATTAAAGCTTTAAAATTCAATTACCCCCTTTTTGCCACATAAAGAATTTTAAAAAGAATAATAATTTATTTTCATTTGAATTATGAATATTCATTCTAAAACATACCTACACGCATATTAAAAAGTAATATATTATAAGCTAGAACCTTTCACCTTCTTTATTAAATTCGAACTTTATTCACATTAATTGAAAAAATCGCTTGATAAAGATAATATTTCTAATTCAATGACTAAAAAAGTACCTCATAATTGAAACAAAAGTTGTGCTTTGATTTTTATTTCATCTTGTGCAAAAGATTAATTTTTAACCCACTGAGGTCCACAGAAAGTATATTTTCCAAAGACATCATCTCAGTTTTGAAAGATTTTGATAAAAATATTATTTATTCATTACCATGAATTTTTTTTTTCATTTTATCATATTTTTTTTATCTCATGATACTGATTGCCCCGAAATATTAAAAAAAATGTTCGAAAAATTAATGATGGTGAAATCGAAAAGCTAAATGATATCACCTTTTTTAACTCATTTATTTTTTGTAAAGCTCAAAATATAGCCAAACTGAATAATTTATATTTCCACCAATAGAAAGTCTTACTGTAATTTTCTAATAAAACTTATATTAATATTTCCTTTTACGACCAAGGAAAATATATTTCGGATGCATATTTCCGAAACCATAATTATTTATGTTACATTGTTACAATAAAATTGAAATGGATCTTTGAAATCAATTGTAGAAACTTTTCAAACCTGAAAGGGTTAACTCAGAGCTCACTTTCAAAACTAGTAATCGTCGTTGGTTCTATGAAACCTCTTAAGTGCTTCAAACCAAATTTTTATAGGGGACGCAAATAAACGCAAATAAGTCCACAGATCAACAAATGCAATCAAATTTATGATCAAATTCATGTATAAGTTTAGAAGTTTTACATGAAAAATGATAGTAATTTTGATTACATCTGTTGATCTGTGGACTTAACAGTTTTTTTGCGTCCACTCTGAAAATTGGTTTGGAGCACATAAGAGGTTTCATAGAACCGACGAAGTCATATTTGTTATTGTATAAAATATAAAAATCATACTTTTTTGATAAAAATATTTCTTCCGTTTTGCTGTTTTTTAAAATCCAATCCAATTCATTTTGCATCAGAAAATGAATCGTCAATTGACTGAATTCAAGAGAATTTACTCCTGATTGTATGCAAACTTTATATCGCCTTTAAAATTTTTATTAAAATATCAAAAGTCGAGAAAATAAAATTATTAAGATTCGTATTATTTAATCAAAAGTCTTTGCACTGCCAATTTATATTTGTAACTCTATATAAATGTCATCATAAGTAAAAAGTGTCGCAATGAATTACTACCCTCATGATTCACGGTAATAATAACATTTCTACCTTTTACTATCTGTAGCCATTACATGGATGAAATATTTCTTACTAGATACGCCACGTAGAAGTACTTTATTTTGTAGATATGCTGTTGGAAGATATCACATTTATATATGTTTTGTTAAAAGAAAAAGAAATATTTGAACAAAGATGTAAATTTTATCCATTTAAATTGGCTCTAAAACATAATAACACATAATATAAAAGTATGGTAGTCAGCTATATTAAGTATAATATTAAGCTTTTTCGGACATATTATAAGACGTGAGCCAGACAATCTGGAAAAAAAAAAAATTTGTCTGGTGGAGTCGAAGGAAGAAGAAGCAGAGGCCGAATACCGACAAGATGGTCAGATCATGTGAGAGATGCTGCAGGGGGTACAATGTGTGAGGCGTTTAGGCAGGCGGAGGACAGGGCACGGTGGAGGAGCTTGTCGCTTGGTTGGGGTCATGGTGGTCACAATCCTCAGCATTGAGGCACCGACTTAGAATAAGAAGAAGAAGTCAGCTAACACGTGGATATTTTTATCGACAGGATATAGTTTATCAAAATACGAGGAATGGTTTTTGAAGACGTGTTCATCAAACGATCAAATGGTTAGATCATAGGTATAGACCAGATTCTATGTACAAGACACATTGAATAGGAAAACATACATTAGAAATTTTAATTATGACATTGACAGCAGCGCAATTGTATGCAAGGATAGAAATAAGTGATCCTTGATCTTTTCTGCCTACCTCAAAAGTAAAACGACATGGTGGTGATGATTTTGACAGTAATATTACACACCCTTGTAAAAATAAAACTTGTACTGAAGTTTGCAAGACCTTATTTTGAGAATGCGCTATGATAATTGGTAAAATAATGATTGATTGTATTTATACTCAAAAGGTTCTCAATAACCTGGTTGAGTAAACATAAACTTTAGTTTGACATTCGTCAATGACGCATCTTAGCGTTGAAACTGTTAGTGTTTTTTTTAATATTGAAATATCAGATTAGATACATTTGATGTACACATAAAATAGTGTTAACAAAAAAGACAACACAATTCGATTACATTTAGAAGAAACAGTACAATTACATTAACAGTTATTAGTTAGAAAATAGTCAGAAAATATATACGAGGAAGACCATTGAAAACTAGAATATAGAAATATCACGTAATGGAATAGAAATAGTCATTTTTCATATTCATTTCAAATGTATATCAATGTTTGACCAGTTTATAATTAAAGTGTTGAATGGAAATTCTAATACATAAAGCTTCCTTTCAATACAGTCTTTCATATTTAATGGATACTTTCAGCATCTGCATAGTAATTATTTAATATTTTTATGTGCTTACTTTAAGCTTTTACGTTCTAAATAGATAAATAAGACTGTGTAATAATAAAATAATTATTTGTATATCTATGGTCACGTCATAACATTCAAAACGGTGATGTTTATGGACTTGGTAAATATTTTTATGTTGTTCGGTCATTATTTTAACCGAGGTCATTTGGAGGAAGTAGTATTTATAATATGTACGTATATAGTATTAAGTGCAAGAAATAAAATGCTTCTAAATACTTATATAAAATAACAGCTATTTTTCACTCTAAAGTTTCTGCTCTTGTTAATATTAATGGTTACTTTAAAAACATCTAATACTTATGTATTTTATACCTACGTGTATTTTTGTCCGTTTACATTTCTCGTCTACAAGGCGGACGGATGAAGGCTTTGTGTGCATAAGCTCATCGACTAATTTTTCAAATATTGCATAAACATATTATGGGATTTGATTTGTGGGCTTTGTGTTAGTGTATGTATTTTTCAATTTTTTTTTTACTTATGCCTTAACATTTTTTTCTTTTTTCATCTTTTCGATAAATAAAGTAGGTACCTAAAAAATCTGTTTATTAGTTGGTAAGGAAGGCATTTTGATTGGTTTGCTCATTGTTGTAATTAATTGTTATTATTAAAACTGTTTGATCCATAAAAAAAAAAACAAAAAAAAAAACTATGGACATGAAATGGAAAATGGAAAGAATTAAAGTCCACCTCCACTCTGGAATAAATCAATTTAAAAAAACGTAGGTATATAATTATAATGAATTCTAAGTAACACTTCAAGTAAAAATAGAAATGTTCTCTTTTGTCAGTTGCAACGTTCAAAGGGTTACTTTTAAACATCTACTTCTAATATTACTAGAGTGGGTAACCAGCAGACCAACTTCATGTACTTAAGAAAAATTCAAGCTGTCTTCTCTGTGTCAACAAAAAATTAAGACATTGAGGATGAGATTAAATATCTTTATTCTTCGAACACTTTTTTAAGGACATTCAAAAACTTGCGACAAAGAGTGGAAGACCAATTCTTTCCCACATGTACGACTGTTCTTTTAAAACATTTTTTTTTAAATTATAAAAATCATTTCTAAAAATCACTGTTATTTTTCAACAACTCTCCATATCACAGTTATAAAATATTCTATATTTCAAGTAGTTATTTTATTTTCATTGCCTCATGCAATTCCGCTAAGTACTATCATGTTGTCCCTTTCCATTTGCCACGACGAAATCCTATTAGTGTGAACGAGACAGAGAGTTGTTTTTCTGATGTGAAAGTGCATAAAATATATTATTTCTCTGTGCATTAGGGTACTAGATTTATACCCGACCACGACCCCTTGCATTATTTTGCTTTGAAATATAAAATTTTGGAATTGTTCTGATTATTTTATTACTGAATCCTGGCAACTTTATGACCGCATTACTTCTACTGTTGTTTAGACTGTAGAGTTATTCGTTGTGAATATATGTACATTTTATATATTATTTTAAGATGTATTACGTTTGCTTGAATACGCTTAACATGACTTTTTCAGACATAAACAATTCTCAAAACCAATCAGATATTTCGTTTGAAAAGCCGTGTTTACACAATAAAAAAATGTGCTTAACATAAATATAAAAAGTGTAATAGGCGTCTTACTGCTTACAAATGGGATCAAGGCTGACTTAAGTGATCACTTTCAGTGCCCATTTTCAGTGTTCGCCAATTCTACCGGAGGAGAATATTCTTTTTTTCTTTCTTCCTGTGCCTTGTTAGGTTCCCCTGACGTTGGCGATCACTCTGGCGAAAGCCTCCCTGTCTTGTGTTGCCCTAAACAACTCATAAAAAGTCACCAATACATGTGATTAGACTTTGATTGAATTATAAATTTCGTAAATTAAAAAAATAGCTATTTTTGAAGATATTTTTATGTAACTAGATAATAAAAAAAATAATTTAAAAATACTATAAAAACGTTGTTTCTGTGAGAAGATATATATGTAAATATTTATACAACATTTATATCTTTTTTATTTTACGTCTGTTGTACAACGTGCAGAATGTGCATGTCAATAAATAAATGAGTATTTTAAAATAGGTAAAAAAAAATGCATTTTATGTGTTAAAAACGGTAAAAATAGCCGATTTACTACCACCATAAAATAAAAAAAATCAAAAAGCTTTTTACATGACAATGTAATCCAAAATCAATAACCGATTAAGCGGACCCTGGTTTAAAAATTCGTAAAAATAAAAGTTCATTTCGTTGAAGGGCTCGTTCAACCTGAAAAAATATTCTGAAAAAAAATATATCGGTGATCGCATTTCATACAAATTTATGTCAAGTGTATAATAATATCATACAGCCTTCAGCTCATTTCGGATCCTCAATTCTACAATGATGGCGAGATGTGATTTAATAGGAGTTAAAAATGTATAAATCACGATATCCTATTACGGGCTTTAGTTCCTCTACCCCTACTCATTCATCCCTCATCGTACTTAAAAAAAGGTTTTAAACCGCCTTTAGTTTAACTATTTTAATTACATGATTTACGACTGGTCAACATTCGCCGCTTATAATTTTAAAGTGTTATAATAAAACTACTTTACCATCTTGTAATTTCTCGCCATATCCTAAGGGGAGTAGACAGAGAGGAATATTTCTTTCCCGCCGAATTCTCTTGCTCAACATGCAGCCTTCTTGATCAGTCCACGTAGCTTTTGTTTGTGGAGATTGTTATATTATATTGTATTATTTTGCATTCTAATTAATCAGTTGTAGTAGTCACTGCAGGTCCCTTTAAGATTCTGTTATAATAGAAATGTCATCTGCATGAAACATAATTAAATTTCTCATTTAAAGCATTTGAAGGTAGGTACCTAGTGCATTTGAATTTGTACAAAAATAGATTATTAAATTTTAAAAAATACATTGTATAACTGTTATTTTTATGACACTATTTTATTATGTACAGTAAAGAATAAAATAGATAAATAAATAAAAATTATAAAAATTATTGAAATACCTTTATTACACTTTTTTACTATCTCATACATTTATTTTTTTCATTTTAACTTATATGAAACTTAAATAAATGAACTATTCCATAACTTGCTTCGAATGTCAGGTTGCAACTGCAAAATATTGCATCATGAATTTATACGATATTATTCCCATCCAACGAAAAATAAATAAATAATTCTTAGAACATTGTATTGCCGCTAGTAGCCGGGAGATAATCGAAAGTGGTTTTTTAATAATTGCTTCCTTTACATCTTTCACTTTGGACGTCAAAAATTTTAAAGTTCAAGGCTTGAACTAAGTCTGGCGCAAATGTAACCAGCGTAACTTTGTTAGTTCTAAAACTTTCACTCTTGTCTCCTCTCGTAACTCCCTTGAGTGATATTTCGGGGCATTCATTTGAATATGGTTATTAGGAAAGAAGTCGTAAGTATTGAAAATGTTGGAAAGCCCGAAATGTTGGAAATAAAATCGTTCTCTCGATTATGGAGGCATGTTGAAAACGGAATGGATTTAAAAAAAAACGTAAAATATTTTTATGGCCATTAAATTAGGTCTGGGTTTTATCCTGCGTGAAGGGGTCTTCACCTGAATTTATTTAAATGGTTTTTCCCATGGATTGATAAATTCACAGCGTTTTTGTTTACACAACAGTTAGAAATTCTTTTTATTTCTTCAAGATTATGGTGGTCTTACAAAGCTGTGTATTATGGATTAAATCAACTGTATCAGAATGCTGAGATTGAGTCCTAATGATATTGACAAATGAGTGATATTCCGACACAATTACTTGTAATGCGTATTATAACATTTAATAACTCGCAATCGAAAACAAACCTCATAAAGTCACAAAAAAACTTAAATTATGTAACCATTTTTTTAGCAATTTTATTTATAATTGATTAACGCAATACAGGACTTTAAGAATATTGGTTAAGAAAATGGTTATTTCGTTCTCGTTTAACAATACATATAATAATAATAATCGAATGATTTTTATAGTGCCGTTTTGTGGACATTGCAGAGAATTTTCATTGTATATTTCAATTCTCTTTATATCTGGTTGGCGATTGCAGAGTTCCGAGATATATTCCAAAACTCTAATAAATTCATTTGTTGTTTCTCAATTAGATTATTGTAATGGTATTTTGGCGAATTATGTAGAAGTTTTTTTTTCTGTTTAATTAGTAATAAGAGCAAACAATGAGCATTTATGCGCAATGTTTTTAGAACAGTAAATTTAATAATAATTGCAAGTTAGTTTAACAAACTAATTAATTTTTAAATAAGAAAAAAAGGTTATCGCTGCATTTTAAAAGGGTTTTAAATGAATTATTTGTTCAAATTTCGTTCAATTTGTCGCTTTTTGGAAAAATGTCTTTTGTAAAAAACCGAAGCGGAGGAAACAACTTTAAATACAGTAACTAAAAATATGTGTCTGACAATAAGTGTATTATTGTTCAAATAAAAAAGATATCAAACATGGAAACACGTGCATTGATATAGGCACAATAGACCATTTTCTAAATAAGGGATTTCGCAGAAAAGGAGGGGGTGAAAAAAAAGCGAAAATTAAATGACAAATGGCACAAAAAACCATGTCCTTTACAAATATATCTACAGTGACCCTTGTTGATATCAAGAAAACCAACAACGGAAACGAAATTACTTTTTCTCTTGTCAAAATACGAGTGTCTGAAAATATTTTTGTCCAAAAGTCAACAAAGGGACGGTATGAGGTTAGTTTTTCGGACAATGTAAAAAGATCCATATGTCATGAAAAGCTCAACCGCTAGAGCTTTGAGAGAAACTTTTAACACCTCATGAAAAAAGAAGAAAGGTCTTTGTTTTTTTTGTCGAGGTTCACCGTGGGCGTACATGAAGCATTTGAAAGTTTGATTATGAATTTGAAAATTTGCAGTCTCGTTTACTGATATTCCTTTTCTAAATAAGAAGTAAGCTTTCATTATAAGCTTAATATGTTTCGAGAGTTAAATAAAATTTTCTTTTATATTTTGTGATTAAAATTTTACTTTTGTTTGGGCTGGAGCATGGAAATAATGACTTAAAAGTTTGATTTAAAATTTAATATTCTATTGTATGTGAAAATTTCAAATTCTATTCTAATGTACTGTACATGAACATAATGTCTTCTTTATATTTTCATCTACATATATATATGTAGATTATGGCTTACTCAATTTTTTTCCTTTTTCTCCAATCTTGGGCCATAAGAAACATATCTTAATTATTGCATATTGTATAATTGTGTCAGTATTTTATTTCAAAACAAAAACTTTTTAAGTCCCTGAAGTACCTCATCAAACGTGAACTTTAAATATGAACATGTTTTTTTTTTATAAATATCACTCGTTTTTTATATATTATTTTTTGAGATACATAAACAAATCAGACACCTCGATTGGAGAAGCATGTTTACACAATGTTATTTTGTGCAAAATCTAAACGGAATGTGTGAGAAAGGCGTCGCGACGAATACGCATTGGCTCTAGGCTCTAGGCATATATTAAATAAATTCTGTTTCATTTGTTTTCAGAACTACTTAACATTATATGAAATTTTTTTAACATAAGAGGTGAAGTGGGCTTGTACAAAGTATTGGTATTTTCATATTACCTGTTTGATAATTTTCAAAATATTTTCAGAGAATCAAATTGCTCAATTTCTTGAAGCCTTCATTGAAATCATTTTACCATTTTAATAAATAACAACTTTTTGATGTTTGTTTTAATATTATGTACATATGTTGTAAGTGATTATTTTTGAAGGTGGGCATTATGTCTGAAAAGCTTCTTATTTCAATATATCAATCAAGTACCTATTTTTTTACAATTTTTTTATAATCTTGTATAATAATGATATGATATAATTTTCAAAATATCTCCACTAAAGTATATTTCAATTCTCTTCGTATAGTTATTATACAATGTAAACGAGTGTTATTATCATGTATAATTATTAATTATATAAATTCAAACGTTTTCATTATGCAAGATGATAATATAAATTTTGCATAATAAGTTCTCACACATACATTTAATAATTATATTATGTTTTAATGAAGGAGTATATCGCGAATACCTGTGTACTTGAATATACCTACTCGTTATATTATTAGAGCACTTACGAACAGTGACTTCGTAATTGGTACTCTCAGGAAGATATTTTCATGTTGTGTACCTGTGAAAAATACCAGTGATTATTGGATTATGTATCAACATAAAAATATATATGCATGATGTCTTCCAAATTATATTTTTCAAGATGAAAGTTTTTTAAAAACCACTTTCACTACTTTACCATTACGACATATCCTAAAAGTGTTCAGAATATCAGATAAAATGAAATGAATAGTTTTTTTTTATTTTCTTTCTTACATTATAAGTGCACGCAATAAACATGCATGCTATATGTTTTCTCCACACCATCAAAAAAATACAAGACATGCGGAATAAGTGGTAACATGAATGGTGTAAAATATTTGTATTTTTTCGAGCACCTGCCTGAAGGATACTCGAAAATTAACGGAAAAGAGTAGGAGACCAATGTTTTGACAAGCGAACGGGTATGGACACAATCCCTCATAAAATTTTAAGAGCGATTTTACGCAAAACTTGATTATTTATTGATTAAATACAAAATGATCTAAAATTATTTGATTAATTAAGAATTCTTATTTTTTATGTATATATTTAAAAAATCATGACATTTTTGTACAGAAATCTAATTGTCGTACGCAAAAAGTGATAACTTTGTTATTTTATAAATGCATTGTTTTTTTATTATTGTTACCGCTGTTATTTTTCAAAATCACAGCGTTGCTAATTTCAAACATCCCTAATGGATTAAAATGCGCGTGAAATAAACGTAAGTATACTTACCTAGATAAATATTATATAAATGTTATACACCAATATACATAGAAGCTTAAATAATATTCCTGAAAAGAGGCTATATTGTATGTAATGTAAGTTATATTATCAAAAACTTTCACTGAAGCTTGGATGAGCAGTGAAGCGTTAATCTGAAACGAGTATTATTTAAAGATGAGAATTTTATCGTCTTCTTCGCGTTATTCTGTATAACGTTGTGAAAGCTATAGAAAAACGATTTCAGAGACCTCTTTAATATTATGTGAATAAGCTTTTTCTCGTTAGTTATTCATACGCGCTGTTGTCGAGTATCAATTTTTCATTTCTTCACCAGTACTATGGATCTAAACGCTTATTGTTATAATTTTTGGTTAAAAAATCATTGTTTTGTGTGAATACTACTACTACTATACCATCACGGCATATCCCACAAGTGATTATGTGAATAAATTAACAAAAAATTAAAAATATAATTTACTTATTTATTAAAACGTAATTTACGGCATAGGTCATTTACTTAACAGCAACCATACAAAACAGTAGGTAACTAACTTAAAAAAATAATATAATATTGACAACAAAACTCTGTTATTAAGAAATTGAAACAGATTAACAACAATTGCATTGAAACTAAATAATCAATTTAATTTTGGGTACACTTGATGTCAATTTATGAATGTTGTATGCCTTATATGTTAACTTCTGATCCACCATGTATGGCTTCTCAGGACAACATCAATCGACATTTTGACGCAGATATTTTAAATTATAATTTTATTTGGTAATCGACAACGTGAATTTTAATTTTAGCAGTGTTTCTGAATAAACTCTTATTTTTTTTATTGTTTTCAATTTGACAAGTCTTTCAAAATAATGGTAATATATAAATTGGCAATATTCTCATTAAATAAGAAAAGGAATCGCATTTCACCAAAGAAACAGGGTGAAAATTATGAAACCTTTTGGCACCGAGTGTCACAATGCACATTGTTGTATTGTATTACATAAGTAGACACATTTATCGTACCTACCTATTTAGTTTACGTGGCAAGGAAAATAAGTCGAAATACTCGTAACACAGTTATTTTTTGTAGTAATTATTAGATAATTGTTTAGAATATCTCACCCTCTTTTCTGTAAGTTTTCAAATGTCCAGTAAAAGGCAGGTGTACGAAATAATAAAATGATTTTACATCTTGAATTAAGCCATGAATTAATTCTAAATAAAACACTATTTTTTAGTTATCTCCACTGTGCCTTTTTATTGAAAACCGGCTCGCGTCCAATAAAAAGTCACAGAGGATATACTATAAAAAATGTTTGATTTATAATTAATTCAACATGAACATCCACCAAGAACCGTCGGTTGAAAAATATAAACTTTTAAGCGATGAAGTTTGCCACACATCCTGAATAACTTAAATTTTTGTTAAGACCAGGAGGACGATTTTCATCTTTATTAAATGCGGCAGGTCTGCTGTTTACCCCACTTATGACACCTATGACGGTGTAGTAGAAGCAGTAGGTACCTAGTATTATTTTAATTACACTATACCATTACAGTGTATTCCACAAGAGCGGTGTAACCAGCAGACCACCTGTTTTCTCTTTGACAACAAAGAATTAAGACATCCTAGATGAGAGGCAAACCTTACCGCTGAATATAAGATATAAAAAACTTTCACAGGACACTTGAAAACTTACAGAAAATATTGAAAATGGTGTTCCGTGGAATTTTGTTATAATTTTCAAAAAATTCTGATTTTATATGCAATTTTTTAACCTTCACTCAAATGTGTCCAGAAGATTCCTTCAATAGACTTGTGTCACTCTGTGAATGAAGAATCTTTATAAGGTTGATATATTTGTGATATTATATAATCCTATAGTTAGTAACTTACTCTTGCACAATGTATGTAAGAAGTAGAAATATAATGTATGGTTAACAGGTCGAAGTCAGGGGCGGCTCTTATGACACGGTCACAACGGCGGTGGTTGTAATTTATGCAAATGTTATATGTACTTATACTGCTACTTCTTAATACTAAAAATATCTACGTCGTACTTATTATTAAAATATAATTTAATAAGTTTGTTCATACGATTATATTAAAATATATATATATTCACTGTGTCGGTGTTAAGAAAGTAGAATTTCATGATGAAATAAAAAATAAAAAAAAATCTACTAAGTACATTGATTTTTATCAAGACAGACGTCTATCTCAATGTAAATCTATATAGAAGAAAAAGCACATGTTTCGAACTTCAAAATCGTTGTATTTTGTTATAACTTTAGGCTTTTACGGTCAGCATTAATGCTAAACAGTTAACATCTCGGAAAATGGCCGCCACAATTATTGGTGAAACGTCATATAATAAGAAATTACCGTCTATAGGTACTATTTGTTTCTGAATGTACCTATTTACGTACCTATTTTTATCGTCAAATTTTCTAACAAAAGTGCAGCAGACAATAAATTGATTTAATGCACATAACAAGCATAAAAATTATCATTTTCGTGTAATAAATAAATAAGATTATAATGATGAGAGACATACCTTATCGATGAGGATGTAAGATAATCGAAAATTTGTTGATTACAAAGACGGAAGGTTAATTCTCATGTCATTACTTGATGGATCCTCGTTTTATTATTTTTGATGACACAAAAAGGCTTATAAAACTCAACAAGAGTAGAAAAAATGAGTTTTTATTATAGAAAAGACCGTTTGATTATCAGCAGTCGTTAACAAACCCAATTAAAAGGTTGCATATTTGTATTTATTATTTAATTTGGTAACATTTTTTTAAGAAAACTGAATAATCGACTGCGCCAAGTGAAAATGCTAGTAATAATACCAAACTAGCACTACTTGTATTATTACTACTCTTTACCTAGGAGTAGGTATGTGTACAATATTTATGGGTGCAGCAGTGCCATCCTCGCCTCGTGCCGGCACTGATAATGTTCCGAGAAATAGTAGTTAATAGTACCTACTTGTACGTACTTTATAAGTAGCGAACTATGCAGGGTGAGTAGGTAGTTACTACATAGTTTAGTAGAAATTACAAGTGTGCTATTGTGTGTTGATTTATATCAGCTGATTATTTATTGGATGATGTTTTTATTACCTATGTTTGCATTATGAAGAAATAACTTTTAATGACCGACTGCGATTATTTGAATTATTTATGTTTTATTTTATTCCAATGTCAAGGTTACGATATTAAAAATAATCATATTTAAATATTATTAATAATAAACCGTAGACAAGTGAAAAACTTGCATATTGTATTGCATTTTTAGTCTATTGACTACCACTTGAGCGATATATATTGATTGTAGCCACAGCAATACTATGTATACGTAGTGTTTGCAGGAAGTCATATTTTGAGAATGTTAATTGATAATTGAGCAAAAATGCCACTGTTTGTCAATTTAAAAGGTTTTCGATGAACTAAAAAGATTTTTTTTTCTAGCACATCATTCCCGTGGTAACAGCGTCTAATCCCTTGTGATAAGATGTTTGCATAAATATGCAAGCTGTCCTCTTCGAGCTAAAAAAATAAACATTCGGGATGGGTGGCAAAATCTCATCGCTGAACATAAGATTTAAAATGTTCACAGGATTCTCGAAAACTTACGGGAAAGAGTGGGTGACCAATTCTTTGCCGGGAGCTCCACGGTTTTTATTTATCAGAAAAGGAGAAAAAACATCCGCAAATGTGGAAATTCAAATACAAATTGTTAAATCAGTTAAGTACTTGAAAGTACGTTAACATTTGTTGTGAACACTTTTTGGCCAGCTATTATTGGGTAAAATCAAAATATGGCCAAATTAGAACCGTTATTTCTACCGTAGCACAACGACTATTTGATTACGTATCTTCATCGAAATTTATGTATGACTAGAATACGTACCTATATATACATATAATATCATTGATGGTCAAACTCCATTCCTTCTCATATTTTCTTATTTGATTTACACTAACAGCAAATGCATGTAAATTTGCATAAGTCCTGACTTCTCTATATCCGATCTCTTCGTTAGCAAGCTCAAAACATAAACGTAAATATTTAATATTTCAGTTACCTAGAATTTCGCACACTGATTTGTATTCTATGTTACTAGTGTTTATAAGAAGTAAAATTGTGTGTTTTTTTATAAATATTAGACAAATTTTTTTTACAAATATGAGTTAGAATATAACTATTTAAAAAAAACACGCTTTTTTGGCACGAAAAAGACGTCATGTATGTTTATTGCGTGTGGCTGGTCTGCTGGCTATACCACTTTTGGAATGTGCTGTGAATATATAGTAGTATCTGGTATCGGTAGCAATGTATGTATTTAAATTTATTGTAAATAAAACACATTTAGTACTACCACTGTGACTCTATTGGTCGCGAGCCGGCTTTGAAGAGCTTCCGCTCTCATTATAATAAAGTCACATTGGAATACTAAATATGTGTCTTATTTACAATTAATTTAACATGAACTTCCACCTCAAACCTTCGGTCGAAAATATCAATTTTATGTACCTACCTATATATTTTTTCCTAAATTTATGATTCCGATTTGATTGTTCACTTGTGTTGTTATGTAAGTATTGGTAGTTCCCACATATAATGTAAGAACACTTAGCATTTCTATTGTGAACTTATTATTGATTGGGTTTGGCACATGTCCAGCTGTATTGGAAAATGGAGTTAGCAGACTATGCTTTATCTCCAATAATATCCTTATTAAGTACCTATGTATAATACGAGCTTAATATTATTATTGTCAGCTGTTCTATTGCGCCTATTGTAATGGTAGAAAGCTCTATTACCCAGTATTGGAAATACTATTTTTAAACTTGTATTATTTTTCACAAGAAAACCTACGTATCCTTTTACATATTGTTTGTGATTTAATGCTATCCTAGTTAACTTTTTACAGTTTTCATGTGAGTGTTATGAATATTGTGGATAGACATACCTATACTAGAATAAATCTTTCAGAACAGAAGATAATTATGGATTGTAATACTTACTTTACTTTTCGGGTCCCGACTTAAGACCTTGCCACTCCAGTATTCAGCGACGTATTCCGCTTTGTCATTTGACATCATTAGGTCATTCTTAATACATGCATTCCGCACCAGCGGGCATTGCAATAAATGAGAATCACTCTGCACCTCCACGCAGTCGCAACTGGTCCATCCAAAAAACTCCACCTCTGCTGGTTTCTTTTGCACCTAAAATTTAACGTTTAAAAATAAAATTTAAATTTAAGATGCAAAATTTAATTGGACAATGGATGGTCTCTTGTGATGTAATTATAAATGTTTGTATTTATTTGTATGTATTGTCTGAAGTGTGTAGTTACATAGGTTTTGAATAAATAAATATCAGCTAAACGCAACAAATCTTTCCATAAGGGTATTACTGTTATTAACATTTAAAAATTTATCATAAACGAATTGTTATTTTCTGAGAATTTGATATTAAATAAAAAAAAATAAGAAAATCTTGATTATATCGGGAACTCATTCTTTAATCGTTGCTATAAAAATAAAATTCGTAACATGCAATATTATTATGTTGAAATTTCCGAATATTATTAATAATCTATTAAAATAATATATGTAGGTACCAAATATAATAAGTGAATGTTCACGATATAGAAACAGGATGTTGACAGTCGTGGTGGTGAGAAGAAGAGAGAGAGAGAGAGAGTAAAACAGGGGTAGGAGTAAGAAGATAATATGTAGAGGGGTAGGTATCTGATACGTTGAGTTGTAGTAGAGCAACAACGGCAATGAACGCGACCCGCGCTAGTTTCAGCTACGACGCGATGTGATAAGGACGCCCGTGCGCTACCTTGTTGCTACGAAAAGCTACGCCAACGCCGATACTACGTAGCGATGATAAAATCACGTGTATAATTATAAAACTCGCGCGAAAGTAGAAAAAAATAAATAACACATTGATATAGTAGTGAAAAGTTTTAATAAAAAAGCTTTAAACTTTTACAGCGTCCGTGTACAAGTTATGTAGTTGTTGAACTAAGTTTTATGTAATAAAGAGTTTATTTTGAAAGCTGGAAATAGTTTCATTAATAATAAAAGAATTTTATCCGTGTACTCAAATCGCCGCGGTAGAAAAGCGTTTGTAACTTTTTAAGTTTCCACAGTTTTGAGTTATTTTATTTTTTGAAACTTTGTGACAATTTATCGCGGAGACGAGAGACGTTCGCAATTCTCATCTCATTATTACTGTATCTATAAATTTTACCGAGTGAACGAAACCGGTCACGTATTCACGGTAAATCAGTGTGGAAGAGCACTAGTTACAAGTCGTTATAATTTTAACGTTCTTGTTAATATTAATAGTTATAATAAATGTCTTATTAAGCTATAACTGTAACTTATTGTTACATATTATTATTTGGTGTTTTGTGAGTACATACATAGGTTCATTTAGGAATAACTTTAGGAGTAACTTTTTGATGTCGGTTACAACAACAACTTATAATAAATCACATGTGGAACTGTTACAAATCATGGTAATTATAATGATTAATTATTACTTACTTTATCGTCTTGTTACTTTTACCTAATTACTTGTTACGTATATTATTTTTTTACCAAATTTCTTATTATTATTTTACCATTATTATTTATAATTTATAAGCGATGGCAAAGTTTTTGGTACACGTTATTAACTACCTAAGTAACCTATGTTAATTATCCAATTTTGTTAATTAGGCAATTTGCGTATTATCCATGGTAAGAACTTTGTGTTTTAATGTTATGTTAAGATAACATAGCATTATAACATACAGTAAGCAGGAACTCTGCTCAATTTCAAGGGTATAAATTGTTTAAAAAACTTTGAGAATTGTATTTAAAAAATGTTAATTCTTTACCAATAAAATATTTAAATAGAATTTAAATAGAAAAATATTGTATAGAAAAGTAATAGTTGTGTTAACGTATATAAATAAATTTTATGTTTTTTTGATAAAAAAAATGTATGATATCAATGTTTTTAATAAGGTACATGTGACTTGTTAAAATTATTAATTTAAATAATGTATCTCAATATTTTCAACTGATTCGTATCCTGTGGTAAAACCATCAGTGGTATTTTTTTTGTGGGGTTAGTTGGAGGACGCACACATTTTAGCGATAAACTCGCCCTTTGTACATTAAATTGTATAACTGATATTTTTATGATACTTTGTTTTGATATTGTAATATTGTAACCAATGTACAGTGAAAAATAAATTTTAAAAAAAGTTTCTAAAATTCAAGTTAAAATTTGACGTAGCAGGTCTGTCAAATATTTACGCAAAATACGCATTAATAAAAAAAAGAAGTTTTTTGGCCGTGGAACACTCGGTAAAAGATTAGTATCCCACTCTTTTCCGTTAGTTTTCTAGTGTACTGTAAATGGCAGGTGTTAAAAAATAAAGACGTTTTATATCTTAAATTCAGCGATGAGGTTTCCATCCATTCTGAATAACTTAATTACTTTGTGAGGAGAAGACAGCTTCATGATGTTGTGGCGGTAATGTATAGTCTGTATAATATTATGTTCAGTAATAACTTAACATTTGACCCCGTAGAGTCACTGGTAAAAAAATAATTTTCCTCTGTTTCATTACCAATTAGACATTCTTCATCTTCAATATAGTATTCCGCCCTACCTGCGATTTTTTTTATTGGTACAGAGATGACAATCCGCATGTTTATTACTTGCAGTTATTAGTAAAAATACCTATATATAGTATACATAACAAAAATATTAAAAAGTTCACCAGCCGGTGAAATTTGTTAAATTATTTTATATCTTTCTATCTATTGGCACCCTCACGCCGTGTGGGTAATTGTTGAAATAACTTTATATCTTGGATATTGCAGGAGTCCAAGGACTCCTATTTATCCGTTTAGGTGACGATTTATTAATATTTTAATTCTCTCTAGTTAAGTGAGGGTAAGCAGAGAGAACGGGATACCATATAGATCTATCCTTACAAACTTCTCTTGCTTCCTCCACACTCATCCAGTTTCTCATACATGCACGCCGATTTCTCTGACTCAACACGCGGCCGTCCTTTAGGATTTGATCCACGTGATCACTCACACCCTCTCTTTGAGATAAGTACTATTCAGATAAATATTATTTTATAACATATTATCATAAACACTTTGTTTCAACACAATAATAACAAATGCTCAAGACAAGATAATCCATGCATCTATCATGGTAAAAACAATTAAGGGAAAAACAACAAAAAAACACTTAAAAAATAAATATGTCCTTTACACAAGTAAATTTTAATTCTTGTAATAAATTTATTCAAGGAAATATTTTAAATCGTAGTAAATTCCAAATGTGGACAATAATTATAC
This sequence comes from Athripsodes cinereus, assembly GCA_947579605.1. Taxonomy (NCBI): domain Eukaryota; kingdom Metazoa; phylum Arthropoda; class Insecta; order Trichoptera; family Leptoceridae; genus Athripsodes; species Athripsodes cinereus. The sequence continues at coordinate 3,129,943 of OX388314.1, read as the reverse complement.
TGGCGGGTGTATACATAATTATAATATTTACATAATTAACCTTATCTTAAAATATTCTTTTCAATTTTTTAGGAAAAAAAACTGAATAATTGTTGGTACATGGCATAACATTTAAATTATAATTACTCGAAAATACTGTTATTTTAAAAGAAGGTTATTATTTATTTTACATAATTTTGTATAATTTGTTTACTACAATTTTTGTTCTGAATAGTACGAGTAGGCGGTTTATACGGATCCTAACCTGGCTATTAATACATAATATGTCCAAGTATGAACTATGCTAAAAATTTATATTTCGGCACAAAACGACTACGATTAACAACGCGAGAGAGACGTCTTTCGACTTTTCAAGGAATTATAATTCTGATTGATATCAATCCTTGTTTTATCTCTTGTAGAACAAAACAATTATTTCAATTTATCTAATTATGGAATTCTACTACATGTCTACCTATACTTTAAATGAAGTGTTCTTATATTCCTGAATAGAACACCGAAGGGTACATGTGTCGCCATATGCTTTTTTATGGTCTAAATGTATGTGTAGGTTTTATTTTTGTTAGAAAGAATAAATTCTAAAATAATGTCTAGAAGAATCTTTGAAATGATTAAGATAAAGTCATCGTCATAAATGTACTCCGTAGGCACATTCAAGTGACATGACCTACGCTTTACGGATTCCGATGTTAACTACGTGGGACATTCAAAACATGCTACGGTTCAAAGAATACATACTCAAAACTTGTAGGTGTAAGTATACCTGGGTTTCTAAGTAATCTAAAAAACAGTATGGAATAAAATTAAATAAATTAAGTAGATAATAATACTATGTATGTAGGCGTATACATTATATCCTAATATGTTTTATTATGATATAATCTCCTAATAAAAGACTCTTTTGAAGTTAGTCGTATGAATAAGATAATGTGCGCGCGCAGGTAATAAGGCTTTCGCGGAAAATACTTATCAAAATAATAATAATAGTAATAACATACCTACCTCACTGTTCTCCTCATCATAATAATCCACACATAAATATTCTAATGCGTTCGTATGTATGTTCGTATGTCCTTAATGGACTCTGAAATAAGGAAAGACAGAAGTAAAATAATACACTCTATACGAGGTCTCATATCCTGGGCACGTTCAAGGCCAAAAACATTTAAAATATCTTATGTATTGATAAAGATATTATAATAATAAAATTTGTATGGAAAAATCTATGAAAGTTTTTGTAAGTAGCAATATTCATAGTCGAACATTTTTCAGTGTACTGAATTAATTTCACAATGGATGTAACGAGAAATACATCAGTACTGAAACTAAACATATGGGGATTATTTTGGTTATAAATTATTGTGTTTGGTTATGATAAAAACTCCTGAATTATGCGAGTTAAAATTGCATATTTTTGACATCTTGAGCTAATTTCATAATGGCCGACATGAATGACATAGAATCCAATACATTAATATTTTGGTTGGTACATCGGTTCATTAGTTTGTTTGTTTTTTGACTTTTATGTCCTCTTTACGATATGTCTCATCCAGTATGCGAGCTGAAAACATTTAATAAGTATTCTTTTATAAAGATTGAATTTATAAATCATGATGTATCAACAATCGTTTGTCGATGTTTTGTAAAATCACAAAAATCTCATATTATCTACAACAATCGACAATATGTGTTCTTATTTTATTGTAGGATATTCTTAGTTTCTTCTTATTTCTAAATATAGTTATCTGTTATATCAAACACAGAGAATTTAGAAAGATTTATCATATCAAATGAAATGTATCATCCACACATAAATATTCTAAAGCGTTCGTTAGTTCGTATGTCCTCAATGGACTCTGAAATAAGGAAAGACAGAAGTAAAATAATACACTCTATACGAGGTCTCATCTCCTGGGCACGTTCAAGGCCAAAAACATTTAAAATATCTTATGTATTGATAAAGAAATTATAATAATAAAATTTGTATGGAAAAATCTATGAAAGTTTTTGTAAGTAGCAATATTCATGGTCGAACATTTTTCAATGTACTGAATTAATTTCACAATGGATGTAACGAGAAATACATCAGTACTGAAACTAAACATTTGGGGATTATTTTGGTTATAAATTATTGTGTTTGGTTATGATAAAAACTCCTGAATTATGCGAGTTAAAATTGCATATTTTTGACATCTTGAGCTAATTTCATATTGGCCGACATGAATGACATAGAATCCAATACATTAATATTTAGGTTGGTACATTGGTTCATTTGTTTGTTTGTTTTGTGATTTGTATGTTCTTATCTTATTGTAAGATGTTTAGTGTTTTTCAAAATATAGTTATCTGTAATATCAAAAACATAGAATTATTAATTCAGTGATATTTCAATGTTCTTTTGTCGAAGTATGCTAAACTTCAAAATCTAAAAAAATCTTATATATCTACAACGATACTATTAATACGTCTTCTTATTTTATTGTAAGATGTTTAGAGTTTTTCAAAATATAGTTATCTGTTATATCAAAAACATAGAATTATTAATTCAGTGATACTTCAATGTTCTATTGTCGAAGTATGCTAAACTCCAAAATCTAAAAAAATATTATATATCGACAACAATACTATTAATACATGTTTTTATTTTATTGTAAGATATTCAGAGTTCCTTTTTATTTCAAAATATAGTTATCTGTTTTATCAAAAACTGGGATCCAACTCAAATACAATGGCATGAAATATATCATTTTTAATCATCTCATGTGCCTCATTTTTCTCATTTTTAATTAACCCATAGATAACATAAGTAAACTTGCATTTAACATAATACGGTGATAATTTAAGTAGGCACTTTTGTAATATATTACCACATATTATGCCTCCATCTATTTGTTTCATTAGAAGTATTTCATTTATTCAAAACAAGCATCTAAAAAAATGAGATTTTCAAAGTTTAGATATTAAGATATTGGCTATTGATAAAGTAAATTGTTAGAATTGCATACCAGCTTTATAATTCCGTTTTAAGGCAATGTCTCACTCCAAAAATAAAATTGTAGCTAAATATAAAACGTCATTTGTGTAACATCTATTTTAGGAATATAATTACATTTCAAATAAAGAATTATGACCGCGATTTGTAATTTCACATAATAAAATTATTATTGTTTGGTTTGCGGTATTTTTAAATTTCACTGGGGTATTCTAAATTCAAAATAATTATAGAATATTATACGTTCTAAATGCAAACATCTCAAAACTGTCATATAAGTGCCACAAATGTCAAAATCCAACGCTTTATCTGGGAGGCGTTCAGGGTAACATAAATATCGCTCGATGTTCAGTGACCTGAGCGACCATGAAGTTGCAGTGAGTGGTGAATGGCACCCCGGATAATCGTGAACAACTTTGAGCGTTTTTATATTATTATTATTATTTGGATGATTTGTAAAGCGCCGTTTTGTGAAAAAAAATCCACCTCAAGGGCGCTCACATCCCAAATGTCATCGTACTGGCGCCATTTTCGTAAGATTCATTCGCGGTAGTGCGTCATGCTTTACTTGATTACGTTTTTAATTTGAATAGTTAAATTGGCTTTGCTTTAAGAATGTTTTTAGGATAATGCATATTTAAACAAACCGTAAAAAATAAATTATTCACTAAAATCTGCACTAACTATTTTAATTTCTCTTTCATTTCACTTCTTGAACTAAAAAAATATGATTTTCTGTTTTGAAAAATTATATACCGACACTTATGTTTGCAAGCGAAACTTGGACGTGGTTGAAAAAGGATGAGAGTGGAATAAATGCTGTAGAGATGCGTTCACTGAGAAGAATGGTTGGTAAAACGTTGCGAGATAGAGTGAAGAATGAGGATATCAGGAGAATGAGCGGATGTGAGAGGAGTGTTGTGAACAGAATGCGTGTAAACAAGTTGAGATGGTTTGGACATGTTGAGCGAATGCAAGATGAAAGGATGACGAAGAGGATGTATTTATCTGAAAGAAGGGGTGTGAGAAAGCGCGGACGTCCAAGAGCCACGTGGCTTGATCACGTGGACCAAATTCTTAAGGATGGACGCGTGCTGAGTAAGAGAAATCAGCGTGCATGTATGAGAAACTGGATGAATGTAGAGGAAGCGAAAGAAGTATGTAAGGATAGATCTATATGGCGTTCCGTTCTCTCTGCCTACCCCTCCTGGGACATGGCGTGAGGGTATAGTATAGTAGTAGTAGTAATTATATAAGACAAGAATACACCATAATTACGATTAACTTCGCAATTGTTTTGGCAACCGTCATCACTCAAACGTCAAGGTAACTGTCAGAGTGATAATCATCTTGCTATGATTTCGGTAGATCACCCGACGACATGCCTGAACGCAACAGTGCGAGTCGTCGGGTGACTCGCTCCGGGCGCGTGAACGGATAGAGCGTCGTCGAGTGATCACTCAGTGACTGTTTGAACGCCTCCCTGGGTTGCTAGAAAATAAATGTTGCCAGAAAATTGGTTATTGGTTATGGTTATTAATCTTTACTTTATTATGGTTTTATGAGTATTCGTTACTTTAAAATCAGTACCTGAAAAATAAATAATTGTTATTGATAATACATATCACACCAACATCAGTAGATTGGATTGCAGATTCTATTTAAAATAAGTTTTTGGTATATCCTACATTGAATCCGTTTGGTAATACATGCTTATTTATGCATGATTTTGGCACGCATAGAGCAGATTATTATTATGACATATAGCTATTTTGGTGCTAAATAGATCTTAGACTTAAAGCATAATACTTAAGGTGTAACTAGACGTTACATTAGCTGACTGAAACATAATAATTTAGATTTGTAGACTGTAACTAGAAGTCAATTTTGTACACCGTAAATAGATTTCAAATTTCCAATCTGTAAACGCCAATTAATGTTTGAGGAAAATGTTTGGTTGCTCCCGGTGAATAATAATTAATATGCTTAGTTGTTACCGGTACTTAATCCTTTTTAATTAAATGACATAACATCTGATTATCTAAAGGAGCGCTCACATTTGTTCACTTCCAGTGATCACTCTGGATGATCCTCCAAAATAAAAAGGTGTGAACAGGCGTTTCATCAATAGTCAATCGTTTCATCAATCACTAGCGATTCCGGATGAAACCGATTACTACCCGACATAATGTTGACGAAAGGTCCTTTCACTGAAACGACCATAAACAAGTTTTATCCTTTAATTTGTCTTATTCTCTATGAATTTGTATTGAAAGTCAGAATCGTGTACCAAATTATCATACTTTCGTGAATTTTATTCATTTGATTTAAATTTTATTAAGTGCTATTTTTCATTTATTTTTACGACGTCAAACTACATACAACATGACCGTGAGTGTCGGATGGCAGTGAATGTATAGGATGAACAAATGTGAACAGGTGAAGCAATGTGAATGCTACTTTAGTATTACAAACTGAAAAAAATGTAGACTGAAACCAGAAGTCAAATTTGCACACATTTACTGGATGTTAAATTTCCAACATCCAGTAACTGTAAAACGACAATTCATGTTTGAGGAGGTCGTTTGGTTGTTACCATAGAATAATAAACATACTTTGATGTTATTGGTAGTTATTTTTTTTTATAAAAGATATACCTATCTGGGTTTTGTTATTTTTTTTATTTTTTAATCTAATGACAAAACATCTGAATATCTAAGTAACTGAAAATAAAAACTTAAAATATCAATTCAAATGTGGGAAATTTTATTTAACTATGTTGGTAGGTAACCAACCAATTATTATTATTTTTTCTCAAAATAGAGCATTTACCCGTTTTTTTTCTGTTATAGGCATTTCCTAATTTTTTACTTAAATAAGGGGATGTGGGTTTTAAACACTGAGTTTTTAAATTGGGAAGAGGTTAAAGTACCTACTTTTTTTCACGTAGGCACCTACTAATATTGACGTGTGTGATTACAAACTTCATGTTTTGAAATTGGGAAGAAATTTTTTTATGTAGGTTTTGCACTTTTTATTTACTTAATCAGTTTTACGTAGTTAGTGCTTACTTCACTTTTTTCAATAAGATTGTGTAGTTTTAACACATTTATTTGGATGATTATCTGTTTTTAAACCCGAGCGATGCCGGGTTATAAAAGCTAGTAATATGATAAAGGAACAAAGCTTTATCCACGATATGCGAACTTTCTTAGGCTTCTCTCATATCACAGAGAAATCGTAATTCAATTTAAGCCCTGAATCAAAACAATCAACCTACAAACATTATCAAATGTAAAACCTGTGGGTAGCAAACCTCATCGCTGAATTGAAAATGTTTATGGAATGTCATTTTTATTTTATTTTTTTGGTGTCATATTTTTATGAATAATATAATTACTTATCTACTCATATCTACGGGGTTAATCTTAAACATTTCAATTTAAAGTTATGTCAATCATTATAAAACAACAACCATACAAAAAAGAACAAATATAATGGATTTAGGCTTATTGAGTTTGCTCCTGGTATCTTGAGGTGGCTTGGTTAAATTCTTGGGAATAATCTAGTGCTCCATGGGTTTTTCCGGTTGCTTTGGGGTATTGGGCCTACTTGAACGGACTCAGAGACTAACCAATTACGCCTGTAATAGGGCGCATCTTTGTTTCTAAATATCTGACTGTTTTTTTGCTATATTTTTTCGATGTGTAATAAGCAAATTAAAAATATAAAAATAAAAAATATATCACCAAAATATTCAGACACAATCCAGGTATTTTAGGTGAATATGTAGATATGTTTAAATAAAATCAAGAGTCAGATATATAATAAGATATGAAATATATTAAAGTTTATAAATTATTGAAAAATTATATTGTTAAATGATAATAGAAATCAAAAATAATGTAAAATAATACATCATTTTAAGTTTGTCTAATTGAATGGATGAGATTATAATATATTAAATTTAAATCCGCAAATAAGGTATCATACAAGATGTTTTATGGATAATTTCTTTTGACAGGGACATTCGAATATAAATGTTATAAACATGCGGTCGTCTGTCATCTTCACGCCAATAAAAATAAAGACTTCAGGATTGGTGACATGTCTCATCACTGAACTGACGATGTAATATGTCCACTTTTTGTATTCTGAAAATAGGACCTACATACATACCTACAGCTAGATCTGGCCGAAACGATAATTATACAAATATTTCTATATGAAAGTCACGTAGCTTTAACATATGGTGCATACATAATAATAATATATTATTGTTAAGGACGTAAACGTTATGAGATAAAGAAATCGTCTTTGTACTACGTGAGGATTTGTTGTCTCTGGGATATTAAGGATGTGGAAGTTTATACTTCATAATAATATGCCGACAGTACGTGGTGAACAAGTCGGTACCTACGTAACTGAAGTATTTTATTTCAGCCACTATTAGGGATTTTTTATTTTATAATATGCCATAGTATCATGTATTTGTAGTGATATGGAGACTTGTATGCATAATGGAGGCTGAATCTAGCACGTGTATTGATTTTACCTGAAAATATATGTACAAAAATAATGTAGTTTTTTTTTATTTCAATACACGTATTGTATTTCCATATTTCGTCAAACGTCACAATATAGAGTGGAGAATGAGTATATCAGGAGAATGAGTAGATGCGAGAGGAGTATAATGGATGGAATGCGTGTAAATAAGTTACTGTGGTTTGGACATGTTGAGCGAATGCACGATGAAAGGATGCCGAAGAGGATTTATCTATCTCAAAAAGGGGTGTTAGAAAGCGCGAACGTCCAAGAACTACGTGGCTTGAGCTCGTCGTATTAATTTGGTCCTCCCGTTCAATTTTATTGTTTCCAAGTGAAAATTTAATATTTGAAATCATAATATAATTACATTAAACATACTTGAATATACATAATAATAAATTTATATAGTTATTCCGTCTTTCACAATTCACGTGATTCACAATACAATAAAATATGTAATTCCGGGCGTCCCTCTTTCACAATACCTACACCGTTCCTATGACAAGGAAATCAGAGCGCTGGGAATGTTGTAGGAAGATGTGACGCGATTGGCACAGAGACGATCTAAATGAAGGAGGCTGGTTTCTGCCCTGTGTTCCCGAGAGGAGCGTTGAGGACGATGATGATATAGTAATTGCTTCTATTTAGCGAAGAGTGATAAAAATTTTGTGCGTACTTTTGTATAAGGTGGCCATAAAAAACTTTTGCACTCACTCTGTTGAATGGGGACAGAAGTAAAGTTGTCATTGTAATTATTATTAGATGGTGTATTCATAAAAGTAATGGATGACACATAATCACAACAACAATGATAATAATATAATAAAAAATATAATATCACTTTATTATCATACCGTAATGTCCACAGAGAATGGATTCATTATATTATAGTTAGAGGAAATATTTAAATGGACGATAGAAAAAATAAATATCGACCAACAATGAACTGACTCTATTTTGGCGACAAAAAAACTAAGTTGGGGATAATATTGTGTGACAAAAAATTATAATTGAGCTGTGAAAAATCGAAGAGAATTTAATATACTAGATGATCGACTGAAAATATCTAACGGGCGACGAAAAATACTTGTAAAGTGTTGCAAAAACATCAAGAAATATATTTAAATGCCCTCAACAAATGTAGGTACACGTAGCACCCAGACCCAGGAGAATTATGTTGAAATATCTTTATTATATTTATTTATATTTTTAAATTTATTTATATTTGGACTCTCTCTAGTCTAATACCACTATGCCAGTGTTGGCATCTCCGATCCAATAAAACAATAATAATACAATAATCTAGTGATTCACAACATGACTTAGAAATTCTTATATGATTGCTTTTATTTCAATAAACCTGAGTATATGAAGAAATAATATAATAATTTAAAACCTGTAAAATTTCTAGGAATTGCTTATAGTTCCAATGAAACCTTCGTCAAACTTAATGTGTAATATGATTCCTGAAAAACATACACTTAATATTACATAAATTGAATAAGGAAATGTTTTGAATCTCTGTTCAAACACTAATGATTTAGGTACTTTACCTAAATGTTAGTAAGTTTTCCAAGAATATTTGTAAAATAATTTATATCTAAGCATCAATAAACTTTAATACATAATCATGTGTTAATAATATTCACTAATACAGGAACAGTCATTTCATCCATCTTACACTGCATATTATCTCATTTTCTGATATGTCTATATAATAAGAAAAAAATGAGATCGGGTTGCTCGAAGTAGAAAAACTTAAAAGCTTATTTAAGAGACCTGTATGTAACAGAAGAGAGACGAGGATCAGCAATAAGAAAGTACACGGCAGGTGTGGCGCAGAGGTGTAACACTCTTGCCTTTGAGTCACGAGGTCCCGGGTTCGATTCCCGGCCAAGGCAAAATAATGAATGCCCTTTTTCCAATTCTCCTGGGTATAGTATTATACTATTAGTATAGTATTATATCGCTCGTCAATGGTATAGGTTTACCGAAATCAATCGCGATTTAAATAATCAAGTAACGGATGTGCATTGTAGAATTCTTAAAAAAACATTCAAAATGTCTCGTAGCTGTTACATAGTTAATCCTTTTAAAATAACTGATATTGTAGAATATTTTTCATCTAATATATAAAATTCTCGTGTCACGGTGTTTGTTATCGTACTTCTCCGAAACGGCTGGACCGATTTTGATGAAACTTTGTGTGCTTATCGGGTAGGTCTTAGAACCGGCTAATATATATTTTTCATACCCTTAAAAGTTAAGGGTGGTCCACTCCGTTTTTTTTGGACACTTTTTTATGGTGAGGCATAGTATGTAGTTAACTTCCAAATAAGGTCATTAATTTGGAAGTTAGCTACATAGGTAGGTACTGTGTTTTTTTATTTATCTTGAAATGCACTTAAAAGTACTTTCGGTCAATAATATCGAGATTTCATAATATTTCACTCGTAGAAGATGATATTATAGATAAAGCTTGTTAATATTATTGTTAAATAATGAAATAGCATTATAGGTATTCAAGTTTTTATACTAACACATAAAGAAAATAATTGAAAAAGCTTTTCCTGAATAAAAATTGGCAGATTTTTATCTCTACGATTAATGAACACACAGTCACAGGTGGACAAACATCCAATATACTTTGGTCGTAAAGCTTTGAAAAAATAAAAATCTTGTTTGTTTTCAATTTTTATTAAAGTTAAGCTAATAGAAGTTTATCGAAAAATACCGATTATAAATTATTAAGAGAAAACAAAACAAAAACTATACGATTATTGCTGAATACTATTTTATAATAAAAATTAATAATAACCCCTCACGCCATGTCCCAGGTGGGGTAGGCAGAGAGAACGGAATGTCATATAGATGTATCCCTACACACTTCCTTCGCTTCCATTACATTCATACATGCACGCCGATTTCTCTTACTCAATGCGCTGCCGTTCTTTAGAGTTTTGATCCACGTGCTCAGACCACGTAGTTCTTGGACGTCCGTGCTTCCTTACACCCCTTCTTTCAGATAGATACATCCTCTTCGTCATCCTTTCATCGTGGATTCACTTGTCCAAACCATCGTTACTTCTATTCTATACTATTTTCAAAGGCCATCCTCTCGTTTACGAGTGATCAGAATCCAACCATCGTTACTTATACACACGCATTTTATTCATAACTCTCCTCTCACATCTGCTCATTCTCCTGCTGATGTCCTAATTCTTACTCTATCTTGCAACGTTTTTCCTTGACGCGAATGCCAGCGATAAGGCTTGCCACCCAAAATGGTGCGTCAAAGGGGGAAAGGGCACAAAGAGGAGACCAGAATCTCATTACAGAATGCAATGAACATGATAAAGTGAGTGAGGATTTCTTCGCGTTCTAAAAATCAATATATTATTATGTGTTACAGATTTCAGTCGCTTGGTTTTTTTCCTTTATGGTGTTAAATAAGAGGTAGAGTAAGTTACATAATTGACAAAATGAACGTACATAGGTGATCAGCTCAACAATCTATGGCTAGGATTCTTTTGGGTTGCTAATATCACAGTTCAACTGGCAATGAACTAATAGGTATTACAATTTATAAGAACTGTATGATTGAACTAGTGTTTCAAAAACTGAAAGTTTTTCCAGATATTTATAATGATTTTCTTAGTATTTAGGTACCATGAAATAAAATTAGTATTTGTAAATAAAGAAGAATATTATTCATTTTTAAATTATTAAAAAATCTGTAGATTTAATAATCTTCTACGAGAACTTTTTTCACCATCAAAGAAAAAAAAACATTTTTCTCCTCGATCTACTCACTCAATTATAAAATATTATTTTTATCTACCTGTAAAAAATAAACTTAAAAAATATCGTTGTATTTTATAAAATTTTAATATCTTTTATTCACTGTTTTTATTTTACAGTAAACAAGAGTATCGTTTGTTTTTTTCCCTATCTCTTTTGTTTCGACGTTTTATTGTTTCAAAAAATTATAATTTACGATTTTGTTTCGTAACGTTTTGTACAAATTTTACATAATATTATGACCATTGTTTCGAAATACAACCTTTTTATATTACATTCAAAATCTATACTTAAGTGTTATATTTTTTAGGAATATTTACAAATGACTAATGTTTAATTTTAAATACTTTTTGCTTAAATACGAAGTTTTGTAAATATAAGCTTATTGATAAACTACACAGTTCACTATTGAAAATCTTTTTTTTTTTAAATCAATGTTAATGCGTTGATAAAGTAAAAATTAAATTCAATTAAATTTTATTCATTCATCAATTTAATCACGACATCTCCACCAAGAGGAGTAATCAGCGGACCAAATGCTTGTAATAAACGTGTAAGATTTTTAAATTTATATATATCCGCATAAATAAATCACTTATCGGCGAGCAATTTCGCCTTGTGGCATCTTTAGGCCAAGAGTTACTCAAACCCTGAAGATTCCGCAAGGTGAAAGCGCTCAATTATCGTCTATGTTAAAATTACTCTCAAACTGCATCATTTTCGGGATAAAAAGAAAACAAAATATTGTAAACTGTGCAAGTTTACAATATTGTAGGTTCTTTCAAATGATGAACACTGATATTATAATAAACACAAATATATTCAATAATAATCCTATTTACAATGATTGTCGAACACAACTAGTCAAACACGCAGCGTACCAGTGCAACCCAAGGTCGTATCTATAATGAGCCCCGTTCCACATAGGAAGCTTACCTATAAAGTCAATAGAGTATTGCTACTCAATCATTATCACCAGCTTAACTTGTAAACAAGTCCAAGGTTCAATTCACAGGTGCAGTGTACAAATTCCATACACTACACAAAATATCAAACTTTACTATGGAAGATATTGCATACCTATGCGATAAACACGTCAGTATTTCTTTTAACCATATAACATGTTTAACACTTTATCGATGCCTAAAAAAATATTTATTTATAAAGTTGATATTTTCGACCGACGGTACTTGGTGGAAATTCATGTTGAATTAATTATAAATAAAACACTTATTATTTATAGTATATCCACAGTGACTTTTTTATTGGACGCGAGCCGGCTTTCAAGAGCTTCCGCTCTCATCGTCAGGCTGGCTATTCGCCAGTGTGAATACACTATAAATAAGTGCTTTATTTATAATTAATATTTATTTATTTATTTATTTATGTACATAGAGCAGACTAATCTGTTGTTCAGTCCTCTCTGTCTACATCACAGTTACTTGACATGGCAGCATACAATTAAAGTACTTGCATGTCAAATTACTCTTAAATAAGCTTTAACATATTGATTAATTGATTAGAAAGATGTTCTTGAAACCCCCGAAGATAATTACATGTTATCAAATTACGTACATTATACGAACAAGAATTATCTTACATCTTATTTTTTATTCTTGGTACTTGTACCTAAGGTTTTGTGCTGTTATTTACCTTGCCTCTTATATTTCAGCTTTGTGTAAAGAATTTAGTCCCTTTGATGGGTAGAAGGAGAGGTAGGTTGGCATCTACCCTCTAAATAATTTCATTTATTCTCACAGCATGCGATATTCAATTATTTTCCAGGCATGTGTATTCAAGAAATAAATTTCCAGGAAATGTACATAAATTATATTGTTATTTTGTATGTGTGTTTATAACACAATCGCGCTTGATAATCTTAATGTAACGTTACAATGTAATGTCATTATCCATCGTTCTTTGGGTTAATTCACAATTAAAATGCGTACACACCAACACGATGTAAAAAACAGTGAATTTTTTTGTTTGCAATCTCATACCCATTCGTGTTGATTGCCAGAAAAAGGTATACCTCTCTTTTACGCATATTTCTATTTTCCTGTAAAAGGCAGTACGCCATCTAACTGACAAAGTTTAACATAAGAACAATGTTATTTTTAACTATTAATTTTCATGATTTTTGTCCTGTTTTTTTTTGTTTTTATGGTAATTTGTGGCACCTTGATTGATTTGTTTATTGATGAGATTTGAATCCTGATATTTTTTAATTTAAACTGTTTGTGTCCTTTAATACAATAATCTCAACATCTTTTTCTTTCTTTTTTTTTATTTGCATTTCGTTTCTGTTCTCGAAAAAAACAGTGGAAAGGTTTTTTTTCATAACGTAAATTATCATAGAATACTTAGAAAAATCAACATCACCTTAATTGGTAGTATCCTGAACTTGGAAATATAAAATACTTATTAAAGTTAGTAATATAATGTTTATTTTCAATATACAATATTTAGGCAAAAGCTCTTTCAAAAAAGAATTTTATGGGATTATGTATATGATTTAAAAATATTACACAGGATATTAGAAAACGTTATCGAATTTATTGATGCGATAATCTAAGAGAAAGTAAATGAAAAATTCTATATAGGTACATCCGTATATATTTATCCAAAATCAGAAAAAGTAGAGTAAATGAGCATAATTGTCTATAAAAAAAAAGAACACAATGAACATTTATGAAAAATTATATCGAAACTTATTGTATCTTTTAACAGTAGTTGTTGAGTCTGAGTTGACAGAAATCGTTCCAAAAGTGTTCGTATACTACTTACATTAGTAGTCTATTTTTAAGATACATTCCCTCTATAAAACTGGAACCTGGTTGGTTTTATACTCTTGAGAATAACTAAATTCAAGGGTTTTCTTAGTTTTTTTCAAACTGATATCACCTTTATTCGTTATAAAACGAATCGCATTTTTTTATGATTAATAAAATATGAAAAAATTGAGTAAAAAAAATGTGATATTTATAATTGTAAAAGCATTCAATTAGTGTAGGATGTATTGCAATTCATTTCTGATGATGAAAAAAATATAACAACATCTTCTTCTTTTTTACGTATCTTATCGAGTCTCTCAGACATTGAAGACTAACTGTGAGAAATCATTTCTGTTTTGGGCTGCACAAACACCTCCTCTACATCCTCTCATCCTGGTCCATTCCCGAATGTTCTGAAGCCAGCTTGGAAAGCCGCTTTCTTCCAACCCCTCTACGGCCCTCAATCTTCCAACTACAACTTCTACTGCTACACAATTACAGCATATCTCACAAGTGGGTTAGCCAGCAGACTAGCTGCATGCAATAAACATTCAAGTAATTATATCCGTGTCAATAAAATATTAAGATATTCGGGATGGGTTGCAAACCTCATCAGTGAGTTCAAGATGAAAAATGTCTTTATTTTTTCTTAGAACACCTGCCATTTGCAAGACACTAGTGATATCTTTTTTTTTCAATAAATTATTTTCTGATAAGTCTTTTGAATTTGCCATATTCTTAGAAAATGAAACAAGATTAAGATAAAGCATAACATTTGTGACTCAATAACACAAACAACAGAGAAAAACAAAATAATATTGCAAAAAATAAGTGAGTACTATATATTATGTACTATTATTATTAAGTACAGACGTAGTAGGTATGAAAGTATAATAAAAAACAAATGCTCGGGGCATTTCTATAATATTGTATTTCTTTTATCACCGTGACAGTGGGCAAATAGCAGTGCTTCGTAATCATCTTGCTCCTTCATTCCTTTGGGATGTTTGAAGGTGGAGGAGGTTATGTAATTTTTCAACTAAACCAATATTTACTCCACCGTCACGTTTTTAGAATGTCCTTAGGGTTCCACTTAGGGGCTGAATTCGGTGGAAAAATAATTCTCACTTGCGTACGTAGAGCGTTATTATCTACGTCTTTTATAACACTTTATTACGTAGTCTTTTGTTTTATCTATCTATCTATCCTCTATCTATTTATCTACTTATTACCTATGTTTTTACTAGCCTCTAACCCAGCATAACTTGGGAAGGTAATAGGTAAACATGATTATTGCATTGGTTGGATAGATTGAAAGAACGTTTTATTCTACTTAAGACGTCAATAATACTACAACCACTAGTATTAATACACCATCACGGTATATCCCACAAGTATGGTAGCCAGCAGTCCAGCCGTATATACTAATCATGCAGGTTGCCTTCTCTGTTCAAGATTAGTGGTATACTTCATTACTTCATGGCTGAATTTAAGTTGAGTGTTCTGTGAATAGGAGGTGTGCCGTTAACCTCACCAATTAGACAATGAACAATTTGGTTCAATTAAGTGATCAAACATGTCACCAATCCTGAATGTCTTAAGTTTTATTGCCACCTAAAGGACTATTTAAACTTTTGTCACTTGCAGCTGTTATTCCGATGGCTACTCCTACGCCGCTGCTACGGGACTGGTCAAACCTGTAAAATTTTGACAACACCTGCACAGAGATAAAATATTTAGTTCCCTTACACATCTAAAGATACGATTTCTTATAGGTAAACTGCAAATAATTTTTAAAATGTATTATTTTTCTTTTTTTTTATCAGTATAAATCAGCACCTGATGCGAACTTGGGAGTCCGCGCAACTGGTCTAACACTAGTTATGCATATATGCTCCAAAGTAACACTAAACAATAATAACAAAATATCATCAATTTCATTATGTAAATTAAAATGAAGTGTTACAAAGTTACCTAATGCTGATGAAAGAATCAATGAAATGCTGACAATGTTTTGAACCCATGTTCGATGGATGATAGATTGATAGATCGTACATAGTGCTTTAGTTTCCCTGTATTGCTTATTAACGCACATACATCCTAAAATGATTGCAATTAATATTTGTAAGTTTCGTTATACATATTTCCATTACTTCTTTGGTAGGTATGTTCTTATTGTATTATTATTATTAATATTGTCTTTCTTATAGATTCTCTAGGGGTTTTTTTTGCTGGTTTTGATATTGTTCTTGTAAAGACAAATACGAACTGTTGTGTTTTGATCTCAAGGTGGTCACAAAATAGTTTGATTGGCATTATCGCACGACTCCGAGACACTCAAAAGACATTGTGTCGCAACATTGTTTCAGGAATATCATTAATTATGAATTAGAGTAACATTCACAGGCATCAAATGTCAAAAGTCTGAGATATTTTATTTATGAATACTTTTATAAACCATAATATTTATGGCTTCTATTAGATGATTGATTATTTTTTTCAATAACTTGTCTATTGTAAAATCAATTAAAATATGATTGGCAAATCTCGTCACTCAATTACCTAATATGTAAAATATTTTTTCTTACACCTTCCTTTTACTCGAATGATGGACACTCGAAAACTTACAAAACAGAGACGGGGCCTAATTCTTTTCGGGGTGCCGCACGGTATTTATAAGTTCTTAAAATTCCGTTTTTTATATTTTCTATGATTTTATTAAAAAAATCGTTGAAAATTTTTCAAAGTGATCGTCAATGACACTTACATGTCGAAACCGACCGCAAAATTAAAATTAAAAGTGATAATTTATTTATTTTTCATTTAGGCTAATTAGCCTTTTACACAATTTTTTTTTTAAATAGGTACAATATTATAAGAAAACCTAGGTACTAAACACAAAATTAACAAATCAATATTACAAACATACATCATTCTATCATTCCAATTTTAAAATAAAAAACAACAGAAGGCAACCAAAATAAAATATCAATAGATAAAATTTAAAAATATAGTAAGAAAACTCGTTTCTATTACTGATTATTTCTATCAATTATTATTGTTGTGAAATGATTCCCTTTTGTGTTTTGTTATTTGCCAATTCTTGTTTTCCAACTGTGTTGTGAATGAGAAATTTGATGAAATTTTTGTGTATTCTTGAACATGTAAAAGGCTCACGCCGTGGATATGTGAAATAAATAAATAAATAGCGCGAAATTATCACATTGTAAATGTCACTAATATTAATACTAAAAAAATTGTTTTTCAAATCATGAAATCCGAAGAAATCCGAATGTAATATTTTCAATTAATCAGAATGCCAATGAGATGCAGGTTGGAGTTCGATATACTTCAAGTATTTTTCGTAACCAATGCCTAACTTTTGGGCTTTTATAGAAATGCGACACTGTTTTAAAGATACCTTTGCATGCTCTCATACATTTTACCTTCATAAATAATAAACACGCAATGAGGAAAGAAACGCAATAATACACATTCTCATATGTAAGAGTGTGTACACACAATAATATAAAACAGCAACTATGTATTACATGGTTTTCTCATTCAAATGGGGAGTACACTTTTAGGTAACTTGTTATAATATTGTCCTATTGTGTATTATAATCTAATGCCACAATGTAAAAAAGGAAGAGATATATATGTACAAAAGCACTTATTGTGTCTGTACACATTGTAATATCCTTTTTAGACATTGTCATATTATTACTTCAACTGTCGTGCGTGTTTATGTAATTGAAATGTTACTCAACGATAAAAAAATTTTCACTGTTTCTTTTTTTTTCATACCATCACGGAAATTTCCAACAATTGGAGTAACCAGCTAAAAATATGCATGGTATTAACATACAAGTCATCCTCGTCGTACCAATTAAAGTTAAAATATTCAGGATAACTGACGTCGCTGAACTAAAGATGTTAAATGTTTTGAAATATGATGTTTTACTTATATTCACCTTTTAGAGGACACTCAAAAAATTTTTTCAGACTTCTTCTTCTTCCTGTGCCAAATCAGGTTCCCCCGACGTTGGCGATCACTCCAGTGGTAAAAACCTCCCTGTCCTGTGTCGCTTTGAACAGTTCATCAACAGTCTTCATTCCGGTCCACTCTCTGATGTTGCGCAGCCAGTGCATCTGCTTTCTGCCAACTCCCCGTCTTCCCTCTATATATTCCAGTAGGTACGTGTTCGTTAAACCTCATGTATAAGACAACTAACATATAAAATTCAGCGCTGAGGCATGCCACCCACCCTAAATGACTATTTTTTTATTGGCGCAGAAAAGACAACATGCTTGTTTATTGAGGTAGTTATTTTCGTGCAAAGATGAAACTTCACTGGTTCCTTTTCTATTATTTTGCAAATAATGTAAAATTTTATAGAGATTTGGAGTTTTTTTCTTTAGAAATCTCTACGGAGTTACGTAATAGAATGATGTGTTTGGAATATTCTAACGTTGTATATATTGTAATGTTCGTTCGAAAACTTTTTTTCTATACATTATCATTTTGAGACGTATCTTTTATTTAGCATTTCATTTTCCAAAATAATATTCAGGTTTTACTTGTGATAAGTGTTTTTTTAAGAACATGCAAATAAATACAAACTTTTTGAAGAGTCTTGCGAAAGTCAAATGTTCTTTTATTCTGTATGTATTTGTGTAATTTTATTCTTGTCAAGTATGTAGGTATAATGACTTTGTCCCGGGTTGTGAGGTAGAGGGTGTCAGGAGGATGGGGGTGACGTTATCTTTATTTTTTTAATTCATTTTCATTCATTTATTTATTTATTCATTCATTCATCATTATTACAAAACATTTGAAAAAACACATGGACAGAAATAATACACACAATCACAAATCAAAAACAATGCATTATCCTACTCATCCCGCACTCATTATCCAACCCCTTGCTATATAATACCAACCCCACAAGTTTGTCATTTATTACAAAAGTTATACAAAAAATGAAAAAAAGAAAAACAACAAGACACCAATCCAACATGCATAACAGGCAGCCAAAACAGATAATGTGACTGAGCGTGCGCGCCGGAACAAGCAAGTTAATCAGGACTATGCAGTCATAACCCGCAGCAACCTCACTAGGCGAGTACCTGTAGCGAGGCAAGCCGCTACAAAACATCAAGAAAGTACCGTAACAACCAATTCACCTTGAAATCGCACAAAAAAATTACACAACATGTAAAAATAGTCTCCTTTTTGCTTCCTCTCTACCCGTGTCAAGTAACCAAACCTTTAGCCCCCGGCTGAAGCATCTCCACCCACCGAGCAACTTTATTTGCTCGGGAACAGAGTTGTAGAGCCTCGGGGCAAGATACCTTGCCGAGCGCTGTCCCAAGGTTGTTCTCACTGGCGGAACAAACATAGTACCTCTTGTAACCGAACGAGTACCACGCCGGTCCACGCAAGCAGCCTCTCCCGGGCAGGCTCTCCTGCAACGCGTAGCAACATTTTTGATGTACGTTTGCCTGGAATCCAAGATACCATATTTCCTAAACAGTGGATCCGATGCATGCCTATAGGGCGCCCGGCTCATAACCCTCACAATCGCCTTCTGAGCCACATCAACAGGATACATGTGAACACCATGATAATAATCTTTTATAATGCATTTTCACAAAGTTGCAGTGGAGAATACAAAATATAAAAATTAAGACAATCAGGATGAATGTTTTACATATACCTGTCAGAGAACTTGAAAAGTTACTGAAAAAATTGGAGGAGTTTTGGTTTCCGGAAACCTCCAACTCAACCTTTTAATACTAAATCCTGTAGATATTTTCTTATGCTATTTTAATTATAGAAATGTTTGAATGCATCAGTGATTTAAATAGATATAATATCATTTCTAACACGAGTTTGTGAGAATACCCATAACAGTGCATACATATTATTTTCTATTGTGATTAAAGAAACCTTAAAAATCTAAACGCTAGATAGCGTGTGTGTCTTCAGCATGAAGTTATCACGGAGCCAACAGTATGACGTGACATGATGGGTATACTATACAGAGGTAGGTACTGTGATTAAGTTAGTGGCAAAAGGTTATATGTCCGAAAAAACAATATTTTTAGGATCGCTTTTCAAAGAGTAATCATATTAAATCATTGTATATTCAAATTAATATTTATCACTCATCTCCTCGACCCATCTAGTTTTTTTTTTTAATGCAACGAACGTTGCACACTTGAAGATTTTTGTGGATGTGTGCGTCTCAAGATGGGATCTGAAACGTCAGCCGGGTCCACCACCAACTGATGTGGTTGGGTTGGAGTTGCCAATACTAGCATAGTGGAACTGATGGACTGTAGAATGTTGAAATAACAAAGAAATTGTCACCCAAACGGATAAATAGGAGTCCTTGGACTCTTGAAATATCCGGAAAAAGAGGTTATTAATTTAACATTAATATTAATAATTTTTTTCCCATAATCATATTAATTTGCCACAGTTCATTGCCTTCTTCACTTGATTCATATAATTGTGTCTCAGTCGTCGTCTAATGTTTCCGCCTTCGATATTGCCCTGCAAGATGGTGATGAGCAGGCCTGCACAGGCACTTTGTATTGTTTATTATTTCTAATTGTCCCTAGGCTCCTATTATGCAGGCACTTGGACTTGTAATATATACCTACATATAAAATTCATCACAATCTCAAATATATTAAAAATAAAACAGCAGATAACACAATTTAAGTTTTTTTTTTTTTAAATAATAGCATCTTTGTTATCACAAATGTAAAGAGTCCGGATCTACAACGTCAAATATTCAAATATATAAATTATTCAAATTACAGAAAAGGAACAGTTATATCACAAACAAAATAAGAAATTTCTATTCATTTATCATTTCGTCAATTGTGTAAAATGATTTATCAACTAGATACGACTTAACCATTCTATATTTTATTTTAGGTTTCACTATTCTATATTCTAGATAAGGCGAAAATTCGATCAGAAATATCATAAATTCAAGACGCTCTGGTCAAAATTTGAAATAGTGTTATTTCACTTCGAAAATTCACCGACAAACTTATTGTGTACTTGCTACATACCTAGATAAAATAATAAAAGTTGTTCATAATGTGAGATATATTATTATTGGTATTATAGTAAAATACAAGGTAACCTTTATTCTAACATTCTGACAGAATACCTAATGTAATGATACCAGTATGAGAAACCTATTTCATAATATTCATATTATGTACAGAGTGTTTGAATTAGTGATTTTTTTATTTCTATCTCTGTTGAGTTGTGTAGCTGATGAGTAGATGGATTGGAAAACAAAAAACTGTTTTAACTATAATATTAAATTTAATATTAACAAATAAACTTGTAACAAATGATTAAAATAATGGAACAGTATTTTTTATTTATTTTATTTTATTTTATTTCATATATTTACGGCGTTAACCTTTGACATGTTAACAATCATATTAAAAACAAAAAACAACAAAAACTACACAATAAATTTGTTATATCAAGTACAGTATTACTACAGTATTGATGCTGATGTTATTATTTGAACTGATTATTGAGGAAGAGAGCAAATGTGTGCGCGTATTATATACAGGTAACCAAAGACAAACTATGATTTTAATAATAAGCCATAGAAATATCATTATTTTCTGCCTGTGGAAAGAAGGTGCTTCAAAAATCACCACACAGATGGCAGTATGTAACAATCTCATTTTTAGGTCAGTACTGCAGCTGTGCATAAATCATTGTGGTTATTGTCACCCGTACGATGCTGTCATTCGTCATATTAAATACATAATTGCATTTCTGTTATTGGTTTTGTTTTTTAACTGTGTATATAGTTAATTTGTATTATATTGTAAAAGGCAAATGCCGTTTGTTGTTCAAATAAATATCATCACAGGTAATGAATTTAAGATAAAAAAATAATAAAACGCTGTTTACTTTCATAAGAAATATTTCTAGATTCAGAAGTTTTTTTTCTGTAGGGGTGCTTTATAAATCTCATATAATGTTTTCCTTATCAATTTATTGTTATTTAAAAACTCAAACTCAACAAGACCATAACCAAAGACATTTCAGTAAAAATTTAATTATCAAGAGTCATCAAATAAAAATTTAATTATCAAGAGTCATCAAATAAAAATTTGATTATCAAGAGTCATCAAATAAAAATTTGATTATCAATACATTGAATTTAAGTTGGTGAATTTACTAAACGCTCTGGAAACGGACATTGTTAATGTTCCGATTCCTACGCTTTCATGATTTTTAGATATAAGGACACCTCTTATTAAAATTCTTTGTATTCTATAATTTGTTTTAAAATATAACTCTTGCCCTAGTGATACGGCAAGGCGATAGTTCTTGGCAATAAGTGTTAGTGTTTAATCATTGCTTATTTATTAAATACAGTAGAAGTCCGGTGCCGGATTATCGAAAATTACGGTCTATCGGGCGATAATTATAAGAACAATAAATTAGGTTAATAATTAAACTACAAATACAGTGTGCAAATACATACAACAAAATTTATTTTACTTTTCATGTAATGTATGTACACGTACTGTAAACCATATTTATTTCTAATGATATGGAAATCAATAATTTCTGAAGCACTGTAGCTAGTACTAGCCTCAGCAAAAGAGATAAACTTATTTAGTGATTCTGCAGCTGCTGCCCAGATGATTTTTTCCTTTTCTTTCGTTTCGGCATCTGAGTCACTTTCTTCAAGATTTTGAGTAGGCTGAGGGTTAACTACAATGTTTACAACAATTCCGAGCGCTTCCGGATGATCCTGAACTATCCCGAAAACATCCGAAGAGCTCTCGAGCGTTTTTATTTGCATTAAAGACACACTTTTGGAAAAAAAAACAAAATTTTTACAATTCTCCGGAGCGATGCCGGACAATCGGGCATTCCGGACTGTTGGATACCGGAGTAATGGACTTCTACTGTACTCAGTTATACGTTAGAATCCAGTGTTTTAAATGTACCTAACATTTTTTTTTATAATTAATATACGTTGAAATTACAATCGAAAAATTCTTTATACAACTTTAACTAGCCATCCTGTATCAGGCATATAATAGTTACTTTATATCAACGTGAAGGATGAAATAATGCGAATTATTACCCTTTACCTTTATGGTATCCTGGTAAACAATTTTATTCAATTAGCTATTCTGAAAGAAAATTATTACTTCATTCATTTTGTATCTACATTATTATTATAACTATGAGTGACAGTTTCGCGATACCCTTTCATTTTCATAATCTCCTATTTTACAATAATTAAAAAAAACGGTTAAATTCAATTTTTTTTGCATAAAATTGTATTTTTTTTAGATTATGATTTCTGAATACCTAGTACAACTACTTTATTATCACGGCAAATCCCACAAGTGGGGTAGCCAGCAGATCAGTTGATTGTTATAAACATGTAAGCTCTCCTCTCTGTGCAAATAAAAAAAAATATATTCAGAATGGTTGGTAAACCTCATCGCTGAATTTCAGATGTTTCTTGCCTTTATTTCTTCCAATACTTGCCTTTTACGGGGCACTTGAAAACTTACGGAAAAGAGGGGGAGATCTACCCCATTTTCTACCAGAGGGTATGATTTTAATTTATAGTATGTATGTTCCCCTTTCACGACACAAGCTTTTAGTAGCTTACTGTGAAAGGTGTATAAGGTTGTATTTGGGTTTATATGTAACAAAAACCCAGATATATCTTTAAAAATAAAAAAAAATGTATCATACGGATTTAATCGTATGAATTTAATTTTAGTGAATTTACTTCTCGTAAAATTCCAGATTTCACAGTGTTCTCAGAATATGTTGCAATATCGTTCAGCGTGAAAAATGCATAGAAATAATAATATAACAAGTCGTGAAAAGTATTTGCTTTGAAATGTAGGTAATAATATGTTATGTGATAAACATATTCAGAATACCTTCCAGTCACTATTGACACACAATAGGAGTATCATATTTTCTGAAATTCTTTATAATGCTGCAGAATATTTTATTACGTAACAACGATAGTACCCGAAATAAATATCACTGGTATTTGTACCGGTTCAAATGTCATTCAGAACTGTATTGTATAATATGAAATGTATTGAAATAGTTTCAGTAGGATTCACAAGAGCAGGTATTGTAAAATGAATACCGTTTTTATATAAGATGTTACGTGCAAATTTATAATAAAACGGTGATAAAAGTACGGCTATCGGTACTCTGTATCTTTGCCAATGCAACACTAAAAAAGCACCAATGTTTTGTCCGAATTAAATTCCTAGTAATGTGGTTTCATAACCGCAATATTCATTGCCCAAATATTAAGTGTAGGAATTTTAGTCGAGTAATATGGCGCTAAGCAACATTAGTGTCCTGTCGCATTTAGTATTAAATGTCTGATTCACTGAGTAGGCTATTGAAATATATCTAAATGAAAAATTGTGTTAAATGAGTTAGTTGGAAATACCTCAAACAAGCTACAAACTTTATCCTCTGTAGATTGAATTGATTAAAACCGATGATTTCATGGCATTTTGTATATTAGATGTTAAAATCAATTGGCAGTAAAGAATAAAAATAAAATTGTACATAAAAGTAGGAAGAGACATAATAAGTGGAATTAAATAATATGTGAATAGATTTTATTATTTAATATTTTGGTAGAATTTCACTATGTTCGGTGGAGCAACCGGCTGAGAATTACTCTCCCACTCTTTTCCGTCAGTTTTTTAGTGTCCTGTAAAAGTTTGGTCTTCGAAAAAAATGGCATTTTACATTATGGATTCAGAGATGAGTTTGCCACTTATTCTGAATATCTTAGTTTTATGGTAAGCACGGAGAAGATAATTCGCATGTTTATTCCATGCGAATAGTCTGCTGGCTACCTCACTTATGGTATATGCCGTGATGGTATAGTAGTGGTTACAACAATTACTGTCCTTTGTAAATGATAATGATAGTAAAATTTATACCTTCCTATAAATATTTTTGTTTGGCCATAGCTATTCTTTGGGACACCTTTGCATTTATTTATTCGTACAATGGCGGCATTTCCCACAAGTAGATTATCCAGCGGAACAACTTCATGTAATAAACACGCAAGTATTTCTCTCAGTACCAATATAAGTTAAAATATTAACGATGGGAGGCATACGTCATCGCTGAGTTGAAGATGTTAAATGTCTGTCTTGTTTAAGGTTAATTTTTTTTATCTAAAACACATAGGTAATATAAAATGGTTTGAGAAACCAGATTTGTTGTCAAACTCGTGCCTCATATATCTATCTTTTAAAGACATTTTTATATGTCAACATAATATTATATTCGTGTGTATTGCTTGGTACGAAATAATATTATTATAAAACTCAACATCTTTTGAAGACATATTTTGTATTCAAAGCTTTGAAGAGAGCATTCATACTTTGTAAATCGTTATTTTTATAATACGAATACGCATCATTAAATTTAACAATGAACTTTTGAAAGTCAGAAGTTGTATATAATTGAAATTGTAATGATGCTTTTTGTATCGTTATTCAAAAATGTTACACTGTGACAGATTGTTGAACTAAATTTCATGTCACACTTTCTGAAATATCCTAAGAGTCTAGTCACATGATTGTATGGTATTGCAATATATTATTTAAAACTTTGTTTTACAGATTTCAGTGTATTTAAATCACTACTTATGGAGATTAAATTTCCATCTCTGCGATCCGATACGAGTAAAAAATGTAAATTTTGAAGTGGCCGAATATGATTGAAGAAAGCTTCGGTTTTTAATCTCAGATTTCAGGTTCAATTCACTCCCACTGGCATATTATTCACTGTATAGGTGTAAACACCTATACAGTTACCCCTAAAGGGGGTAAAATTTCATAATAAAATTACAAAAAAAAATATTTTTTCTAATAGATGTTTTTGTCAGTGTCCAACGCTCTTGTCTTCGAGTCACGAGGTCCCGGGTTCGATTTCCAGCCAGGGCAAAATGAAAAATGACCTTTTTCGAATTGTCCTGAATCTGGGTGTTACATGTATATGTGTTATGTTCATTGTAAGTATATATGTGTATGGTTGTGTCAGTATGGATTTTGGATGTCAAATGGTATAAACATGTTAAAAATGATGCTTTGCGCCGGCGCACCCAGCAGAGACCTGTAATCTCCGTAATACAGGAGAGAAGATGGTCCTGGCTGGGACATGTTTTGAGAATGCCTAATGATAATTGGACAAAAAGAGCACTGTTCTTCCGTCCGCAGGGGTTCCATCGGCCCGGGCGTCCCTCTTTCACGATACACCGTTCCTATGACAACGATATCAGAGCGCAAGGAATGTCGTGAAAAGACGTGACGCAATTGGCACAGAGACGCTCTAAATAGAGGAGGCTGGTTTCTGCCCTGTGCTCCCGAGAGGAGCGTTGAGGGCGATGATGATGATGTGTCAGTACCCATAATACGAGATTCAATCTTAGTTTGGGACTAGCTCGATCTGTGTGAATTATCTACGCATGTTTTGTTATGTTAATTTCAATAAAAAAACATATTGTTGAAAAAAACTTGTTTTTTTTTATTTCATACAAGCGTATTGTTTACTGTGAAGCTGTAAGAGAGTGTATCAGGTTTAATAGAAACCAAAAACATATTTGAAAAAAAATATTCTTGGTATATAGGTAATTGGATATTTAATTATGTATTAAAAGTTCCCTGACTCGGATACTTAGCAAAACTTACAACAGATAAGTGTATCAAGACAGTTAAACAATTTGACTCAAACCCGTTCTTTACTCTGACGGAATAATATAATATTATATTTATGCATACCAACTTACATTGTAAGCTTCTAAGTAACATGTATATGTATACATTTATATTATATTGTTATAATAATGTATGAGTTCTCTTACTTACTTAAATAGGACAAAAGCTTTTCGGTGCATACGAACTTTTAATTAAATTTGTGACTGTAAGGATGTAGTAGGTATCATCATCTATTTTCTATGTATATCTATACATATTATTATTTCCACCACCTATTCCTACTTAAAGCGTCCAACTTATTCTCACTTGGTAAACACAGTCAAATAATACAATTACCTAAGTATTATTCCTTGTGACAGACCATTTTTTTAATTTATTGTTTGTATGTATACGTAGACATTTGTGTGTGTATGTATATATACCAAAGATCCTTGTCAATATACATAGGTATTCCCTTTTCTTGTATATTTGTGTCATAAAATTTCTATGTTTCTGTATTTTTCTGTTATATTTTATTATTGTCTTGATTGTTTAATGTTCATTGTTTCTTTTATACAATAAATAAATAAAGGTATATCTTCAAAGATTTTTATATTTTAGATTTGTGTTTTTTTGTTTGATTATTTCATCTATTTAATTGAAAAATTTAAGATTACTAGTTGACTTTAAAAAAATTATTAGTATTTTTTACAATCTTGTGAAGACTTTCAGTAAGTTTTTTTGCGGTTAATTCTTTGATACTAATTTTAATGCATATTTTTGAGAAATCTTTGTTATCACAATTATGATTTTATTTAAGGAACTTCTTTTGTTAGTAATTTTTTTTCTAAATTTAGGGGCCTATAAATGATTGTATATTGTAACATACTAAATTTGTATAAAACTTGTGAATGTGGCATTGAAATAAAAGAAAAGGCAAAATAATTTTTTGGACATACTTTTAATTAATTCAGGGAATATATTATTTTCCGCGTGATACAAAATATTATAATAAAATTGTTGATCTAATACGAATTAAAGTAAGATTTATAATTGGCATTAATATGATGAACAACTTTTATAGTTTTATTTCTTTGATTAAAAACGTTTGTGACCTATTTGCTAGATTTGATGATTGACCATATTGAAATTTTTTGTTTGTTTATTTTTGATAGGAAATGAATTTTTAGATGCGGCTAATCCAAAGTCTCTCTTCCTTTAGAAAACAGCACGATGCTAAAACAGTAGATATCTGAAATGGTATTATATTTTATCTATCCCCAGATATTTTATTCTCAAGGGAATGAGGAAAATAACAGTATTTTATCCGAATTATTTGTGGTACACATCATATATTGTATCCTGTGGGATACGCAATGGTGCCATTTGAGACAGACGCCTGACGTTTCCACCGGATAATAAAGAAATAATTATATTTACGTGTTAAAATGTTTTTTATCATATTATTTAAATAATATGATGTTTAATAAGACCCAACGTGAATTCATCACGAGTTTTTGAATTTTATTGACATTTTGAATGATTTTCAAAATGAGTATATGTAACTCTTCACTCCCAATCCAGAATTTAAGTTTATCCCATACTTATCCTGATTCTTATGTCATTAGAAAATTGTGTTATAGATTTATCATTAGATACAACTATTACTACGTACTGTACCCTTCTTCTTCTTCTCTATGTGTCTTGTCGGGTCCCCGCGACGCTGACGACCACCTGGGAGAAATCCTTCCTGTTCTGGACAGCACGAAAAAGCTCCTTCACACCTTTTAACCCGGTCCACTCCTGAATGTTCTGGAGCCAGGAAAGCTTGATTGTTGTGAACAATTCTCCATGAGCATTTTGCTCTACGTAATACTTCAACGTACTACTATACCCTTAGATCATCAAATGATAAGCTAATCTAAGATCATCACTGTATACCCTACATGTGAGTTGAGTAGTAGACTAACTGCATGAAATAAACATGCAGATTGTCTCTCCGTGACAATAAAAAAATAAAGCATTCATGATGGGTGGCAAACCTAATCGTTGACTTGTTAATGTTGATTGCCTTGCTTGAAGATTAGCGAACACCTCCCTTTTACATGACACTAATTAGTTTTTCTTCTGCTTATTTATTTTTACAAGGATTCTAATCAAACTTCAAATATCATCATCGTCATCTCTGTTGGTCCCTCAATCCTAAGGATCGTGACCATCATGCCTTGTTCTGTAGACCATCTGTCTCCACCTTGAGTGATCCTCCACGATGTGTCCGTGTAGTGAACTCTGTGTGGCCACCTTTATTTGTACTTCATACATAGTGGATAAAAATTAGTGTAATGAGACATGTGTAAATGTATCTCAAAATATAAAGCAATCAAAAATTAGCGTACCCATATTTTTTTCACTTTACGCAGCTTGATATCCTCTCGTGCAAATGAAAAAGTATTTATCAGAATTTAAGTCGTAAAAATGAATATTATAGTATATTGATTGAAATAAATAAATAAATATACATTTGCAAACAAGCATCTGTTGGTGATATTTTAAAATATAATAACAATACATATTCTTTTCGCATGATGACATTTATATTTCCTGGAAATTATTCATTCGATATTATTTATCACTAAATAATTTTTACCCGGTTGCGCTAAGGAAATAAATATCAGTTTGCAAATCATCATATAAAATTAATGTTTCAATATTAAAAATGTGATAAAAACATTTTTGCTAATATTTAAGAATACAAAATAACTAAAATTAGCACGTGTATTTAAATAATAAAAGTAAGAAATAGAAAAAAATTTAAGAAACTATTTAAAAACTGGCAACATCAACATTCACATACTTTTGGTAGTTTTATGGCCATGTCCCATCATGATATCAGCAACTTGTGGTAACAGCGAGTGTTTGTCAAATATAATTTTGATTTTTTTTTCTTGTGGTACGTATAATTGGCAGTATTATATATAAATATGTCAATGTATCGTCGTTAGGTGGTAGAAATCCCTTCCTATTTACATATGATCTCGCCACTGCATATCGTCCCTGTATTTTAAATTTTAAAATGCCGAGGGGATGAGACCTTGTGAAGAGTGCATTATTTTACCTCTTTTCTTGTTTTTTTTCTGATTGTGGAGTCCATTCACGTCAATCAATGAACGTTTTTAAGAACAGTCTAAAATATTTGTATGTTGATTTCATACGCATTAAAAAATGACGTAATAAAATGCATCGATACTCTGACCCAAATCATCGTTACGTTTGAATATTCCGAGAGAAATCGTTCGATGATGTGTAAACATTTTAACTGCGCTAGAAATTACGAAGACATGCGTAAATTTACAACATCAACCTACTTAATTGAAATAATTGGATTGAAATAATAAACGTATAATTAACTTACCTTTTTTTCCTTCTTTAACGAGAAGATAACTGTTTCATCTTTTTTTGAAACATTCTTGATACTAACGGATTAGATAAGACCGTTCAGTGTTGCAGGTCCAAAATGCTGGAACAAACTGCCTCTTGTTCTGGGAGAGGAGGCGAATGGAGAGAGCTTTAGAAGAAGGTTCAAGATGAACCTTTTGCTGGGAGTTTCGGGTGAGGGATGTGGTATACGGCGCCCTTGAGGTCATGTTATTTCCTGAATAGCAGAACTGCAAAGAATTATTTATCCAATCTTTCCGTTTATTTAAAAATATCCTTAAATAGGCAGATTTTTGAAATAGTAAACGCATTTTACATCTCAGATTCAGCGATGTTATTTGTCACACAAACTGAATGTCTTATTTTTATTTGACACAGAGAGGATGGCTTGTATGTTTATTGCATGCAGCTGGTCTGCTGGCTATACCATTTGTGGAATTTGCCATGATAGTAAATCGAAGTAAAAGAAGCTTTTTCGACTCATTAAATCTTCATTGTTTCTCTTCAACGTATAAAGCAACAATTTGAGTCAGATTTCAGACAGTGAAAAAATCTTTCTAGAAGTGACTTAAACGTTTTATGTTTTATGTAGTCACTTTTCTTTTTAAATTTATATTTGAAAAGTTAGTAACAAGGCTTTCAGTATAAAACAAATTTAAAAATATTTTCTATAAACGACAGAAAGCTTTGGGCAAGAATAAAGTTAAAGAAAAATAAAGCATATTATATCAGAAAACTTACCAAACTCTGGACGGTTTCAATCACATCAATTCCTGAAATTGCGTCAACAAATGTCGCTTTCAGGACGACAAACTGAAAACTCTTCGTGCTGAAAAGTAGGATGGCTTTCTGAAAAAAACTTTTTGTCATCTCAATAAAATAAATATTGTATCTTGAATTATATTTTCATATTCGTTACAAAAATACACGGTCAATATTTCTTTGCTTTCTAGTGGTTGACATCGCAGAATATTGTGAGTTATAATAAATTGTACGGTTCTAGTTCATAGTTACGTGCTACACCTAACTGAGAATAGAAGAGAATGGCGCAGGATTGTGCATGAGGAGTTTTCATCAGAGATCAACACCCCCAGAATTGGTGAAACGTCTGAAGAGAAAAAGAGATCTTAATGATGATCAAGATTTATTTCGTTTAGACTTTACGAAGCTATTAAATATTCAAAGCTTTATTTTACGGAAATATTTTAAGATTATTCATATGTTTGATCTATAAAAAAGTTAGAAGTATTTCATATCAAATTTCATTATCAGCGTTTCTACATTTTGTTCTTAACGCGTTTTATACAATAACGTTTCGTCAATCGCTCTCGCAGACTTTGTCAACATCGATTCACTTTTCATTTATTCATTTGTATATTTTATGCTAACAAATTTTTCATAAGTTATAATAGAAGAAGGTACTATCTCTTATAAGTTGTATACATTTAGCTTTGCACTCTAGATATAACTAATACGGGACACTCTGAAATCTGTAAATGACTGAGCTTGGGTCTGATTCAAAATACAAAAGACAAAGCATATCCCCTTAATACCTTCAAAGTAATGATATTATGATAATAATATTACACTATGGACGTGACCTTCTGTTTACGTGGTATGATTTTGACGTGGGTTTGACAAGATTTTTCCGAATAAACATATCAAAACAATACCTATAGATGTCATTATTTTATGAAACTTCAAATAAACAAATCCCAGGATTGATTTTGACAATAATTTACATTAAAAAAATAATAGGATTTTGAAAACAATGGGTATAAACATAAATTAATGTACCCATAAAACTCTTCAACTAATTTTTCAATTCCAAGGTGTAATCAAATAACATTTTATGATATTTATTGCATAGTTTCATATATTTTAAATGACCCAGGTGTGTCTTGATGTATCGTCATAAAACGCAAGTATGTAGTTATATAAAGGAATAGTTTTATTATATTATTATCTCTATAACGTCTTATGTTTTATTGACATCATTGTATCTTTCCTTTCTCTTTAACTATTTGCGTTTAATTATTGATCATTAAGTCTCATTAGACCATCGAACTACTGAATAGTAAAATTTATATAAAAAAGAAGGTTCAACAAGTTGTGAACAAAATCAAAATTCAACTGCTAAGAAATGAACGATTATTAAACCTAAAAAAATTACATTCTTTTTGTGTTCACTTTTGAACAAATGCTTCACCCTTCCACAGTTCTCTGATAAAGACGACTGTCTTTCAGTGCAGGCCCTCCACTTTCCTAATGTCATCAGACCATCTTATCTGAGGCCTAGGTCTCCAAATCAAATCAGATAGATATACGTGCGCCACCAGAGGCCTGAGTCAATAACACATTTTCACGTTACGTTTTCGTTCCGTTAACGTTCGAGTACAGACGAAGTTTCAAGCAAGTGTCAATTTCGTTGCTGTGATACACAAAAGTTACGAAAATTAACACTTTGGCGCAACATCGTCTGCATTTGAACGCTAACGGAACGAAAACGTAACGTGAAAATGTGTTATTGACTCAGGCCTCTGATCTGTCCAGTTCTGATCTAAAAAAAAACATACACCCTTACCTGCTCCCTATATTATGCTACAATTACCTCAACAGATCCTTGAGACATTATTGCTATTAATATTGTTTGTAAACATCCATAATTTTTCTTTTCCTTGTGCCTATTTAGTTTCTAACAAAAATTAACTGATGATGGGTGTTTTCCGGAAAGGCCCCTGAGTCAAATTTCGTTCATATTGAAAGTAAGGCTGTGTTTTTTTTTTAAATCCATTTAATTCTACTAAAATAATAACGTTATTGCCGTCCTGAATAATGGATGTTATGTGAGAATATTTTTCAAACATATACAATTTAACTCAATACGAAACAAACTAGGTAACACTGATATTACAAAGTTTTAAAAACATATCGTAGTAAAAGTTCAAGAAGTCGTAGTGTACCCATGTTATATGAAATTGCTTTCAAGATATACTAGTTACTGTATCACATCATATTTTTGCACAATATTCTGAAATATCAACATCGTAAGTCCCTGGCGAATGTAAAGTCTTCCACTTTTTTCAGTTAGTTTTCGAATATGCTGTTAAAGGCATGTCGCTACCTTAATGCAGAACTTGCCTAAGTTGTAATTTTGGTCAAACTGAGTTAAGTATTAAGAAACAAGAAATGATAATAATAGATATGGCATAATTTAACGAATGAGAGTTATTAGATTCCTAAATAATAAAGCTTGTCAAAATTTGCTTACGGTATTTTAAATATTTTTTAATCATTACAAAAACAAAATTTAAATCTGCTACTTTGAAAAATTATCCAAAAACACTAAGATTAGTTCTCCATTATACATAGTAGCGATGTATTCGTAAAACATCACACATTAAGGCGTTTTACGTATTCAATTCAGCGAAAAGGTATGCCACCAATTCTGAATGACTTAAAATTTATTGATACGTGTACGAATTACACGTTTGTTAGTCCGCTGGCTACCATTCTTGTAGAAATGCCATAATGGTATAAATAAATGAAGGAATCTATGGTGACGATATGACTCTAATAATTGTTTTGAAAATCAGCTCACAATGCTGCTCCATTTAATGTATCTTATTTTATGCATATTTTTTGTAGCAGTAAAGTAGTCTTCGTTTAGTAATTCGAATGAATTTTATGCCAAAAAATAAAGATATTTCTCATGTTTACTACCAATTGTTTATAAGAGTACAGTTTCATATCTCTTGTTTCCAACTTAGTGTTTATATTTGGGACATCCTGTATGCACTGCAACCAGACGAATTCAAAGGATGTTATTTATCTTTTACCCCTATATTATACACGTACATATGTTGTATCTTACTTACAACTTCAAAAGCTCATGTACGATCGAAGAAAAAATATCGATTCCGAACAACAGTCTTTATTAAAAGTAATATTTAAAACACCACTATAAATATTAAATCGAGAGCAATATGTACTTATAACAGTTCATTAGAAAAAATATAAATATGGTTTTGTTTAAGTCCAGTATAGTTCTCATCTTGCCCACAAACACTTTGGTCTCATCCAGTATAACTCTAATCTTACATAAAAATGTTTTGAACTCATTCGGAATAACTCTACTCTTGCATACAAAAAAAATTGGTCACATTGGGAATAAATCTTACCTTACATACAAATAAAATTGGTCACATCCGGAATAAATTTTCTCTTGTATACAAAAAAAATGGTCATATTCGGAATATCTCTAATCTTACATACAAAGAATTTGGTCACATTCGAAATAACTCTTGTCTAACAAACGAAGATTTGGTTAGAATTAGGAATACCTCTAATCTTTCATACAAAGTAAATTAGGAATAACCCTTAATACCAAACTTTTCTCAGATGTATTTTTCTTCCCTTAAATGATCTGTAAGGATTTTTTTTTTAATTAAACGATAAACTTACTTTACCTTATGTAATATAGGTCTAAGAATTAAATAAAATTTCTTTCTATCACGAGAACCTCCTTTGAAATATCAAATTTCACCGAATAACGAGACGTAATGGATAAAATTTAAAGCTGCTTTATACATTATCAGCAAATCCCAGAAGAATAAAATGTAAATCCATTTTATAATATGACTTTTTTTACAGAAAAAAACCTATTGTCTTAACCACAAAAGAACAAAGAACATAAGTCATCCAGAACTGAGTTAAAATAAAATATATGAAATCTTGGTACTTTCAAATCTCAATAGAATTGAAAAAAATCTTAATAAAAAATCCTTCATGTTCTGTGTACCTACAAAATATTATATTGTCCGTAGAACAAAAGTTAGTCGTAGAATAAAACAAAAAAAAAACATTTCCATTCATATTGCATGAGACAATGGAATGTGTTAGTTAAGAATCCATACGTCAAAATGAACTTTCTGATATCGCAGATGAAAAAGTACTGAAACTTTAGAAGTAGGTGTTTTTTTACAGTGGTGTAACCATTTTACATTTTGTTGTATCAGTATTATTTTATCTTTTTTTTAAGCTGCCCTGCAGAGCAAAATGTTCACATATATTTTTGAAAAAAAAAACGATTTTTAGTTTTACAATAATTTACTTCGTTATATAATAAGTGCACATGATAATATTGTAGAGACAACCAAAGTTCCAGACTGGGAGAAAAAATTACAAAGATGCATTTTCACTTTAGGTGTTTAAGGTATATTTTTGTCGTGTCTTATCTCTCTTACATTTCTTTTAAATAAAAATCAATACATTAATGTATGGGCATTATTAACTTTGTAACACTTCATTTTAAATTATGAAATAAAATAAAATAAATATTTATTATTTTTGTTTTATGTTACTATTGAGTAAGACTAACGAACGACCGGTCTCGCGGACTCCGAGTTCGCATCATCAGGTAATAGAAACTGACCACTACTTTAGCAACCATAGTTTAAAATTATTACATACACACACATACTGACCTACTTTGACAGCACTTGAAGCAATAGAAATAAATAAAAATAATTACTCGACTTAAACAGCAAATACACATAATATACAAACAACCGTCGCAGAAAAAAATACGTAAATATACAGAACTAGCAGGAGAAACAAAAATATATTTGGCATTCTAGGTCCGTTTATATAATACCTTTAGTCATGTCAGCTTTAACTCCGAAGTTTTTAATTAATTTTTACAAAAATTAGATTTACCGGTTAATTCGTACATTAAAATTCAAAAATCTATTATAATAAACACTTGTAATATTGTAAAAAAGTTTATGAACACAGATATTTCAGGCACAATGCTGGTATTTTGAACCCGCGTTCTGAGCCTAATCCTTTGATATCCTGTATATCTGGATAGGTGAATTTTTCCGTGACGTTTTTGTGTGACCATGACTGATCATATGGAGACTTATCTGGTTGTATAATGCTGAGAAGTGTGGATGGCAATTCTGCCGCCGCGTAAAAAAAAAATGATTTTTATTTAATAATCTTCCGAATTCGTCTCCCTTACTACAACTATTCGCTATCTCATATTCCAAAAATTCCACCCCGCCTACCCCTATACCTTCACTGTAAATCCTAACGAACTTTTGTATTTGTTTAATTCAGTATAGATCAGCATCTGCTGATGCGAACTCTGAGTCCGCGAAACCGGTCGTGCGTTGGTCTTACTCGACAGTAACATAAAACAATAATAATAAATATGTATTTTATTTTAATTAAAATCAACACATTTCATGAAAATCTTTGTTTTTAATTTCATGAAAAATTCCCTTTTAATAAATAAGGCCAGAATACCAAATGCAATAAAAACAATCATTACCTACTGAAAATGCATCATTTAAAATTTTATCTTTCACGGTCAAAAAAGTCATCCCCATTTCACCACCTTCAATACTCAGCATTTGGGTAGGTACATTTTGATTAAGAATATCCATTAACTGATACATCATTGGAGAAATACTACAACAGTATTTTTAAATAAAAAAATAATAATAATAAATGATTCTTTCAGAATACTACGTAAAGAACTACATAAGTATATGTGCAGTGGGTAGAAAATACATCTATTAGTTTTCTATGAAATGAAATATTTTCAACGTTTATATCATGTTAATATATTCAGATACGCCCCTGCAGATGAACTCAGTCAGATCTATAGAAATTGTAACGCTCCAATAACCATTCTTTACATGAAAAAGTTCATTCCTATATAGATACAGTGAAGAATAAAGTAAATTAATAAAAGCTAAAAAAAAAAAAAAAAAAAAAAAAAAAAAAAAAAAAAAAAAAAAAAAAAAAAAAAGATATAATATAAATTGATACATATTAACAAGTCCATGATCTACATACAACATGATTTCTAAGTTGGAATAAAAATTGTTAGGTTTTGTTTAAATTATTTATTCATTTTTTAACCCACACAACTCCTGTGGCTCATGGTGTTTGTTGGATGATAGCTGATCTCTGAAAGATTCACATTTATCTGTTCTTTATCTATATATAGTTATTGCCTGTTTTGTGATTGAAATGAATAAATAAATTATGCCGGTACATTATAATATAATATTTGTGTAACTGTTGTGCAGCACAGACCATCCCACACTTTTTGAAGTGTCCATTGTGCCCTGTCACATGCACAATGTAAGATATTTTTGACACAATATCTTCACCTGCTGTGCGTTTTGCACAGTACTGGAGATCACTTTGATTGGTTTTTAATAATAATAATAACTAGAATTCTTATTTATGATGCGCCGTTTTGTGGAAAAACCACCGCAAGGGCCCATTTAAGAATCATAACACCTCCCAAACAATAGGGTTTTTAACCTCGTCTTGAACACCTCCACACTCTCCAGAGTTCGCAAATCAAAGGGAATTTTGTTCCACAACAACGGACCAGCCACACAGAAGGCACGGTCAACATACATAGTTCGCCAGACCCCCTCTACACGATAAATAAACAAATAATGAAATAATACCTATATTAACATCATATTATAAAGCAGCGCAAATATCCTGAGGTTCCTTGCTGTACCGTTTGTTCAAAAGTTTGCAGTTTGTGTTTGGATTGTATTTATTATAAATAACATAATAATGTTGTTTCCATATATTTTGTGTATAAAGTTAACTTTGATGTAACTTAAACCAATTTCGTACTTTGTCGACTTTCATGAAATTCTATGTCCGAAAAAATTTTTTTTTTTTAATCCATTCATCTAAACATATAATATATATCTTCACGCCATATTCCGGGTGGGGTAGACAGAGAGAACGGAACGCCATATAGATCTATCCTTTCATAGTTCTTTCGCTTCTTCTTCATTCATCCAGTTTCTCAAATTAATCCTAAGTATCATAAAATTATTATCAGTCAAACAGTTCAATGTACAGAAGGCGTGTTTATCGCAACGCGACAAATATAATGTATTTGAAAAGTATGAAAATGAAGTATCTATATTTAGTTGACCGTGAAAATTTTAAAAGCATGAAAAATTTATGTTTCCTGTAACAAAAGAAACAATATTTATTTATTATTTCTGACATTAACTAAGTAGGTATTTAAAAATAGCTCGACATGTTTATGTTCTATGTTTCTTCCAATATAATAATCATCTCCAGGTTTATCTGCGATCGTTTTCGAACTTGCGTATCGTTTTCGAACAATTTGAAATCGATTAAATAAACGCGTATTATAGATAAACGAATGTAAATCGAAGATTCGATTTCAGCACACAATGATGCTTGAGTTGTAATATTATATTTATTGTATATTTTATGGTAATGCACGTATACGATAGACACATAGTCGATATAATATTATAAAGTATTTTGTTGAGGTACACAAACTTTTCCCATCCACAAAATTACGTTTCGAAAATACACCAACAACGTCGAAGTTTGATTATTATTATCGCAGATACTTGGAAGTTTTGTATTATAATAAAAGTTGCTTTTGGAAAATCATACATTTTATAGGAAATTGTGTTCGAAATTTTTAATCTTTTCACAATGTATTTGATAATATTATGATAGAAATAATAAATAATGTTATTCCTGGTCCTTTTTTTTAATACTTTGGCTTTCTAGGTCCATTTATATAATACCTTTAGTCATGTCAACTACAAGGGTAACTCCAAAATCTTTAATAAATAGTTTACAAAAAAATAGTGTATCGTAATAAATCGTAATAATATCGTAAAAATAGTAATCCGACAAAACCTAATGGTTAATTTAAACATAAAAATTCATAAAACCTTTTTTTTGTTGAAATAACTTCATTTGTCGGATATTCCAGGAGTCCAAGAACTCCTAGTTATCTGTTTAGGCAAAACTTTGCCTAAACAGATAACTTGGTTTTAGACAAAAAAATCTATAATAATAAACACTTGTAATAATATTAATAATAATGTTAGAAAATTTCTGAACACAGATATTTCAGGCAAATTTCTGGTATTTTGAATCCGCATTTTGAGCCTAATCCTTTGATAGGCTCAAAATGCGGATTCGCCAAGTGAACTTGGCGTTCCGTCTTCTCTGCCTACAATACAAGTAATGCGACGTGATGTAATAGATACAAAGATAATAATCGTCTAAAGACTATTCCAAGTATTTATTAAAAAATTCTATAAAAATATTTTTACACAATAATTCACGTTATTTTACGGTATAAATAATGTAAAAAAATGAAACTGTCATTAATCATAGTTATGAGAGATAAAAGCAATTTTCATTTAATATTAAGATACCTAATTAAATTGAACTTTATAAAACAAAAACTATAAGCTTTAGATCAGTTCATAACATAAACTTACGCACTTTATTGTAATTTATTGTAATAATAAATATTGGTTTTACGAAATATTATGTAGGAAATATGAATTCTTTTATTTTCAAAATAATTGACGTCATAATTCTGCGTTGGTATCTATTAATGGCAATTGCCTCAAGTGGTTTAGCCAGAGAAACAGCTGCTTGTAATAAGCATGTAATAAAAGTTATTCGTGACAATAAAAACTAAAATTTGATATCTAGTTTTGAGCCTAATCCTTTGATATCCTGTATATCTGGATAGGTGAATTATTCCCGGCACTAGACTGTTAAGTTTTTGTGTCACCATGACTGATCATATGAAGACTTATCTGGTTGTATAATGCTGAGAAGTGTGCATGGCAATTCTTCAACAGAAAAGGTGGCGTACCTAATTGATGAATTGAACATATTTAATCTCTTAAAACGTGATGTTTTACGAATACCTTATTTTGCAGAACACATAAAAACTTACAAAAAATGGGTTCTCCTTCTTCTTCTTCCTCGTGTGATAGATCATTGATCTGTTAGTTCGGAAGTAATTCGCTCTTGTGACACTGAGAACCAGCTATCCTTCCATCTTTTTGGTGATCTTCCTCGTAACGGGAATCAGCCAGTGTCTTCTTTGCGGCAATGTGGGCGATCATGTTTTCAGCAATCCTGTCCACATGGTCTCTCTAGAATCGTCTCCTCTTCCTACTCCATCTCACTATGTCCTCCGTGTTGCATATCTTTCTAACCTCAGTATATCTAAATCTATCTCTGAGAGTTTTTTCCCGCGAAAGCATGGAGACGTGTTCTCTGCTGAAAATCTAATGATACTCAAAATATGTATATCATAAAGAATTTTTACTTACTAAAGGTACAATAGAACACCATTAATACCAACCGTCCTCTCACCTCACACCATAATTTAATAGGTTACAATTCCATGCCATGCGATTCCCACTAACTCTGACCAGTACCTAGATGTCTAACAAGTAGATAGCTACCTATACGACATTTCACCGCAGAATACAAGAGACTGGTTTGTATGGTGAAAATAATAGCTTCAAACATTACCACGTAATAATAATATGTATGCATATTTCTCTTTAAAAAATCCTTACTTCATGTGATTTTATCATAGTATCGTGCTTTTAGAATAATTTATTAAATTAATAGGAATCAATTTATTTATTTTATTTATTGAAAACAATCAAACACCAACAGGCACATCATATACATATAAACACAAAGAATACAACAGAAACAAAGTTTGATACAAAGATGTGCCCTATTACAGGCGTTAATGGTTAATTCCTGAGTCAGCCGCAGGTCCAGGCAAACCTAGCACCCCAATGCATCCGGAATAGAAACTCAAAGAGTCCCAGTGATGCCAAGCATCCAACCGATTAACATCAAAATGCCAGGAGCAAAACCTACAGCAAACATCAGATGTACATTTATTCTCTATTATGTCTTTCATATATTTCTAAAATAATTAAGGTTAAATAATTTATTTTGAACAAATTAAGGTTAAATAATTTATTTTGAAGCATAATGCTAAAATTAAGGGTAGCCGCGGTGTGGGAAGACAACAGATGTCCTGGCTAAGACACATTAGAGAATGGACCGAAATTCAGAGGGTGGAAGCGCTGTTCCGGCTAGCACAGGATAGAGAAACGTACGCCAGGGTGAAAGCCGACGTTGTGAGATCTAACATGTCATTTTAAGAAGATAGAGAAACAATAAAAAAAACTGCTGTCAATTGGCAAATATATTCCTGGAGGACGGTAGCCAGGTGGTCTCAGATTTTAAATCTAGAGATTCTAGGTTCGATTCCTCTCGTTGCTGACTTAGCCCACCATCACGATACAATCATATTGATTACTTGAGGCTTAATATAAATGAAGTTTAATTATAAATATACATTTTTTTTTCCTTTAAATTTCGTTCGAAAAGTACTGGCGCATTTCTATAATTTCAAATTTAATACCGAAGTGCATCCTTTAACGATAAAAAAAAATAGTTTTGCACGTGGACAACTACATCACAGAGCACTATCACTTTCAGCCATTGACATTATAAATTTCGAACTATATTTATAGTTAATCTTTTACTACACATGACTTTTCCATGATCTCATTTCTGCTGCATTTATACCGCTTTCATCCTTATACAGCCATGTTCACGTCTTGCTTTCATATGTTTTACTATACATATAAATATCAAGAATTTTAATTTAATTTTGAAAGTATTTAAGATGAATAAATTAAGGATAGAGCTACATAATTATATGAAAAACTTTTCTTATAACTATCTTGTGGAATATTCGAGAAAAGTAGATAAAATAATATAATGAATGAACGGAGGGGTACATCCGTTTTATTATATTCACTTATTTATGATTATATAGTGTCGAAATCTACACAAATAAGTTAAATTTAAGATCTTTCTTACGAATACAGACATAATAATAGTAAAAATGATAAAATTGGAACTGTGCAATGTTCCCAATTGAAGATTTATTTATATTTAATACCACCATTGTACCAAATCTTTAGACTACGATTTCCTTATGTGGTGTTCATACGAAACTACATGAAAGCATGACGATTTTGCTCGTTTAAAAAAAATCCATCGAACGTCCATGAACATGAAATATAAACAATCTGTCAGGTCCGCTTTGATTTTGACATAGTTTTGAAAATGGAATGTCGTGATAAATATCGCAAAATGTTTATTGTTAGTCAATTATTTTATTTTATTTAACAAGGATGAATGTAAATAAGTTAAGACGGTTTGGGCACGTGGAAAGAATGAATGAGGACAGAATGACTAAGAAGATATATTTGGCTGAGAGGAATGGTGCTCGGAGACGTGGACGTCCGAGGATTAAATGGCAAGATCATTTAAATCAAATCCTACAGGACGGTCACGTGTTGAGCACGTTGAACAGGAGAGCATGCATGAGGAATTGTATGACAGTGACGGAAGCGAAAGATGTATGCAAGGATAGAAGGAAGTGGCGCTCGATCCTTTCTGCCTACCCCGCGAGGGAAGCGGCGTGATGGTATGTATGTATGTATGTAATAATTTTATAGCAGGGGATGTAAGACATCTCTTAATTTAGGAAAATATAACAATTTTGTAATAACGATACGAAAAAGATGTACAAGTTCCCAACACTTACCAACGGCAAAGAGTTTTGACCATAAAAATGGATACAGCGCCTATATTGTTGAGTGAGTTGAAAGGTATTTAACTTGAAACGATATCGTCTTTATTGACTTTTATCGTTCCAAATTAATTGAAAATCTGTTCACACGGTTCAAACGGCCGACAATATTTTGAATTCTTGGCAATATTCGCCCCGTGTGAATTGACTATTAGAATCATATCCCACACAAAGTATAAAATATTATATCATATATATTTGGAAGGAGATTATTCCTATCGTAATAAATATAGGGAACTAGTATATTTTTACTCCACCAAAAATTTAAAAAAGCCGAGAATGCATTTTTATGTCAAAGATTTTTGATAGAATAACCATGTTTATTAAAAAAAAAACAATTACTTATGCAGCTATTCCCGTCCACTGCTGAACATAAGCCTTCCTTATATGTCACAAGCGATTCTTCTAATGTCGTCGGACCAACGTGTTAGGGGTCTTCCTCTGCTCCTTTTATCTTCACGAGGTCTCCACTCCACTACCCTTTTTGTCCATCTTTGATCTTTAAGTCTAGCAACATGCCCTGTTCATGACCACTTCAACCTTGCCACTCTTTCGACATCATCCGTAACTCCCGATCTTTTACGTATCTCCGTGTTTCAAAAAGCAATATAATTGCTTAATTAGTAAAGATTAACGATGAAGGGATTTTTTCAACCATTTCAAAATAAGATATTGATAGTAATATTATTAGGTGAAATATAGACCGTGTAGTATTTTATTAGTTTAAAGTATACTGAAAAAATCAGGTGTTTGAAATTTCTTATACCTATCACTATAAATGAATTTACACAGAGGTAAAATTTTATTTTGATATAAATATTTAGTCGAATACATAATTGGTAAAATTTCACACTGAAATAAATAATATAATACATAAATGAATACTTCCACAGGATATTCGCCTGATCGCAAGAGCCTTTAATTTCATCTCTTAGCTAACTGTATATCCAATACATTAAATTATGAAATAAATATATACAAAAGAACTTACGAAATTGTTATAATGTTTAATAACTACGTACTATTGCAAGTTATCCAATAACATATCTCTCATTCTCTTTGGGTACGTATATATCTATATATCACATTATCTATAAGGTTAGAAAGGCACGCTAATGGGGTTATCGCCAGATTGAAGAAGACGCCAACGTGTGGTGTGTGTTGTTACTGTAATGTACGATCTGGGGCAAAGGGCTTCTTCCCTGAATCCAATAACAATAATAATAAGAATAATGTGGGGCAAATATCTGAAACTTTTAACGATTCAAACGTAGATTATGATATTTGAAAATCGAATATTCAAACGTGAATAATTTTATTATTTTTCGTAACGAGCATTTAAACTGTTTTACCCGGATTTGTTGAACATCATAATATGGGTCTGTTTCATTATTTTAACCCGAATTTTAAATGAATGTTTGATATAAGTCTAAGAAATAAAATACGTGTAGGTATCCGTTTAACAATATTCCTAAGCCCTAGAATCACTGTTTTAGAAACGGTGCACGGTTAAGAAATATTTTATAATATATATTATTTCTATAGAAACCTTGTGTATGTAGTTAGTGTTATCGACAGACGATACTTGGTGAAGGTTCATGGGTTAAATAATAAAAATTAAACACTTATATTTAGACGTACTTTCACAGCAACTTCGTTAATCACGAACTGGCTTTCAAGAGCTTTTGTTTGCATCATCAGGTTAGCGTAAAGTAATAAGTCCGGAAGCTCTTGAAAGCCGGCTCGCGATTAAGAAGTTACTGT
The DNA here is from genome assembly GCA_947579605.1 of Athripsodes cinereus. Lineage (NCBI taxonomy): Eukaryota > Metazoa > Arthropoda > Insecta > Trichoptera > Leptoceridae > Athripsodes > Athripsodes cinereus. The sequence continues at coordinate 3,085,308 of OX388314.1, read as the reverse complement.
GGAAAAACTGAATATTTTTGTTCAAATTTTATAGACATTGTGTATGCAAACATGTTAATTTTTTGCCCAATGCCATTCGTAAGACTTTAATTTAATAATAATTCACGCATTTTTGTCCCGTGGAGCACCCGGTAAAGAATTGGTCTCCCACTCTTCTCCATAAGTTTTCAAGTGTCCTGTAAAAGGCAGGTGTTCGAAAAAATAAGACATTTCATATCACAAATTCGGCGATGAGGTTTGCCACCCATCCTGAATGTCTTAATTTTATATTGGCACGGAGAAGACAGCTTGCATGTTTTATATGCAGCTGGTCTGCTGGCTACCCCACTTGTTGGATATGCCGTGATGGTATAGTAGTAATTCACGCACACATCCTTGTTTTATCAAAGCATCACTGCTTCCATTAAATTATCACGTCTATAAACGTTTTTAACGCTCTGTTGTAGTGGTAATTATGTATTTTGAAAGAGGAAGTTTTTCTTATGCTAAGGCCGTTAGTGATCTCATGGATATGAAAACATTTCTCTTTTGCACAACTATCTATGTATAGATACTAAAAAAAATTAAAAATATTTCAGATAATAGAAATTCTTTAAACAGATGAAAAACTTTTTTAAACTCTTATTCGATTTTGTTTCTGGAACATACGTAAAGAGAGTAGGTAATTGAAAATCTACTAAAACATATATAAACCTACATACCAACATGTCTTCTGAAGGAAGAAAAGGGGGTAAGAATGTAAACACGACTCCAATATCAGATAATGTTATAAGTGCCCTTGCTCTACTCACTAGTTGAGTATAACGATTCACACAACTGATAAAATTCTTCAGTATGCTGAACGCTCCGATTTTGTTCTACAAAATCACCACCGTTATGGAGAACTCACACGTATGTAGTGCGATCATGCTCGATTTCTTTACTACCCTAAATTCAGTCGAGCATTAGAAAATCTTCGTACTGATTTACTGCGTTATATTAAAGCTTTATTTCTTAAATCGAGTATGATTCAATGACTTGTTTCATGTTAAGAGTATTTAATTTTAATTTGTTTATTTTTTATTTATTTACTCTTTACTTACATTGATTACAAGCAAATTCACACAAAAAATATATTTAATACAAATACAATCATACAATCAATATACAGAGGCCGAGTTAATCGCAGATGCGCGATTTCTTCCAACTTACCCAAGAGCACTGTATCAAAATATTTGAAATGAATAATATTTCGATCCATTAAAATATTACCTAGTAATTACGAATATTTTCTTTTCAAATAACATCTGTAATGTAGATAATATTACAAAATTTTAAATACAAACAACTGTATTACAATATAAAAAAAAATAACACCGTAATTATTACAATTATTGTGTTGGAAGATTTGTGCGAGTCAGGAAAAAAAGTAATTTGTGAATTATTTTTTGATTATTGTATGTAATTATGTATTAAACTGTGCAAGTGCGTTGATTTTATTAATAAGTTGGTTTAGAAATAATTTAGTTTGATGAAATCATCGATTTAACAACGATTTTTTATTCATACGTTTTTATAATCATTATAAAATTGTCGTCTTTGGTAGAAATATTTTTTGTGAAATCATTCTCGATGACACATATTTTTCGAGCAAGATGCCACATAGAAATGCGCGCTAAAATAAAATAAAATTTTAATTTTTACCCTTAAGCTAGTTATAGTTAAGCTAATAATAAAATTCCATTAAAAAAAGGTGAATTCACAAAAATGTAAAATTTACACCACATTCAAGTGAAAGTATTTTTGTAACAGGTTTGACCTTTTTAAGATCGACTCTATGCTTAATAGTATTTTAATTCTAGTTGAGATAGGTGCTAAGCAGGTTTCTATGCTATTGAGTTTTATCTTAATGTTCGCAAATTCTTTATAATTTTCATAGTGCGTAGGTATGTATATTCTATTAATACATATTAAATTTCGTAATTGGATAGTTGATATAGTTTTAGCGAATATTTTTGTTAATAACGTTATCAGAAGGCGATCGATAAAGGTGTTTTTGTGAAATATAATAAAAGTATCATATTATTTATATCCCTCAACGGAATTGTACAAATGGATAAATCACGTGTAAATTACACCAAATAAAAATTAACTACTTCATGAAGACCCTTAAAATTCTACATTTAACCAAATATTGAGTTTCAACTTTTTTTTAACAAAAATATCGATTTTCAGCAAAAAGCTAATATTCTTGCGTATTCATACATAAACAAGTTCCATTCCAACAAAAACTCAAAATACTTGTACAACTTTTAATTGAAGCTATAGAACTTTTTAGTTTCTATTAAAAAATCGTCTATACGGAGATTGATTTTTCTCACATTTCCATACGATTATAAAAGTATTTTTAATTCAAAAAAAAAAATCAACAGTTGGTTAATAGTAATAAGTACCTACCTTTGTTAGAGTAATCAAACTATAATTTTTTTTTTTAACAAAATAGTCTAAACTTTACGATTGAATTTCCTTCACATTTTCCATTATAAACTTTACCATTTTCCATAAAAACATTAAATCTTATATTTATTCAGGGTTGTACTCACTGTTTTAAGTCTAAAATTTTAAATAAATATTGTATTAAAAGTTTGAAACTAATCATTGAACTTTCCTTTATTATTGTATACTTTGAAGATCTTCAAAGAAAGTTCGGTATTAATATTAAATAGCTATTCACAACATTATTTTTACATTCATTGGAAACTGAGGGATAAGAAATTTTTAGAAGAAGATTGGACTTTCAATATCTTTTTACTTACAAAAGCTTCAGAAAGTCTCTGGGGTTGACCTATGGATGTCCATCCAACCTCCTTTGTACACTCCTCCACCAGGTGTTGGATTGTTTTGGACTAAGCCCCACAGTCACATTCCGGAGAGCCCCTCTTACCCCATTTCCACACTGTAATGCCGACTGATGAAAAATTAAGGCCGTATTGAAATACATAAATAATAAATCTCTGGATATTCAACAAGTGGAATAGTCAGTGCGCCGTGCGCCGGCGCACCCAGCAGAGACCTGTAATCTCCGTAATACAGGGGAGACGATGGTCATGGCTGGGGCATGTTTTGAGAATGCCCAATGATAGTTGGCCAAAAAGAGCACTGTTCTTCCGTCCGCAGGGGTTCCGTTGGCCCGAGCGTCCCTCTTTCACAATACACCGTTCCTATGACAACGATATCAGAGCGCAAGGAATGTCGTGGAAAGAGGTGACGCGATTGGCACAGAGACGCTCTGAATGGAGGAGGCTGGTTTCTGCCCTGTGCTCCCGAGAGGAGCGCTGAGGGCGATGAGTGAGTGAGGAATAGTCAGTAGAAAACGCGTTAAAATATATCGTCCTCTATAATATAAGATTCCGAATTAAATGGTATACTTCGTTTATTGAATTAAATACGCTAAATATCTCTGAATATTTAACAGGAAAATATTTAAGAATGTTTCATTATAGGTACTCCGCAGGTATCAAATAATTTTACCCCGTCAATATTTTATTTTTTCTATATAGTTTGTTGACGTCTAGTATTGTACCAAATAAATAAGTAAAGTTTAAAAGTAGGCACACACTTTGAAAGCTTTGAGGAATTATTTAACTTGTTACATTGTAGTAATTTATATTCTTTCCCGTGATGCAAACGGGGGTTTTTATAGGTGAAGTATCGTGCGGTAAGGCTGTACTGCTATACGTTTACGTTCTATAGTACATACATATTATTTCTACGGTGGTTTTGCTGTCTTGTTAACGTAGGAAAAGGGGCAAGTTCTGGATAAGATAAGGCCGTGTTGGGGGAGCGTGCCATGAATTTCTTAACAAACTTTATTATTATTATTAGGTACCAACAGTTATTGGAATACTCAAGTAGGTTGTATACGTTTAACATAAGTAAGACTTGCTTTATTTAAAGCGATACTATGTCGAGTTGTTTGTTATTGGTGAAAAAAATATTAATTTTGAAAGTGCTTTAGGTACATCACGCTGTTGTTTACTTTTCGGTATAATTTTTTTTATAAATCTTTTCGTTTGTGAATTATCACCTTCGATTGTTTGACTATTAAAATATAAATTATGTAATGAACATTCCCCTTTTAAAATGCTAAATTTGTTGAAACGGAATAATAATACAAATAAAAAAAATAGTTGGAAAAGAATAGAATTGTATTAAAGATATATCTGTGTTGGGAAATGTGTAATTTATTTATTTATTTATTTATTTAACATAATAAACGGCTGTATCAGCCTTTACAAATAATACAAATCAAAAGGAACAGTCAAGAGAAATAATGCATAAAGAGAAAAACAATAGGTATACAAAAAGAAAAAAAAGAAATAACATATGTACTACCAATTAATTTATAATGTTTGTTAATGTATTTTTTGTTTTTAAAATATATAGGTAGGTACTTTTGTTGAGTGTTTACATGCATTTTGGAAGTGTGAATGTATGTACCTATAGGTTGTCTTGTGTGCGAGATTGGGACTTTTTCTGTGTTTATTTTGTATGTTATTGCTGAAGTGTGCACTGTTTGGATGTAAGATTGTTGGAATGTTATCATTACTTACATACCTATCTGTACTTTTACATGTCTTTCATCTGTTTTGTACCAATTAAATTTAATAAATAAACAATACTATTTGAATCATATAAAGAAGTACTGATAGAAGGGTTGTGTATATAGTAAGAAGAAGTAGTTAGGCACGTTACATTTTCATTCACATATTTATTTATTTATTTATTTATTTTATTCTTCTTGCACATCATCATTCATATAACAAATAAAATAAATCAATATACACAAGAAAAAATGTGATGATGTGCAGTGGCGAGATTACCACTATATAGTGATTTCTTCCATCTAACCACGATATCTAGGTTGGAACGTAGGATCATTTCCATATACCAACATACAAGTGTGTCCTAGTTAAAGCAGTGGAACTATTTCATTGGTGTTTTATCCAGAGATTCCAGTTCTTTGATGTTTTCAGAAACTTTTTTAGGAACAAGAATTTTTCGTGGTTCTAATACATTTTTTTAATTAATTAATTTAAGGCATTTTCACCATAAAGATTTAAACGAGAAATTTCTCAGGCATTAAGTTGGATCGGTGGTCACTTCATATAGGTTCACTCAACCAAGTTCAAAACCGTAAAGAAGACACTCCACAGTATGGCATTGTTACTCGCATTCACACTCAGACTAAAGAACAAACCCCATCGGTTCGTATGGTCTGTAGATTTGCCATGCTCTGTAAGAAGTACTGAGCCCGTAGACAATTTGTACTTAGCGATCGTCTACTGGCGAACTTTTCGACAATCTACCTACACGTACCGTATAATTATGCGTTATTGTTGCAGTTATTGACGAAAATTCGTTTGTAGGCGATCGCCAAGTACAAATTGTCTACGGGCTCAGGTATATTGAGTGTGGATCATTGGCAGGTTGCATCCCAGTATTATAATATATTAATCATCTTTCCATTTAAATATATGTTCATAGTATTTACTACGAGTGAATTATCCAGTGAACTCACTGCGTTTAACAAAAAGTCAGGACATTCTTTCTGTGCCATTAAAAAGACATTCAGAATATGTATCGTCTAGTCCTATCCCACATCGTTGAATAATTGAAGATGTTGTATATCTAATATAAATCTCCAATACCTAAAAAGACACTCGAAAACTTACAGAAAAAAGTGGGAGATATAATATATTCACTATCACGGCATTTCCCACACTTGAAGTAGCCAGTGGACTTATTAACCTAATTAACATGCAACTCATACTCTCCATGTCAGTAAAAGTTAAGACATTCAGAATGGAAGGCATACCTCGTAGCAGTATTAAAGATATAAACAATAACCGTTGTTGTTGCAATTATTATTATTAGTACTAACAATAAGACGATTTTTACAAGGATCATTACAGCTGAAGTCCATTGCGATCCCAGAAGAAAACATTAAATGATATCCAAACGACAAGAAAAGTACAATGTACAATAAATCTTCAATTTAACCTATAAATTTTGTATATATCACGTTAAAGATAAATGCCAATTTATGAGTGACAACATTTAATACAAATATTTCTTATAACTATTTTACTTTTGATTGAAAGCTTGACATTGGTAGGACATATACTATATTTATTAACCGATACTGTTATTGTTTGCTTCAAGTCTCCCAAACACGACAATAAGTGTTTGTTTTGCCTCATCATCGATACAATTATTATTAATTTCGCGTACCTTCCTACTAGGTCGTAATAATAATTGTCAAAACTTTGTGTACTTATAATTATTGACAATGATACTGTTGTTGACAAAGCGTCGTTATTATTTAAACCTTCGTTAAGTTCGATGAACTGTTTGAAACATTGTTTTATAATTAGATTTGTCGTCATTTCTTTAAAGTTGTTAACAATATGAAGATTTTTTCTATAATATTTATTTTTCGTGTTGAAACCTAGAGAACCAATCAAACTTATCTCTAGTATTGTGCGAAACGCACAGCACGTGGAAATGCGACTAAAATATCTTCCATAGTGCATGCGACAGAGCACAACGGAAGCTTTAATGGGCATCGCAGTCACACGCTTCGAATTCGGCCTATAAAAAAACCCAAAATTCTCTTTATTCACAGCAGTGGGCCTAGTCAAAACACATTTAAGCGTTACGTTTTCGTTTCAAATAAGTTAAGATGGTTTGGGCACGTGGAAAGAATGAATGAGGACAGAATGACTAAGAAGATATATTTGGCTGAGAGGAATGGTGCTCGGAGACGTGGACGTCCGAGGATTAAATGTCAAGATCATTTAAATCAAATCCTACAGGACGGTCACGTGTTGAGCACATTGAACAGGAGAGCATGCATGAGGAATTGTATGACAGTGACGGAAACGAAAGATGTATGCAAGGATAGAAGGAAGTGGCGCTCGATCCTTTCTGCCTACCCCGCGAGGGAAGCGGCGTGATGGTATGTATGTAGTTATGTATGTATGTAGTTATGTATGTATGTTTTCATTTCATTTTCGTTCGAATGTAGACGACGTTGCGAGAACGTGTTAATTTTCGTGGCTAAAATACATAAGTAGCTGTGAAAATTGACACGTTCTCGCAACGTCGTCTACATTCGAACGAAAACGTAACGCTTAAATGTATTTTGACTAGGCCCACAGTTCTCTACACCAGATCTCAGTCATTTTAGAAATTGGCATAGTCTATAGTCTGGTTTGCCTCCTCCAGCAAGGTGTTTTTGGGCTACGAAACGTTTGCATATTTGTGGATCCCCGCCCACCTAGAATATCTTTAAAATATTTTGTACGGAGAGCTATGAATCAGTGAATTGAAAAGAATCTTCGCACTTTTTGGATGCATTTATTTTCTGTATAATATTTGTATTAACTTTAAATGTATTTCTTTATAAAATTGCTTGTAATCAATGTACAACAAAAATAATATATTTTTAAAACTTCGATGATTTGAAAAATATATTTTCTAATCTGCCTTCTCGTAAGTCGTCAGACGTCAGCCATTAGCAATAACAATAATATTATTATTTTGAATAACATTAAACTAAATAAGTTAGATACAGTTTGACCAGTAGAATAGAATAGCATCAAAATAGACACGGGAATAATAATTTAACCATGGTGATTATTTCATC